>CM077026.1:103512355-103749855 GCA_039090855.1 Macrothele yani | reverse complement strand
TAAATTTGGCGTTGATCCAACACCTTGAAAGGCAATGTTACGTTCTTAAGAAACCATTCCGAAAGGGTACAAAATGAAATATTCCGTTCACTAAGAACTTGTTGAAAAGCTGCCGAAACGGATATTTCCGTTCGACAAAAACATTAAAATCGCCGTGACCGATTTGTAGTGGCAGCTGTTGTATATTAATTGCATCCCCTCGCGATCCCTATAAGACCCCGTGGGTAGCATTCACTTCTGTTTCGCAAATCCTCCAGAACTACAATGGGAGCATCTCATTTACCTAGCAATGATTTAATCTCTGAAACACGTCCCTGCCATGCAATTGATTGGCTGGTGACAGTTGTGTCGACAGCCGGCGACGCATGCGCTTAAGGATAACAATGACCAGCTGCTTGTGGCGGCAGTTTTTTCTCGCCCTGCCAATCTCTCAATTATATCTCTCAACCGAATTAAAATCAACTATTGCTTTCAATTATTATGCTTATCTTAATTTATTTCATGTTTCTGATTAAAATGAAAAGCTCTTTTGGTTCGTGATTTCAGTCGGACTCTGTAATAAAGCAACAAAGTATAACTCACGCTGCAAGCATTACTCTTATTAGGCATACTTGCGTAACCTTTGTTGTTGTTGTTTTATATTTTTCTTACATTTGCGCAGCAGCTTCTTCGACTGTTCGGTCGGAGGGAAGGGATACAGTAGCGTCAGTTTGTAAAAAAACAAATAAACGTACGAAATTCAACTTTTTTTTATTATATGGAAGTTTCTTCATATTCTCTTCCTTTTTAAATTTAGTGAAACATTAAAAATATAATGACAGAATTTCGGAACACTAACAATATTTGTTTCAGCCTTGTTGACCGCGTCGTCTTCTTAGGATCGACTTATCTATGAATGAAATGAAGATAAAGAAATTGGGAAATTTATGATTTATACTCCATATTGACTTACAAGCCGAAAAATTCGGTAACATTTATATATCACTTAAGTTTAAATTATAAGCTATATCTGCAGACAGCAGGCTGTTATCCTATGTGCATTTTTCGAGATGTAAACCTGCACTCTTGAAACTTTGACTCTTGCATACGTGGACAAAGGCTATCACTCACATTACAAGCTCTCTTCAGAAAGACAAATCAAACAAAATCTAGTCCGTATTATTTAGGATGAGAAACAGCCTTCATCTTTAAACCATATCCATGACAAACTGAGTAAACAGAACTATTTTTTGTTTTCTTGAAGGTGCGGTTTTACACATCCCGGACATCCGCGTTGCTTGGTTGAGGTCCCTGGTGAAAAATAGTGACGTATATTGGACACAGCAAATAAGAGCTGAGGGCATTTTAATTGAGGAAGACAAGGATTTTCTCAGGCAGTTCCGCCTCGAAACGAAACCTTATCCCTAAAGGGTATACCTTTTCTCGTTACTTCGTGTTCAGAATGGGCAATCAGTCACTTTTCTTATTCCTTCCTCTTTTTTTTTTTTTTTTTTTTCTTTTCAATCTCACTAAAAATCCTCCCCCACACGTCCTTGAGTTGAGGTCGTATACATCCTGGAGGGTAAGCCCCTGTTTCTAGCACGTAACCCGTAGCCAATGAAATCGCAATTTGTCAAACTCGAAGAAGATGATGAAGAATATGAGGTGTTTGTTGGTGAGCTCGAGACGGCGGCGCTCCCTTTTTGATGTGGATCCGGTTGCTGCAGACGGATGGAGATGCCAGGGATCAACTCACCCGGATGCGTCGGCATCACCCGGATTATGCGATGTCACGTGTTGGCAAAATTCTTGCCGATCTTTCTCTTAATTGTGAATAAAAATTTGTTCATCACCTGAGCTGTTTAACTCGACACAGAACGCGTGGGTGTTGAGTCGCGTTCTCGTTCCGCGTCGCGGTTCCTACTCTTCAGATGCTTCTCGACCGGTTGCACTAATCCTTGACCGATTCCTGATTGGTAAACACTTATTACTGACGAGGGGCACTGACCTCTGACCTCCTCCAAAACACTGCAGTTCATATTACCCTTCGAAATTGACTGCTCCACATCAAAAACGAACAATAATAATATTTAATGATATTCCGATGATTATTTCTAAACATTTTATGCTTTTCTTTACTAGAGTATTGTTTTCGGGGAAGATTTTTCCTCTTCAGTCTCTGATCTCTGCAAACAGTTGTGGATAACGATTTGAGTCCATTCTTCCGGCAGCCACAACGCCGTGATCATTGACTATGGAGTATATCTTGGACATCAAAAAAGCATCACACAAAAGGAAAAGGTTATTAGAATGACTTGAGATTAAGTTAAGGAAGGACCCTATCGTCAATTACCGCGTGAATTCATCGATACCAAAAGAATTGCTTATTTTGCTATTTATACAACCCATAAATAGTCTCACGTCCTTAATTTAGGGCCACTAGCTCTAGAAAAGGTATAGAACAAGCGCCGTGGAAGAAACATATGGCCTATGCCTCATTCGGGATTTGAACCAGAACCCATAGGAACGATTACCGAGATACCTTCCATGTTACCTGCACGGCAACTGGGCAACATGGAAAGTTTATCGGCAGTGTTTCTCAATGACAGTTCCCAGTAACGATTACGATTAACCTCTCTGGAGCATTCTATAACGACTTGGAATGCTTCAGAGTGGTTAATCGGAATCGTTACGGAGATTTGTAGTGAAAAATCTCGATGAAATGGAAAATATTTCTTTAGAAATTTGCAAGTAAAGAAAAAACAGTACTTTAAATCAGTGGTTTTTATGCTTCACGTACTCCCTGGAAACATGTTTGTAATTGGCGTACCCCTTTTATAGGTAGATAAAACTGTAGTTATAGTATAACAATGGGAATAAAATGAAACATATATATAGTGGGGTTGTCCAAAATAATGGAAACGCGTTGAAACAATAGGTGTTACGCACCTAATATGGTGTGGGAGCATCCTTGGCATTTAAAACTGCTTGAATCCTCCTTGGAATGGACGCACACAAGTCCTGGATGGTGATAAGTGGTATGTTGTACCATTCTTCCTGCAGAAACTGCTCCAATTCCTTGAGAGACGCCGGAGGAGGATAACGGGATCGCACTCATCAGAGGCCACAGGGGCTGTTAAGTCCGGTGATTGTGCAATCCAGGAAAGGTGTGCAACTTCATCCTCATGTTCCTCAAACCATTATTGAACAGTTCGACTTCTGTGAATCGGGGCATTATCATCTTGAAAGGTGCAGTCCCATGACGGAAACAATGTCTGCGCTATTGGATGCACATGGTCGGCCAAAAGGGTGACATAGTCACCGCTAGTGGTCCATCTGTGTAAGGTGATAACGGGACCTGCTGCAAACCACGAGATCACTGCCCAAACCATTACGAAACCGCCCTCCATGCTTCACTGTAGGAAGAAGACAGTTTGGGTTGTAGGCTTCTGCGGAGGTTCTCCACATGTAAACCCGTCCTGTGGTTAGGAATAGTGAGAAACTTCATTCATCGGAAAACAAGACATGTTTCCATTGATCCGCAGTCCACGTTTTATGTTCCTGGCACCACTGTAGTCTCTGTTTCATATTCACCTGCGACACCATGGGTTTTGCAATTGTAGCTCTGCCGTAAATACTGTGCTTATGCAATTCCCTTCGCACGGTATGGGTCGACACTACGCAATAGAGATGTGCATTAAGCTCAGCAGTCACTTTCGTCGCCGTGGTCTTCCTCCTTGCGGTCACAATCCTCTTCAATGTCCTCCTGTCTCTCGCTGTGAGTTTGGTTTTCCTTTCACAGTTGTGTCTCGCGTATGATGTTGTGCCGTGAACATTGTATTCTGTCATGATCTTCGACACGGTACCTCTCGATACCCCCAATACATGTACTACTGTGGTTACCGACGCACCAACCAGACGTGCACCTACAATTTGCCCTCTTTGGAATTCCGAAAGGTCACTCATTGTGTCTTCACCTGGAACGAAATTATGCAAACACCGATTTACAATGCAATCACACAGACCCTTGAGACTACACGCAACAACTTTTTTACAAAAAAATTGCAGCTACATGTTCGTTTTATTCGAAAAGTAGCACATACCAAAGTCCCTGTTTTCAGCGTGGTGCTTCCATTATTTTGGACAACCCCTGTATATACTGTCAAAAACACCATTAACGGTACCTTTGATGTGACGCTCAGCGATGTGAAACTATTAGACCACACGGCCTATGGCATTTTGATCCGCGGCGCACGCGCGTGGAACTGCGAAAAAGTAATTTCACTGTCTCTCTCTCTCTGCCCCTTGTTCAGCTCTCACGGCGGACTTCCAAAAGTTTTACCACGTACCACCAAGGGGTACGTGGTAAAACTTTTGGAAGTCCGATATACACCACGTTGCATACACCACGTTGAGAACCCGTACCCTAAATAAACCATATACAGTGGAATCTAAGTAATACGTTTTTCCATGGGATCGATTCAAAAAAATATATAAAAGGAATCTCAGAATGTTAAATAGTATTGTAAAATTTAAATGCCTCTAAGAAAACGAAAAAAAAAAAAAAAAAAAAAAAAAACAGTAATTTCAAATTACGCTAATTTAAAATGTAAGATATGCAGTCAAACCTTCACCGTTTTTCACATTACTTAGTGGCGTTACATCAATATTACACAAAAAATCATTCTACATGCTTTAGTTTTTTTAAAAAACCTCGTTTATTTTCAATTATGTTATAAATTTTAATTCAATTATTTTCAGAGCAGAAGCTCATTTAACAAGAGCATTTGAAATATCGCCATCCTGCTTTTTTCTTAAAAGAATCTTCTTAACGTTAAAAGACACTGATTCGCATCTTTGGCTGAATCAGTATCTTTAACATTAAGGTTAGCTATAATTGAATCACGGTCCGAAAAATCAGGAAAGGCATTATGGCAGAGCTCACAAGTGGCGATACATCGAGTCAGGGCAGTAGCTAGCAGGCGACTAGAAGGGGTTCACCCCTCCCTCCCAGCATTCTAAGCAAGTAAGCCCTCCCCCATGGAAAATGGACGTTGTAAATTCTCTGAACTTCAATTTTCTGTTGCTTATGGAAATTTCTTTTGTATTTCATTATAAGGATAAATACTTTACATTATTTATTCGTGCGCTGCATGTTTTTAAAATAACAAAATTTAATTGATAACAAGTTACAAAAGAAATTGAGCAAAATTGACATGATGCAGCAGTGACAATGGATAACTCGGAAGAAATTACTTCTGGAAGTGAATCTGTAGAAATAGCTGCGCCAGTGATTCTCTGACACATGGGCATTGGACTTTTTGCTGCTACAGGTCAAGGAAGAGAGAAATATCCCTCTCCCCCTCCCCCTTTTTTTTTATTTCTTAGAAACATGAAATAAAAAGAAACTTCTCCCTTCCCCCAACAAAAAAATCATTTAAGTGGCTATGAGATGCTAAGCTGTTATTAAAAAAACTTCCCCGGGTAATTGCCTACGAAAGAGATTTATAGTGGGAACGTTTTAGCTAAATGTATCTATCTCTCTAGGTGATCTAAAACCGAACTGTACTACAAAGAAATCTTTATACGAGAAAGAGAGAGAAAGCTTTCAGTTTCTCCCTGTTCATTGTTCTTGTGTAAGTAGTTGTGGTTTTCCTATGCATTTGTGGCAGAAGAAGCGTTTATTGCTAGAAATGAGTTGAGGACTATTGGTTTTTGAGTAAGGAAGAGAGGTTTGGCTGTTGAACACGGTAAGAAGAGATTATCTCTACGCACCAACGAAAGAGAATGCTGGATTAAAGACAGAGAAGAAAGAGTCGGAATACAGCAACAGTAACTCCCCGGTGCCATTACGTTGATCCACGGAAAGGAACCAGAATAGCAAACTAAAGAAATAGTTTTTCATTTTATTTGAGAGTTATCTTTCCTCCAGCGATGAATCGTGATTGGAGAAATGGCCCCATTGCGAATAAGCGACGTGGAAACTGCAGAGCACCACGGGCATTGATGTAAAAGGTTAACGTTGGCTTCGAAGGTGCGTGAGGGCCGATCGACCCGCTACAGTGGAGCAACTTACTGGCCGAATGAACCAGGGGGGCTACTACTGGAAGTGTCCAAAACGACAGTTCAGCGAACCCTTGCTCCGTATGGGGCTCCGACGCAGACAGATAGTCACTACACCTATGCTAACGAAGGTAGGTGCATCGGCAGAAAAGGCTTACATTTGCACGGCAGTATCGAATTGGACCTCCGCTGATTGGCAGAGGACTGCCTTCTCCGATGAGTCACGTTTTCTGCTTCGTCGAACGGATGGACGTTGGCGTATAAGGTGAGAAACATAGGAGAACAAACATTCTTCAACCACTGCTGGAAGAAGACAAGCTGGTGGGGGCAGCTTTATGATCTGGGGAATGTTTCCGTGGCATTCTCGGGGTCCACTCATACCTGTGAAAGGCACAATGGATAGAATCCATTATGAATCCATTCTGTAATGTAAAATGCAATGTAAAAATACTAGGTTAATATCACTATGTAATGTAAAAATACTAGGTTAAGGAATTCTATAGAGTTTCATATTTTCAACCTATGAAAAAAAATCTTTACCTTTTAAAAACTTGGTACTAAATCCGAATACGATTTTGTTTTACATTCAACACCCTTATTACGTATTCTTTACTCATAAGCATCGCTCTTTTCAAAGCAGTTTCTCCACTAGCTGATTTAGCATTAGTCCCCAGTAAAATATTTGATGATCTTCGCTTGTTTAAAATTTCTTGAATTCAGAAAAAAGTAAGAACTGTGAATTCAATTTATTAGTTTTTTTGTTCCTTGATCTATTTCATAGCTTCAAAAAAAACAGGGGGAGGGGGAGTCAGGGCTGCGCCACATCAAAAGTAGTTACCCCTAAAAGTTGGTTGTATATTTTACAGAGAGAGTGGAATGTGAAACCAATTTTTTTTTTCAATCCGAAAGTGAACAGCATACCCTTCTGGGATGGGATCAAGTTTCAACTTGGGATGGATCAAGTTTCGGCTGTACCAAGAAGGAACACAACAACGCTGTCTCTATTCTCTTAAAGTAGTAACATATAATTCATATGAAAATGGATTTCGCATCATCGAAGTTGTTATGTCATTATAATCTAATATAACTTTTAAGTCTGAGAAAACTCCGTTGGTAACCTAATTTTTTTTACTTGAATTTTTTGTCTATCTTTCATGGAAATTATATTTTTACCCTTGCTTTAAAAACATTGTTCTGCAATTCAGCAGTGACAAACTGTGGTGTTCAAAGCTTCTGGAGGTCGTCCGCCAGGAGTATCAAAACTTTATCAGGTGATACGAAATCATTCACATAGCCTTTCTTCGTTGTTCGCTTTGCTTTTAACACCACCGATAAAAAGGAATCCTTTTTTCTTTCGAAAATTAATACTGAATAAAGAAATGCTCAATTGTTCTGAACGTAAAGAACACCAGAGTTCGCAAAGAGAACGCTTTGCAGGAAACAGAAGATAGTTTCATGCGGTTCCTATCCTTAAAGGTTGTTTCAGGTTAGATGAGAGACCAATTTCTCGTATCAGTGGTTTAATTTTTGAATAATGTTAGAAAAGAAGAAAAGAGAATCGCAAGCTTATCTGTTTTGCGATGTCGAACTGAAGTCGGTGTTCCTTACTTATAATGAATGTGTTCAGTTTCGGTGGAAGAAAGCTGAATCAGATACTTTTCGGAAAGCGATATCCGAGCCACTTTGCAATATTTACTGAAAACAAAAAGTATTTATGGTTGCTTTAAGAGCATCAGTATTTTTTTGCACGTCTTTTGTAAAAAAGTTCGTGCTTATGTGATCGGTTTGTCCGTCCGTCCGCCTGTAGACACGATATCTCTGCAACTGATTTGAAAAATTATTTTTGCATTGGGAAGCTTGAAATATGCGAATGATGATCCTTTATTTTGTTTTGCTTTTTACGATGTACAATTTCGCCGCTAGAGGGCTTAAATGCAGATGATGTCGAATTCAAATATACGTTTTATTTCACATATTTGCTTCTAAACATCCGATTGAAAAAATTATTTTATCTTTCGATCACATTTATGTCGAAGAGTATTATAGGTATAGTTACGTTTTCAAATTACACATAGATTTTCCGCTAGGGGGCGGAAAAGTAAATTACTTTTTCCCCGATATCTCTTCTTCTAAAACTCAGATTTAAAAAATGTTCTCTTTAGCGGATATAGCTCCTCATGGAAAATATTTTGCATATTTTTCTAATTTTTGGTAAAGAATACTTTGGCTACCAGAAGGCGTAAGTGTTAATTTTTGCTTCTGATGTATTCGCCATAAAATCTGAGCTTCTAAAAATTCAATTGAAAAAATGCTTTCGTGGACCGATGCCACTCACGTCGATAAACCTTTTCGGAATATTTTCTTCTTAAAATAGTCCATGGTTTCTCCGCCAGGGGGCGTAGATGTATATCCTATTTTTGTCAATATCTCTACTTCCGGGAGTTTGGTTTGAAAAATTCGTTGTTCGTTGGATAGTGTTTCCGATGCGAAATATTTTTCATATAAATTCTGATTTTTCAAGTAAATCATAGACTTTCCACTAGGGGACACAGAGGTAAATTGCGTTTTCTGTGTTATTTCTGCTTCTAAAACTCCGATTTGAAAAATTCTTCCTGTATCGCATACAACACCTGATGGAAAATATTTTTCATATAATTTCTAATGTTTGGTAAAGAATGGTTTGGCCACCAGGGGGAATAAGGGTTAATTTCTGCTTCTGATGCATGCATTGTAGCAAAATCTGGGCTGCTGAAAGCTCGACTAATTTTATTTTTTTTTCTTGGACCGATACCGCTCACGTCGAAAAACTTTTTGAGAATACTTTCTTCCTAAAATAATGCATGGTTTTCCCACCAGGTGGCGTAAAGTCATATCTTATTTTTTTCGATATGTCTGTTTCTAAGAGTCCGATTTGAAAAATTATTTCTGTGTTGGAGAGCTTTTCCGGTGCGAAATGTTTCTCATATAAATTCATGTTTTCCTTAATGCACAATTCTGCAACCAGAGGGCGTTAGCTCACGATTCCGTTCACAGCCATATCTGAGGGATTAAAAATCCGATTGAAAAACTTTTTTCGTCCGTCAGATACTATTGTTTTCCATACCGGTTCCATTGACTTTGAATAGCTTTGATAAATTTAATTTGCGTCAGAACGGATTCAAAAGACGTGCTTACACACCCGAAAATTCGGTCATCTTTCTTGTTTTATTACTATTCTCTTTTTCTTCAAGTTTACGTCTGAGCCGTCCAAATAATTTTGCACTCGCAAACATGGGGGCCCATAGCTTACTTTTCAGGAGGGAGCAAACAGAACATGTAACTACAAATAACACACACAAACACCATATGCAAATTTCCACTGTGCGTTCTTGTTTGTTAGGAGATTTAACGACTACTGTGAACAATTTGATTGGCTACAAGCAGTCACCCGTCCCTAATTTTTGGCCACTGGTTCTAGGGAACGGACAATACCGTAAGACAAACACAACATCAATGCCTCACCGGGGATCGAAACTGGACTATGTGAAAACACAAATTTGTCCGTGACGGAATCGAAACCGTGCCTCCTCATTCCGGAGTACGTTGCTCTCCCAACTAAGCTATACGGACGGAATATACCCCTGGAAATTTGTCGTCTTTAAACGTGATTCACCTCTGTAGTACGCCATATCATCTCCCTAATCCTCCCTCCCCCTATTTGAAGCGAAGAACGAAGTTTCATTTATTCTAGACGATGTATGAAACAACCAACACACATTTTACGAAGAACCTAGCAGATCATTTTACGAAGTAACCAGCAGATCCATTTTTATGTTCGGGCGGCAATGTGAAAACACAAATTTTGTCCCCCCCCCCTTTACTCTGAAGTAAGTTGCTCTCCCAACTAAGCTACACGGACGGAAAGTATCGCTGCGTTCTGCTTCCTTGAACACTTTAGTCCCAAGGCAAAACGTGTGTACGTGTGTGTGCACTGTAAAAAATAAGTACTGTGAATTCACGAAAAATGTCTGAAAATAACGTGCAGCAAAGTTGGCGGTAGGTGTCCGCCTTTTTCAGAAATTTCCGTTGTTAAATGTACCCGGTTTTTTTTTTTTTTTTTTTTTTTGTCTTTTTAACTTCCGAATTTTCACAGATTTTTTTCGTAGTCAGAAATTCCGTTTATTTCAGAAAAGCCCATTTTAGGATTTTCCGTATTTTAAACTGAAATTCCGCAAAATCGACGAATCTGCATTTTTTTTCAGCCAGATAATCCTATCGCTGCAGTCAGGATTGAACCCCCATCGTTTTGGTTGCTTCAGCCGGTAACGAACGCCTTTAACCACTGAGCTACAAAAGCTCGGAAATCCGAATAACGTACATCGTAAAACAAATTGCGCGACGATGAAAATTTTGTTTTCCTCATTTTTGCGAGTGATTTAGTCAATTTATTTTTTGTCGGAGCTTATTATTTTTCTGAATAGGTTGGCAATTTTTTTTTTTTTTTCTGTAAGAGGACAAAATGCTTTGCAACTTGATTTTTAACTGAGAATAACTTTCAGTTATCTTTAAAAAAGGTAAAATGTACTTTTTATAGTATTATTTTACAAAAAAAAAACGTCCTGAATATAAAATTTACTCTGGATAGCTATAATGGCTTTTGTCTTAAGCTGTCTAAAGACTGATACATAGCCATTGTATAATCATCTGTACAATAAGTTAAGTACCCGGTTTTTTACAGTAACTCAATATATTACATATTGTGTAATATATTACTGTAAGAAATATAAATACATATATTTATTTTAATAATATATTTTTAATAATACACATTGTGTTACTGTTATATACATATTACTAGTATACACATAACCCAAAAAAGCTGGTGGACAAAATAAGTGAGAGGAGAAGAAATATCCTATGTCACAATAAACAAAATTCATGCGATATGCTATCCACAATATTCGATCTCGCTATGGAACTTCAAAATTCCACAGACGATTGAAATTTAAAAGTTTAATCAAACCTCAAGTGCCGCCCCGGTGTTGCAGTGGTCTAAGCAATGGCCTCTGATCATTCGTCCGAAAAGAGTCCGGGTTCGAATCCTGGTAAAGCATGGATGTCGTGTTTGCCTTACGGCGCTGGCTCTCTCCCTTCTCTGGAACCAGTGACCCTAAATTAGGGACGGGCGACTGCTTATAGCCCATTGAGTTGCTCACGGTAGTCGTTAAACCTTCAACAACAACAACAACAAAAAAAACCCCTCAGGAATTCTCACGAATCGCTTCTATTACCAGTAATTTCTCGTCATGCGGATATGGAAAAAGTGAGAACGGAGTTTTTCCGTTAATATACGAAAGAAATTGCGGAAGGGTTTCTGAAAATTCAGAATTTTTAGTTAACACATATCTAAAACGCCAATTTGCCGTCAATATAAGAAAGAAGGGATGTAAGGTCAGGTGATGCGTAACATCACAGCCTCTCCTTGACAAATGTCAACCCCGCCTTCTCGTGGTACATCCTGTTCCCACTAAAGGGGCTCTGACGACCGCCAATAGCGGTATAACTATACCATCGGGATTAGAGGAAATTCTATCCCACACTCACCAACCCGCTTGGCCAGCGTGGTGAGTTATGGCCAAACCCCTCCAAAATGATTCCACAACTTAAATCTTGGCCCTCAGTCTCCGGCAGCTGGAATGTACCTGGCCAAGGCAGCGGCCAGTGCGACATGAAGGCAGAGGGTGCTAAGAATCCCCGGAGGACCGGACTAGGCTGCCATCTGATGCTGACCTTGGCTACGTACAATGGACGCTCCCTATCTTCTGATTCAAGGCTTCTTGAATTGGAAGAGGAACTACAAAGGATCAAGTGGGACATCGTGGGGCTAAGTGAGGTAAGGAGAAAAAGAGAAGATCTCATCGAACTGAAAAGTGGACATCTCTTCTACTATCGTGGGACAGATACTGGCAGAACTAGTGGTGTTGGATTTATAATAAACAAGAAACTGAAGGATAAAGTTGTAGAAGTTGAAAGTTCCTCTGACAGAGCTGCACGACTTGTTATCCAACTCTCGAAAAGATACCAGGCTCAGATTATTCAAACTTATGCACCCACCACAAGTCATCCTGAAGAAGAAATTGAAGAATTTTATGAGGAAATTTGTCATCTAAATAATAAAGGTAAGCAGCATTTGAAAATAATTATGGGAGATTTCAATGCAAAAATAGGGCAACGGCAACAGAATGAAACTTCAGTAGGTAAATTTGGTCACGGCAACAGAAACCAGCGTGGAAATACTCTCGTTGAGTTTGCAGAGGCAGAAGGGTTTTTCATCTTGAACTCCTTTTTCAAGAAAAAGCCACACAGGAAATGGACTTGGAGACATCCAAATGGGTCGACAAGTGAAATTGATTTTATTATGTGTAACAAAAAATTCGTCATAGAAGACTGCAGTGTGCTAAACAAGTTCAACACAGGCAGTGACCATAGATTGGTGAGATGTAAGATGCACCTCAACACTAAACTTGAACGTGGCAAGCTCATAAGACAAACAAAATCTATTGACATAACCAACCTTAAAAAACACCATAATACCTTCAAGTTGGAACTGAAGAACGGGTTCTCTGCTTTAGAAGGCCTAACATCAGAAGAAGTGGACATCTCTGAAGTTAACAGAAAAGTAACCAAAGCTCTTATGGAAACAGCAACAAAATTAGCTGGGTCTAAGAACAAGTTGCATGTAAATAAATTATCAGGAAAAACGAAAATGTTGATGCAAAAAAGAAGAGAGATGAGGACAACTAAAGAAGATGTGACTTCCAAAGTGGAATATATAGAGCTATGCAAGACAGTAAGAAAAAGTATCACTGAAGACGTAAGAAAATTCAACTGTGAACTAGTGAGGAAAGCAATTGAAAACAACCAAAGCCTAAAGATAGCAAAGGGACATCTCAGTAAGGGAAGAAAACAGATTATGGCACTGAGAAAAGAAGATGGTTCTGTAACAAGAAATAGAGGCGAAATTTTGACAAGAGTGAAAGATTTCTACTCCAAATTATATGAAAGGGACGATACATGCACTCCAGACATCATGAAAGATACCAATACCAGAGTTCCTCCAGTCCTTCCAGCAGAAGTTGCACATGCAATCAAGAACATGAAGCGGGGGAAAGCTCCAGGAGAAGATGGAATTACTGTAGACATCATACAAGAAGCAAGTGGAGAAATCGAAACAGTACTCGCCCAAATTTTCACTCGATGCCTTAATGAAGGGAAGATTCCTGAGGATTGGAACACCGCTACAATGATCCTGCTACATAAGAAAGGTGACATTGAGGATCTCGGAAACTACAGACCTATCAGCCCCCTATCAGTAGTTTATAAAATCTTCACTAAAGTTCTTTCACACCGCTTAAAGGTAACACTGGACATGGCTCAACCGAGAGAACAAGCTGGATTCAGGAGTGGCTACAGCACAATAGATCATATCCACGTGCTGAGAGAACTAATTGAAAGAGCGAGGGAATATGAACTTCCATTGTGCATGGCTTTTATCGATTATGAAAAAGCCTTTGATTCAGTGAAACCATCAGCAGTTACAATGGCTCTGAAAACCTGCGGTATTGAAGATGCATACATTAATATTATTAATAACATCTATGAAAATGCAAGTGCAAAGATTCGGCTGTTTGAAAATACAACACACGTAAAAATTGGAAAGGGAGTGAGACAAGGTGACACCATATCTCCGAAGCTCTTTAATGCCACATTGGAGGGTGTTTTTCAGTCGCTGAGCTGGGAAAACAAGGGGATAAAGATTAATGGAGATTATCTAACCCACCTTCGTTTTGCTGATGACGTAGTAATTTTTGCAACTACCCCATCAGAGCTTCAGAGTATGATCCAGGAACTTGCTGACAAGAGTAAAGAAGTGGGATTAAAAATGAACTTTCAGAAGACAAAAGTGATGTTCAATGCTTTTACAAGAAATGAAGATTTATCGATTGATGGAGAAAAGCTGGAGATAACAGACACGTACGTTTATCTTGGACAGCAGATATCAAGTGAGGGTCACATTGATGAAGAAATTAATCGGCGTACAAAACTTGCCTGGAGAGCTTTTGGAAGAAACAGCATAATTTTCAAGAGCAATATGCCATTATGTCTTAAAAGAAAAGTGTTTGATCAATGCATCCTTCCAGTGCTTACGTATGGTGCAGAGACGTGGACCTTAACTAAAAGAGACATACAAAGGCTGCAGACAACTCAAAGTAGCATGGAGAGGTGCATGCTTGGTGTAACCAGGAGAGATAAGAAGAGGAACTCGTGGATCCGAAAAATGACAAAAGTGGAAGACATCATGATCAGAGTTAAATCCCTGAAATGGCAATGGGCTGGACATACTGCCAGAAGGACAGATCATCGATGGACAGCCGAAATTTTAGATTGGATTCCAAGGGACAGGAAAAGACCCAGAAGAAGACCACATGGGAGATGGGTGGATGAAATTCGAAAGTATGCAGGGGTGACATGGAGGAGACTGGCACCAGACAGACCGTTGTGGAGGAAACTTGGGGAGACCTTCGTCCAGCAGTGGATTGATAATGGTTGACAATGATGATGATGATGATAAGAAAGAAACTGCGGAAAGGTTTCTGAAAATTCAGAATTTTCCCGTGGTAAGAAAAATCCGTGAAATTCAGGTTTCTTTCTGTCATTTCACGGAAAAAATTGTATCAGAAATAGGCTTCGTTAATTCACGAAAGAAATTACGGAAAGTAGCTCGTGAATTTCAGAAATTTTTTCACAGTGTATTTATCTATCTATCTATTGTTTACCCTGGTATGCCTCCTGGGTCCTTAGTAATGGTGGGCCCAAGGCTATGGCCCCCTATATACCCCACCCCATGCCTTATTCCGGCCCTGTTAATGGTCGAACACATCTGTGGCTTCACATTTCATAACAAAACAGATGCTCAAAGAAATGTATACAATTCTAAATCATTAAAAGATCCAAGAACAAAATCTAAGAACCTTAAGCTTTTAACTTATGTTGTTTTGAGAACAATGGAAAATACAGTGACTTGTTATGAAAACTCTGCAGATATTTTATTAGTTTGAATACACTATGTATTAATTATCATAAACATATTGCTACAGTTTTGTGTTTCAACGGACTTTATAATGATTCTCCTTCATATTTCTTTGGGGGCCCAATTAAGATGTCTTGCTCTAGAGGCCCGCTAAGGCCTTAATCCGGCCCTGATTGTGGCCAACGAATACCCAATTCTCCACCCTTTGCCTGGGCAATCACCTGAGGGAACATGGACTTGCCGAACGTCGGAATCGGAATGACTGGCAGGATTATTGGATTTTTTCAGGCATCGTGCTCATTAGAAAAGAAAGTTCACGAAAATCCCACTCCACGTTGCCCAAGGGTCTATCTTCTAATTTTATGAGCAACTGTATTTGTATTTGATTTCTTCCTCCAATGCTTGGAGATCTTTTGTTTATCTTGTTTATTCACTATAATGTTCGTTGAATATTGATTTAAATTAAATACAATTGTTTTATGGTAATATGAACTATTTAAAAGTGTTGTTTTAATCTATGCTGTGTTGAAAGATAAAGCAAATTTGAACATTTGAAATTTTCTAAGATTTAAACATCGTCAGTTATTTCGTTTTTGCATCACAAATGAAATGTAAATGTTTCATGTGATGAATTTCGTGAATATTTGATTGTCTCAATTTGTAGTTTAGTAAATGTTCATCTTTTCTATACGATAAAATCGTTGTTTTTGTAATTATTTGTAAATACAATTGTTTTGGTGATTCAATGTAAATAGAATGTAAATTTTGCAATGTAAATTTGTATTACTTTTTTCAATAAAGGACCAAGATATCTTGGTTTGCTGGCCAACACATTTCCCATCCTATCTCCCGCTTTTTCTACCTTTTTTCAAAATTTCAGTCTCCTCCCGCGGGTGGTGTTTTGCGCTGCTGGCTGATCTGCGGGGATACGCGTCGCTGATTCTCGTTTGGGGTTAGGTTGCTTTCGCAACAATCTAATCCGTTCCTGAATGAGTTTGAGTAATTATTGCTACGCCTTTTTGTTGGAGCAGGACAATGTAATCAGGAATCTTATCATTCATAGAGACAAAACCAAGGTAGATATTAGTATTTTCAAGAACCAGAGCACAAATAATTCCTGATAACTTCCAGGAGGCTTTATTCAACAACTGCAAGATATCTGTAATGTTTTGTTTCACTTTAATCAAAATTTAAAGAATCAGATTTATTTTTGTTCGTGTAATAATAATTATTCGCTTAAAAAACGAAGGTAAAGGGAAAATATTATTTTGATATGCGTAAGTCTCCTTGTTTATTCTATTCGTCTTCTATTATATGCATCACCCAAAAATTTTGCTAAACATAAGAACGACAGCCCACTTGTGTAATTGTTTTCAGCACTGTGTAATTTTGTACTTGCTGTCTGTTCCATGTGTACATATTTGTACAACCTTTGAGATTGTCGGCTTGAGGGCACAGAACAGACCAAATTTTGTAACCTAATGAAAATTATATATGTACTCATAACAGAAAAACTTTCGATTTCCTTTTCTGTTTGGGAAGCGGGACACCTTGTTCTTGCTTAGACTGCTGCTATAGCGCAAAATAAAAACATGTATAAAACCGACAAGGGGGAGATCCCCACGACCCGTGTGTATCTGCGTTTCGAAAAAAACAGAAAAACTTTAGTCAAAATCCTGGCAAAAATTTCTGGGTGCGTCACTGAGCATAGTGATACAAATTATGCATTCAGAAACAAGGTATAAATTAAAAAAAAAGTGAAAAAAAAAAAGCTACTGAGCAAGAAAGCTTGTGCATGAAGTAAGAATGATATGCCGCACTGAAAAGAAAAGTGATGAAGAACTAATCAGCAAAACAGCTTGTGAGTTAAGTAAAAATGATACGCCGCACTCGAAAAACGGGACAAAAATCTACTCAGAAGGAAACGTTGCGGATGAAGTAAGAATGATATGCTGCACTGTAAAAAAAGAGACAAAATCTCAGCAAGAAGGCTTGTGAATGAAGTAAGAATGATATACCGCATTGAAAAAAGTGATAAAGAGCTAATGAGCAAAAAAGATTGTGTATTAAGTAAGAATGATATGCCGCACTAAAAAAAAAGGGATAAAAAGCTAATCAGCAGGAAAGCTTGTGAATTAAGTAAGAATAATATGCTGCACTGAAAAAGTGACAAAAAAGCTAATCAGCAAGAAAGCTTGTGAATTAAGTAAAAATGATAAACTGCACTGGAAAAAAAAGTGATACAGAGCTGGTCAGCAAGGAAGCTTGTGAATTAAGTAAAAATTATATACCGCACTGAAAAACGGGACAAAAGCGCTACTCAGCAAAGAAGATTGTGGTTAAGTACGAATAATATGCCGCACGGAAAAAAGTGATAAAGAGCTAATCAGCAAGAAAGCTTGAGAATTAAGTAAGACTGATATGCCGCACCGAAAAAAAAAAAGTGATCAAGAGCTAATCAGCAAGAAAGCTTCTGAATTAAGTAAAAATGAAATGCCACACTGAAAAAAGTGATAAAGAGCTAATCAGCAAGAAAGCTTCTGAATTAAGTAAAAATGATATGCCGCACTGAAAAAAGTGATAAAGGTCTAATCAGCAAGAAAGCTTTATAATGAAGTCAGATATGCCGCACCGAAAAAAAAAATGATATAGAGCAAGAAAGCTTGTGAATTAAGTAAGAATGATATGCCGTACTGAAGAAAAAAATGGGACAAAAGCGCTACTCAGCAAGCTTGTGAATTAAATAAGAATAATATGCCGCACTGAATCTGTAAATAGAATGATAGTAAATGATGTTGAGACTTACTTCAAGGGTATTCCTTCTGGAATCCTGAGTGCTACAAATTCTTATGCATACTGCGAACCACAGAATGAAAAGCATTAGCAGTTTATAAATCCAAACGTGCATAGTTGTTGCTGAATTCCTTCATTGATGAGGAGGTGCGGGCAATCCAGGAAGGAAAGAAGCTTCAGAGTGGCATCCAGATTGCGCCTCCTGCTTGTTCAAGCCTAGAAGTTTCCTCAGCCAGCGGACAGGTGCCATGCTTCTGCAGGTGGGCCTGCCAACCACGTGTTCTCCTCAGGGTCTTTAGCTCCTCCTGCCAATGATCTTGATTACACATACACGCACGCACGACACCAAGCACGTCCGAGGGATGGTGGTGGAAGGGGATGGTAGGAACCCCCTTGACACCTCCCACCGGGAACTGCTCTCTGTCCAACAGTTTCGTCACAGAGGGCCCACGAGCTCGTTCGCGGAACTTTTAAATTATTCATGTGTTTTTGGAGAAACGAATTCGCGCAATTTAGCTCAAGCAATTTTCGAATCGTGTCGGTCTATTTTGTGTTACGTTCATACGCAACTATCCAATTCTGAAGCTCACCTGAAACAACTTTCTTTTTTCTTTTTTTTTTTTTTTTTTTTTTTGTTGTACCAGATTTTAGAGGTTTATCAAGAATTTCAAACTGAGGATACTTAAAAAGTTTTAGGGGTACTAAAAAAAATGGGGAAGGGGTGAAAGCGAATTTTTCAAATGCTAAAAATTTCTTTCCATGTTTAATCTTAGGTTTAAACTTTCCTACAGTTGGAAAGTTTAAACCTAAGATTAAAAACATGGAAACCTTCTAAAAATGGGGAACGGTTGATACTTTTATGATTAAAAATCTTTAAAAACTGGAATCTTTTCCCTAAACTACACACGGTTATTTTAGTTTTGTGCTGCTTTTAGTTTTTATCTTTCACCTGTAAATGCTTTTTTAAACAAGGTAAAAGTAACTAACTATTAGCATGGGTCGCTGAAACAGTAGATATAGATATTTTCATAAATCTTGCGCATGCTGAAATGATTCAGAAGCATGTCTCCAAGATTTGCAACAAACAAACCAAAATGAGGGGATACGTACAGGTGTGCAGTCGAGATCAGGCTATTTTTTATCTACCTGAATCG
The DNA here is from genome assembly GCA_039090855.1 of Macrothele yani. NCBI lineage: Eukaryota > Metazoa > Arthropoda > Arachnida > Araneae > Macrothelidae > Macrothele > Macrothele yani. The sequence goes on along the minus strand of CM077026.1, from coordinate 103,730,796 downwards.
GAATTTTATTTTCAATTTATTTTTTCAATCGTTGCCCATTGAAATCCCCCAATGTTGGTTCGGAACACACTAAAATTTGGACGCAAACGACGCATTTTTCCTCAAGCCATCACCCAGAAGGTTGGCAAACAGGTCCCGCACCTGTGTCCTGACCTTTGACCCCATTTCAACCACTTCTCAATAGGGTTCGTGCACAGGTTGTTTCAAACAACATACTAAAATTTCATCGAAATCGTAACACATTTACGCGAGTTATTGTGCAGACGGACAGAAAAACGGACGGACAGCCGACAAAGCTAAAGCATGTAACCTTCTTCAACCTACGGTTGGAAAGTGTAAAAAAAGTGCATTTGGGCCCTGTAGAATGGTTTAAAAATTATACATTTAAAATTGGTAAACTGCAAAAAATATGGTCGTTTGATTTCGACTGAAATTTACTTATGGTCAGTTATACTTCGGCTAATAGCAGGAAATTACAGCTGTCGCTCTCCAGGCTCTATGGAGTACGATAAAATATTGCCCATAATTTTTAAGTAGGTATATTGCGTGACTTTCGAGAGAGCATTTTTCTAAAGTTTATTCAGTGAATTTGGGGTAGGAGGTGCTTGCCTCCCCTCCCCTCTCTACAGGGCACCATTGATCAATGCAGCTTCTCATATTTCTAAAAACAGAGAGCACTGCAAAATTTTTGAAATTTCATCTTGCGGTTGACCCATTGCTTCAACTAACTAACCTTTCCCCGCAATTTTGCAGTAACTGACAGTGCCAGACTGGATGTAGGAGACTTCCAGGGAACTTTTTTAAAGAACTGTACCAATGTACACTATACTAACAAAAGTCACCGGACACCCCTTCAAAAGCAAATGAACGGATTCGCTGTGTTGTTAAGATGCGCAGTACAGCTTCAAACGGTATAAAAATAAGCCTGCAGCTGACCGCGATCATATCGCACTGTGAGGTTGAGGGGAAATGCCGTAGCGGGAGAGAACTGACTTTGAGAAAGGAAAGATTATTGGGTGGTATATTAGTGGGTTGTCCATAAGAGAAACCGAGAGGCGTTTAAGCATACCCAAGTCAACTGTTTTGGATGTTCCGAATAAGTGGAAGGCACATGGCGTGCCTGAAGCAGCGAAACGTACTGGCAGACCAAAAAAGTCAGTGGTAAAGGGCGTCGAAGCCTCAAAAGAGTCGTTACAGCTAATCGACGGAGTACTGCACAAGACCTCAGTGTACAGGTGAGTAAAAATGCTGGAACCTTGGTATGTACACGCACCATTCGCAGAGAACTTCATTCAATAGATTACCGTGGTCGTGCGGCTGCTGATAAGCCTTTCATCTCTACTCGGAATGCTACTCGTCGTTTAGCATGGTGTAAAGAGCATGTATCGTGGACCGTAGATCAATGGAAACGGGTCCTATGGACTGATGAATCCAGATACACGATCTATCAGTCTGATAGCCGTGTATGGGTATGGCGGCAGCCGGGGGAACGCTATTTACCACAGTGAACTGTTCTAACGGTCAAGTTTGGAGCTGGCAGTGTACTCGTGTGGGGATGTTTTTCGTGGTATGGTCACGGCCATTGGTTATCGTGGACAAACCTGTTAACCAGCACGTCAACCTCGATATTCTGGACAATTATGCCCTACCAACTCTGTGGCAATACTATGGAACCGAATCTTGTTGGTACCAGCAGGATAATGCACCAAGCCATAAAGCTAGGACTGTTAAGGGCGTGGTTTGACGATAATTCCGTATCGTGAGTGGACTGGCCAGCACATAGCTCTGAATTAATCCCTATGAGATTAATTCAGAGCGCCGTATAAGAAGTTTGGAACCAAGGCATACTACTAAGCAACAGTTATCTGCAGCATTATGTACTGAATGGAAGCGCTTACCTATCGCTGTGTTCCAAAACTTTGTGGTAAGCATGTCTCGAATGGTCAAGGCATGCATTAAGGCCAAAGATGGACCAACACCGTACTAATGTATGTCAATAAATGCTATGTTGTGTTTCTCTTCTACATGTCCGGTGACTTTTGTCAATATAGTGTATATATACAGTATATACGATTTCAAAGGTTTCTTGGCGCCCCCACTTCCGACGCCTGCTCGAGTTCATAACGCCCGTGCTTGTCTTCGGAGCGCCAGGGCACTTCTTTTTTCGGGACTACATCACTGGATAGGCACCTAAATTTTGTGGCTGCAAAGAGAGATTTTTAAATATGCTCTTTAAGCAATAAAAACTAAAAAAAGGCACCTCAGACTACTATATCTATATACGTATGTAGACTTCAAAAAAGAAAGAAATGAAATTTGCAAGAATTGAATTTTTCAGTGGATTAATGCGATTACTCAATAATTCGGATTGCAATTGAAGTAACTCGGAATGTCTTTTCATCTGTTTTGAGCTCGGATCTCTTGACGTTCAGCTCTGTTCTCTTTGACAAATACCCAGAATCTCTCGGGACCTTTTCATTCAATTCCTTCCCCCTTTCTGTCTGCTTTTATATTGTTCACAAGATATTGAATTCCATATGTCTTCTGGAACACTTTTCACTGTGCTTTCGTCGATAAAAATGGATGAGAAATGGCAGATCGCAAGGGCCTTTCGGATCTGCAGATAAACAGATTTGAAAAAAAAAAAAAGTGCTGTAAATTTTGTATGTCTCCTCATACAAAAATATCATTTGTATTCATTTCATCGTATCAATAAAGATTTTATTTTCATTCTTTGACATCTTCTCCATGTAAGTTTTGTCTGTACCCTGAGGCATATCAAGTGCAGTGAAAGCAGAGACGTTATAATGGAATTTTCTATGTACTGTCACAATGGTTTATCGACGTTCGAGCAGCTCAGAATTTTCGAAAGGTTCCCTTTCTTGGAGCTGTTAACTTTTCATAAAATGTAAAGAAATTATTTCGTCCCAACTTGCGGAATAACACGGACCCCTTTTTTTTTTTTTTTTTTTTTTTTTTTCTGTTTGGGGTATTTTCTTGAAATTGTTTATGATTTTCACATTTTATCTAATTTTATTTTTCCCCTACAGTTTCCATGGAAATCATTTCTCATAAAAGTGCGATATTTCTGTTTGAATACCTCTGAGCAAGTTGTGACGTGCCTGCACCGCAGGACGCACATAAGATAAAGGCACATAGCAGCGAGAGCATACGTCCGCGTAGCTCAGTTGAGAGAGAGACTTATTCCGGAGAATGAGGGGACACGGATTCGATGCCCGGCGTGGGCAAAAATGACGGAGAAATTTGCTTCGTTATAAAGTCTTTTGAAAAAAAAATACGTGCTTAAAGTATCACTACGTCTCTGCATCTATGGACACCACATATTTTCAACTAATAGTACAATTTGAAAAATTCTCTTTGCAAACAAAAGCCTGAACTGTGATAATGACGATGTGTGCATTTTAATCTTTTTCCGAGTAGGGAGCGGTTTTTTTTTTTTTTTGCCACTAGGAGTGTAATTTTTTTTTTTTATTGACGGTTTAACGACCACCGTGAGCATCTCAATGGGCTATAAGCAGTCACCAATCCCTAATTTAGGGCCACTGACTCTAGGGAAGGGAGAGAGCCAGTGCCGTAAGACAAACACAACATCCATGCCTCACCGGGATTCGAACCCGGACCCATCTCGGACGAGAGATCAGAAGCCATCGCTTAGACCTCTGCGCCACCGGTGCGGCGAGTGTAAATTTGCATGCTATTAAATTCAAAATATACACTCGACGGACAAAACATTGGAGATATCTATACAAATTTCAAACGTATGAACCCGTTTATTGGTGTAAACATGACATGGATGTTAATTCAGATAATACCCGAAAACCTGAAAATTTTGTGGTCCTGGCGCGGTAATCGAACGAAAGCCCCCGTATAGCGCCCGAGCACGCTAACCACTACGCCATCCAGAACGACCAAGTTTCAAGTTTCCGATTAATTTGAATATGACCATCCCAGGATTCCCTAGTAGAAGCAACCGGAATTCATATATAGCGAATCTGGAGGTTTTGGAATTCATTCCCGTGATTGCCCGGTGGCGCAGAACATCGATGAATGAAATGCGGGATTACACCATGAATTAGCATCCATGTCATATTTACACCAATAAACGGATTCATATTTTCCAAATTTGTAGTGTACAAAGGTGTAATCCTGTATTTCTTTCATTGATTAGAGATATCTACCTAATAGCGTGATGGTCTTCCTTTAGCGCGAATTACTGTCTGTACACGCCAAGGCATCGTCTCCACCAGATGCCTGAGGGTTTCCGGAGGTAATGGCAGCCATGCCTCTAGCGGTAGTGTTCACAACTTTGGCCCAGACGTTGGTCCAGTGTTCGTGGACGAGATATCTACCTAATAGCGTGATGGTCCTCCTCTAGAGCGAATAACAGTTTGCTCACGCCAAGGCATCGTCTCAACCAGATGCCCGAGGGTTTCCGGAGGTAATGGCAGCCATGCCTCTGGCGGTAGTGTTCACAACTTTGGCCCAGACGTTGCTCCAGAGTTCGTGGACGAGATATCTACCTAATAGCGTGTTGGTCCTTCTCAAGAGCGAATGACTGTCTGTTCACGCCAAGGCATCGTAGCTTCTAAAATATCGATTAAAAAATTCTTTTGTGGACTGATGCCACTCACATCAATAAACCTTTTTGGAATATTTTCTTCTTAAAATATTCCACCGTTTCTCCGCCAGGAGGCGTAGATGTACATCTTATTTTTGTCAATATATCTACTTTTAGGAGTCCGATTTGAAAAATTATTTCTTTGTTGGATAGTGTTTTCCGTGTGACATGGTTTTCATATAATTTCAAAATTTTCAAGTAATTCATAGACTTTCCGCTAGGAGGCGTAGCGGTAAATTGTGTTTCCCCCTATATCTCTGCTTCTAAATCTCCGATTTGAAAAATTCTTTCTGCACCGTATACAGCTCCTGGTGGGAAATGGTTTGCACATAATTTCTAATTTTTGTAAAAAAATAGTTTGGCCACCAGGGGCGTAAATCTTAATTTCCGCTTCTGTTGTATTTGCAGCAAAAGATGAGCTCTACTACTCATGTCGACAAACCTTTTAGGAAAATTTTCTTCTTGAAAAAATGCATGGTTTCTACGCCAGGGGGCGTAGATGTATATCTTATTTTTGTCAATATCTCTACTTCTAATAGTACGATTTGAAAAATTCCTTCTTTGTTGGATAGTGTTTCCGATGCGAAATGTTTTTCCTATAAATTCAAAATTTTCAAGTAAATCATACACTTTCCGCTAGGGAGCACAAAGGTAAATTGCGTTTTCTGCGTTATTTCTGCTCCTAAAGCTCTGATTTGAAAACTTCTTCCTGTATCGCATACAAGACCTGATGGAAAATATTTTTCACATAATTTCTAATGTTTGCTAAAGAATGGTTTAACCACCAGGGGTCATATGTGTTAATTTCTGCTTCTGAAGTATTTGTTGCAAAATCTCGGCTCCTCAAAACTCGATTAATTTTTTTTTCTTCGACCGATACCGCTTATACGGATAAACCTTTTGAGAATACTTTCTTCCTAAAATAATGCATAGTTTTCCCACCAGATGACGTAAAGTGACATCTTATTTTTGTCGATATCTCTGTTTCTAAGAGTTCGTAAGCTCACGATTCCGTTTACAGCAATATTTGAGGGATTAAAAACCCGATTAAAAATCTTCTTTCTTTGGTCAGATCTATTGTTTTCCATACCGATTCCATTGACTTTGAATAGCTTTGATAAATTCAATTTGCCTCAGAACGGATTCAAAAGACGTGCTTATTACACCCGAAAATTCGGTGTCAACTTTCTTGGGTTTCTTTTATTCTCTCTTTTTTCAAAGACATATCACGGGTCATCTGGTTTTTTTTTATATCCGAAGCTTGTAGTGGGAGGCTTTTCATCCACCAAAAACTGGCCAACCATTTGGGAAACTCCAGCAAATTAGTTCTGCAGGGAAACGAGTTCAAACGACTGCCAGCTTAACAATATGGATGACACAGAAAAAAATGTTAAATGTTAAAAGTTTTATGATTCACTGCGCTGAGTTCAGGTGATATTTCTTAGTTTGGAGAAATTAAAGGTTTTGCATTGAGATCGGCGAATTAATGATGCGAATATTTATTTGATGAGTAAGACATCACCTTTAACTGTCCTAAAAAGATAAAATATTTGTATGGTGAACTATTATGCCCTTGCTAGCAATAACAAATAGGTTTGCGTTTTAGAGCACGTCAGTAATCGCATAAAACAAAATTCACTAACTACTAATGAAGTGCGAGGTTTTTGTTAATAACTTCAAACAGCATATGATATTGCTAGGGCTTGATAACATACTTGTGATCAGTGTTTCTTTTCTCTTAAAATTCCATGCATCTTGATCAGGTCGTCCTCTCTGCACTTTTAAAAAAAAATAATGTACAAGTGGACATTTCAGCGCCCGCAGCCCCGGCACTAAAATTGTTTTCTGCCTTAAGATCTGTAGCAATACAACAAGTGCATTACGGATTTCACATACCGCTCATAGAACTCCAATTCCTCGATATCTCCACCATCATTTAGCTTTGCACCAGACCAATGAGCTTTTTACATCAATTGTCAGCCTATGTATCGTTCAAAGTTTTTAATATAGACTTCATAATGCTTCAATCTTCGCGGGTAGAGAAGTTTTTATCTTACTGCGGTTTTACTTTATTAACGTAAACAAAATTGATAAGAAATTTAATTCGTTCTTGTAAAGAGTTATATAACATTTCCTTAGAAATCCCTCTTTTCTAAACATTGCTGACAGAAATTCATCTTAATGTTGACTTGTCCCTGCTCAATATTTTAATGGAAAAAAAAAAGTACAAAAATTAACTAGAGAGAACACACACACACACACAAAAAACTTCTCCATTCATTTTCTGATAAGAAATTAATAATGTGAACTTTTTGTCAGCAATAAAAATAATAATGGTAATAATTAATAATAATATAATGATAACAATGTTCATTCGGATGAATTACTGATCAGTATACGTATTTTATAAAAACTCTAATATACTACCCCCCAAAAAAATATTCGGAGGGGGTCATCCATAGATGGCTTAATCCTTGAGATGTAAGGTTCATGAGCTTGTACCCACCTAAATCAAAAGCGTTCCTACGCCACTGTACCACAGTATCCTAAATTTAGTGGGAAACGCTAACTACAATATCCTATCTCGCTACAGAACTTTGAAATCACGTGGTCCGACAGACGATTGAAATTTAAAAGTTAATCAAACCTCAAGTATTCCCCCGAATCGTTCCTATTACCGGAAATTTTTTGTCATATGAATACAGAAAAAGGGAGATCAGAGTATTTATCTTAATATACGAAAGGCATTATTAACATACGTAGGTCATTTCAAAAAGTTTTGCACACTGCGCGGTAGCCCGCTCGTAGGATGATGCGATCGCTCCAATCGTTGCGCCAGTTGTGTGTCAGACTTCATGATACAAAGTTGTGTCTATACATTTGTTGGATAATTTGTTCCTGTTCCGAAAAATTCTGCCTGGAAATGGAGGAAAAAAGTGAGTCAGGTCATATCTCGTGTAGCGTCCAGCGATCCTACATTAAAATGAAACTTTGCGAGGAAAATCCCCTACCAAATTTCATAAAGGTTTGTGTGAAGTTTGTAGGGTTAGTGTAATGGATCGTAGCACAGTGTCACTGTGGCATTCTTGTTTCCTCCGAGGTCGGGAAAGCATCGAAGACAACCCAAGAAGCGGCCGTCCATCAGATGCAACGGACGACACTTCTGTGGTTATTGTCAACAGCATTTTGGGAGAAGATTGACGCGAAAAACATGTGAAGAGATTGCATTTGAAGCAAACACGTCTACCGCTCCGGTATTCAGAATCCTAACTGAAAAATTACAGAAGAGAAAAGTGGCTGCCAAATGGGTTCCGCATAATCTGAGTGAAGAGCAGTAAGCAGTTCGCAAAGGGATCGCGGAATCGCTTCAACGGTACGAGGCAGAAGGCGAGCAGTTTTTGGACACAGTTATTGCTATACACTGAAGAGCAATTGAATTAGAGATACCTGTCTAGTAACGTGTAGCACCACCTTTCGCCCTGATGACGGCGGCGATTCGTCTCAGCATGGACTCGACACCTGCAAAAAGTATTCATGGACTCGACACCTGCAAAAATATAAAACCTTTTTTCTATGATTAGGCATGATAGAGACACAACACCAACTCTATCCCATTTTGGTGTTTACAGTATCCCACTGTTGGACATTAATGGATAAACTGCAAATCTCTGCTATGTGGGTTCGACCTACAGAAGCCTGGGAATAAGGAGTAGTTACTTCGAACTGTCATTGAGTGAGACCTAAAACCGGATTGGGACAATGCAAACTTGCTATCAACAGCCTCGACAAAAAGTTCTATGTTGTTTACTGAGAGTCTTCCCATTATAAAACTGGGACCTAAGTGTTCCAATGAGGATATACCTGCTTATGTTCCTAGTGACTGGAGAGATCTCATGTTGGAATATCCAACCCTCAAAATAATTTAGGTAATTTTGTAAATAGTTTGTAGTGATTGACATTTAATATCTTTTACTCATCTCGTTTACATATTTGTAATCTTGTGCTCATCTCTGTTACTTCACCCCTTAGCCTGATGATGCGACCATAGTGGTTCCTGAAAGTGCTCGCTAGAGCTTTTAAACTCACCCTTTTAATTGCAAATAAAGACATTTTTAACTTATGTTTTTAGATAGTGATTGGGAGGTGTGGTGCTTGTGCTCTATATTAAGACGAATCTGATCGTGCATTGACAACCTTCATTACCCTTTGACTTGTTGCACGAAAGTACAACTTCTGGTTTTCTACCAATCAGTAGTTCATGTTCACACCACGTTGATAATGAATGTAATTTCCCCAATAATGAAAAACCATCGACCATACATATATACAGACAGACTACGAATGACGTTACAATTTCTGACTGCAACATCAACAAGTTGGTAAAATCATGCAATGCATTGTTCATAATACGCTTTCCAACATACCAGAAATCATTACTCAAGATATGAGGATAATGGCTCCGGAATCAATCTCGGTTCTGTGCCCTGATCTTTGATCCCATTTGGATGATATTCTACAGAACTGGTTCAGTAAACCTCCGAGATAACATGATAACGTTTTGTCGCAATGGAAGCATTTTTACGTAAGTTATGATGCATAAGGGCTATGGAATAGATTCCGCTCCTGTGACCTTTGACCCCGTTTCGCCCATTTTCAATACGATTCGTTGACCCCCATTTCGCCCATTTTATAGGCAGGCCCCTACAACATACTAACATTTCATCCAAATCGTTGCATTTTTACGTAAGTTATTACGCATAATGGCGATGAAAGTGATTCCGCTCCTATGTCCTGACCTCTGACCCCATTTCACCCATTTACCACAGCGTTTGTCCCCAGTTGGTCCTCTACCACATACTACAATTTAATCGAAATCGAACATTTTTTACGTTAGTTATGACGCATAAGAGCAGTGGAATGGATCCCGCTCCTATGTCCTTACCTTTTACCCCATTTCGTTCACTTTCAACAGGGTTCCTTCCCAGGTGATCCCCTTCCACATACTAAAAGTTCATCGAAATCGTGCGTGACGTAGTGAGGCAGATGGAAATCGCGACCATCTGCTCGAAAGAGTGTGACGTCATAAAACTTTAATAGGATCCACACACAACTCGTGAAGTAATGCGACAGATGGCGTGACCGCGCGCTAACATCTCAAGCGCGTGATTGTGACGTCATAAGATTTCTGAGCATGGGCAACATTAATGGGACGACGTCATGACAGTAAAAACGTGGTAATTCGGGGTGGTTATTTAACCAACTAAACCAATCTTCCTAAAGTCGAGATCAAGCTAAATCGATTTCTACTACCAGAAAACGGTAGGTTAACGACTTTCATCAAAATCCTTAGAGCCGTTTTCAAAATAAAATTAACATACATACAAGAATTGCTCCTTTAATAGTATGGGATAAGGGCGATGGAATGGATCCCGATCCTATGTCCTGACCTTTAACCCCATTTTCTCCATTTTCAATAGGGTTCGTCCCCAGTGGTTCCCTACCACATACTAAAATTTCATCGAAATCGAACCATTTTTACGCACGTTATGACGCATAAGGGCAATGGAATGGATCCCTCTCCTATGCCGTGACTTTGACCTCACTTCACCCATTTTCAATAGGGTTCATTCCCAGGTCGTCCCCTATAATATGCTGAAATTTCATCGACATCGAACCATATTTACGCAAGTTATGACGCATAAAGGCAATGGAATGGATCCCGCTCTTATGCCGTGACTTTTGACCCCATTTCGTCCATTATCAATAGGGTTCGTCCCCAGGTGGTCCTAAAATTTCATCGAAATCGAACCATTTTTACGCGTGTTATCGTGCCGACAGACGGACGGACAGACGAACGGACGGACGGACAAAACTGGAGCATATACTCTTCTTCAACCTACGGTTGGAAAGCATAAAAAAGGGAAATGTCACGTGATATTAGGCAACAATATTAAAAGAAAAATTCTTCAACTCTTCACCTGTGAGAAACGAATTAAACAATTAAACGGATTCTGTGCATCTACAGTAATTAGTGATTCCCATTTTCCGTAAATTTTTATCACGGTTAGTAAGGACGACCATTCCACCTAAGCTTGTCATATTTGCAGTAATGGTTATACACTGAGTGGCCACTTTATTATGACCACCCCCTCAGTACTTCGTTGGGCCACCTTTTGCCTTTAATACTGCGTCGATTCTTCGTGACATGGACTCTACGAGATGTTGATAGGTGGTTTGTGGAATCTTAGACCATGCTTGATGAATAGCACTTTCCAGGAGTGTGAGATTGCAGGGTTGTGGATCCAGCTGTCTGATGGCTCGTTCAACTTCATCCCACAAATTTTCAATGGGGTTGAGATCTGGAGATTGTGGGGGCCACCTAAGCAAAGTAAACTCACCGACATGTTCCTGAAACCAATCCTGTACAATACGAGCACTATGGCAGGACGCATTATCTTGTTGAAAGTAGCCATCGCCATTGGGATAAACCATCCACATGACAGGATGCACTTGGTCCGCAACGATGTTTAGATATTATATGCCAGTCAGACGTTGATCAACACGAATTAAAGGACACAAAGCATGCCAGAAAAACATTCCCCAACCATAACGCTGCCTCCATCAGCTTGAAGGGTTGTAGCAATGCATTTGGGTTTCATGCTTTCATGCTGTTTCCGTCAAATTCTCACTCGGCCATCGGCATGGTGCAACTGAAAATGTGATTCATCGGACCACATAATTTGTTTCCAATTATCGACTGTCCAACCCTTGTGCTCCTGTGCGAACTGGAGACGTTTTCTCTTGTTAACTGCAGACAGCAAAGGTGTTCAAACAGGCCTTCGGCTGCCATATCCCATCCGATACAGTGTACGGAGAACAGTGCGTACAGAGATCATTTGAGGGGATCCTTGATTAAGATGGTCTGTAATTGGCTGCACTGTTACGCTTCTGTTGTCTGTTACGAGTCTGGACACTCTCCGTTCCGCCAGAGCAGTCACTAGCCGATGACGACCACACGTTGCACGTAGAGACCCAGTTTTTTTGTCTGACAGTCGTCTTTAAACACTTTAACAACAGCTGCTCTGGAACATTTCACGAATGCGACGGTTTTGGTGATATTCGCTCCATGGCTCCGAGCTCCTACAATCATCCCACATTGAAAGTCCGTCAAATCGCATTTTTTACCCATCTCGTCACCTAAAAATCACTTCTACTACTGTCGCAAGCAAAGGTATATGTCATTTTCGTGTAGGACTTCCGTCCACAGTGAGCAGAGTTTAGGTCCCAGCCACCTACAGCGAGTCGCCTTTGGGGCAGGACACAGAAACGGAAGGAATGAGAGCAAGTCTAGCGACTTTGACAGAACAGTTTGTAGTGAGATTAGAGTACAGTAGATGGCGCCACCGTACAAGTACGATGTTGCACACAGAGGGGTGAGAGAATTTCAGGGGGGCATAGGAAAGGATACCCATTTAAACAGTGGGTCCAGCCTGGGGGCCGTCACTTAACGTGCTCGTCCGATGCATGGCGGATATTCAGCGATTGTTAGTAAATCACACCATCTCTGAAAGGTCAGCCAGGTTCGAACCTGGGGACCTTGCATTGATAGTCTGTACTGTCGCAAGCACTAAGATTTCCCTTTTTTTATACTAGCCTCGCTCTCTGGCGGCAACAGCGTGCAGTCATATCTCATTTGCTTAAAACTGTCAGGTGGTCATAATAAAGTGGCCACTCAGTGTATACGGGGAGATATAATCAATTTGAGGTTTCAGTTCTCAATCTAGAAAACGTGCGCCTATTAATTAAATAATATAATCATTCGCGATAAAAAATAAATCTACGTGCTTAAAATTTCTCGCATATATTCCTCACAATATTCTAATCAGGGGTTTCCGTTGCGCTTTAAAAGTCAATTCCCGCAAACATAGCAGAATCTATCGGGATGATTTATACTCTGGCGTGGCATAATTAAACAGTAAATAAATGCTCTATATTAATCACAAATTACACTCACGTACTGTAATTCACTTGGAAAAGGCCGGTGTAAACAAATTTCTACCGTTTGACACAATTTAAACAACTTGGAAACACAGAATCCCCGCCTAGAACACCGACAAGTAGACTCAACGATCGCTACAAATCAACTGAAGGAACATAATGCTTACAGTGCAGGATTATCGTGATAAGAGCACTGCAAGTTTGCCCTTGTCAAAGCCCGTGGATGCAAACCTGTGCGCGATTCCCGTGGGAACCTGTTCGCGCGAGGTATTGAGAGAGCCAGCGTGGTAGAGTGAATGTTCCGAACTGTTGCTATATATTTTTTATTACTGTTGATATGTATTTTTATTATTTGCGGGTTTTTTGGGGGAGGATGAGAGGGGCTGGAAGCTGGAATATGTAGCAAATAAGTGAAAAAATTGCCAAAAAAACGGAAAAATCAATAATTTGTAATGATTTCTTTACAATTGAGGGGGGGGGGGGCAAATCCCCTTAATCTACCTCCTTGATGCAGATTTCATGTTTTATAACTTTTCACCTGTGTAGCCCCTCAGAAGAAATGTAAAGGCTGAAATAATCCTTTTCATCCCTCCAAATTATCGGAAAGTGATAAAATTAGGTTGGGGGGGGCTCCCCGAAAACGGTGGGTGACGGGGGTAAACGGGGGTCATATTCGGATTCAGGAGGTCGTTTTACATAAGAATCAGCAGGAATGGTGTCAGGGCTGATTTTTTTTTTTTTTTTTTTTTTGATTGCAGGTTTAACGACCACCGTGAGCAACTCAAATGGGCTATAAGCAGTCGCCCGTCCCTAATTTAGGGTTACTGGTTCCAGGGAAGGGAGAGAGCCAGTGCCGTAAGACAAACACAACATCCATGCCTGACCGGGATTCGAACCCGGACCCCTTACGGACGAATGATCAGAGGCCAACGCCTTAGACCACTGCGCCACCTGGGCGGCAGGGCTGATTTTCATGCCGACCAGTGTAATCAAGCCTATCCATGCACATACACATTTTAAGTACTCTTACTCAGAGTACAGTATCGTCACTGCCGTATGTTCTTATGCTTTCGCTGTGTACATCGGGATTTTTCCACATCATGCGTAATACAATGAACATACTGTCGCTTCTGTATTATAAGTTATTAAAGAGAACACCACTTCACATCAAGTATGAAGTAGAAACGCAGCCGGTTAACACAAAAACACATACGAAACAAATGATCTCCTTCGTCCTCATGACTCATCCTAACGCTTGGAATTAATTTTTATTAATGACAATTTATTAATGAATATACACAGTCGTGTCAGAATAATATAACTACACTGTTAAAAATTTTGTTTTAGGTTGCACCAAAACGTGGTGTTATACCAGCTGCACCACTATCTGTGGAAAGATACACTATTGTGTAGTGTCAACAACATGGTGAAACCTTGCACCATAATGTGGTGCAACCTGTACCATAACGTGGTGCAAAGTTTTATCATGTTGTTGGCTTTTGTTTGCACAAGGCAATGGTGTATCTTTTCTCAGAAAGTGGTGCAGCTGGTTTAGCACCACTTTTCGGTGCAACCTATCACAAATTTTTAACAGTGTACCCACGGAAACTCGAGTGCTCAGACGCGTCACAGAGTGCACGTGACAAGGTCGACCACACGGAGATATAAGCGTCCGGTCAGGACAGATGAGCGATAGTGCGTTACGTGAGCACAATGCGCAGAGGTAGTGATTTGACGGACGTTCAAAAAGAGATTGTTCATCGGCTACCGCACCAGGGATGGAAACATCTCAGAAAGAGTAGACTTCGTGGTCTGTTCGTGAGATGCTGTAGTGTACCAAGAATGGTCCGCTGGCAGACCGAGTACCTCGTGACGTCATAACTGTGGATCCCCCAAAGGCCATCAACCCCAGAGGAGAACGTCGTCTCCGTCGACTGGTAAAGGGCAATCGACTCGCAACAGTGCAGTAATTAACCAGGCAAATGAACGCTGGGGCATCCAATTACGTGCCCCCGATAATAGTAGAACGTACCCTGTTACGCATGGCTTTCCGGAGTCGACGGTTCGTCAAGGCGCCCGTGTTAACTAGGTCCATCGACAACGATGCCTGTAGTTCGCATGGGGCTACCGTCATTGGACAGTGGAAGAGTGAAAAACGGTTGCCTTCTCTGACGAATAGAGGTTTTTACTTCAAAGAAGTGACGGATACGGAGTCAGACACACGAGAACCAACACCCGGACACGCTTGTCGGTCAAAAACAGGCCGGAGGTGGCAGTGTGCATGTCTGGGGGATGTTTTCCCGGTACGACCTGCGACCACCGGTGCCACTGGATGGGTCCCTGAACCCCAATGGCTACCTGTCCATTCTCGCTGACCACATGCATCCCTTCATGTTGGACGTTTACCTTAGTGGTGGTGGTATCTACTAACAGGACAATGACCCGTGTCACGTCGCTAAGGGGATGCGTGACTGGTTCCAGGAACACGACAGCAATGTCTCCGTTCCTCTTGGCCGGCGAAATTGTTACAGGGTTTGGTGCTGGGTTTTATTACAGCACCCTGTGTGGAGGGTTCGTTTGATGCTTCCTTTGCTGTAAGTTTGGTATCGATGGTACAATCCGTAATTCTCCCAACTGGAGCAGATAAATACAATACAAAGTATAGAAAAGTGAATCGACTGAGGCTAAATTTTGTAGTGAGGAAAACTTTTATTCAGATATTACGGGGAATGTCTTTAAGCCTTGTCCTGATCTCCGTTCTTTCTACATATCCCCCGCTCATGATCTCTTTCCGGCCATTCAAACCTCTTCCTTCATCCGTTCCGACAAAACCCCCGAGGTTTTCAGAGCTTCCTAAAACTATTCTCCTCCTCCCTCGACTTTTCGCCACCGAGTCCTTCCTCCCTTGCCCGGAGAGAGAAATCCCCTCAAAAAACTGTCCCCTCCTCCGACTTATTCCAAGAAAGCGCGGCCAAGCCTTCACCCTCAAAACTTTATGTTCTTTAATTGTTTTGCTGTCCCCTCTGCTGCGACGCGTGGGAAAGGAATTACTTTGCCTTTCGTCTAAATGGCGGGAATTGAAAGAAAGTGATTTCAATTATTTATCCCGATAAATATGGAAGCCTCGGTTACAAAATCTCCCAACCTCAATACCATAGCGCACTTGTGGGACTGTTTGTATAGACAGGTTCGACGTGCCGACCCATAACCAAGTCATCTCCGGGGCGTACGTGCTCTGCTGCAATCCGAATGGGCACACGAGCCTCGGGCAACATTTCAGGGCCTCTTTGGGTCCATGACGCCGTCTCGCCGCCGTCATCCGGTCCAAGAGTGGTTATTCCCATTATTAGGTAGGTGGTCATATTATTCTGATACGACCGTGAATCCTTAGGTTTATCATTCCTAAGAACCACACTTTTTACTTCTATGATTTTTTAAGCCGTAATTCGAGGTATTTAAAAGTAGTTTACCAGGCCATAAGAAAGGACTGAAATTAGATAGCAAAAACTCTTTGAATGAAACAAATCCTAACATAAGTCAACCTAACACAAATCATAATAACGCAAGACAGCTTAACGAAAGACAGCCTAAAGCAAGACAGCTCTCACTCCAAACACCGCCAGCCGGTCTCTGTGACGCAGTGGTCTAAGCGCTGCCTAATGACCAGAGATGGGTCCGGTTTTGAAACCCGGTGAGGCATGGATGTTGTACTTGTCTTACGGCTCTGGCTCTCTCCCTTCCCTAGAACCAGTGGCTCTAAATTAGGGACGGGCGACTGCTTATAGTCCACCGAGCTACTCACGGTGGTCGTTAAACCTCCAATCAAAAATAATAATAATAAAAATACAGGTAGTCTCAGTTCTGATTGAATTTCCAGTTTGGAATGTAGGACTATGACTTGCAGATCGGAGTGTTGAAATAAGCTAGTCGAGTATGGTTTCAAAGCGTGTATTTAATTTGTTATAGCAAACACAGGTCTATGATATGAAAAGTAGCTAACGTGATTTTAACAAATAATGCTGGATACATTGCTAACACAAAGCAGATCGATAAACGAATTATCCAACGTGATGCTCTGTCTTCTTTGGCTTCTTACATTCCTCATCCCTTGCTCTAGCCTCTCGTTTTGATTTTCTCCAATTTTACTTGCGTTCATTCTGCGAATTCCGCGGCGTTAACTCGTTCACACGATTTTTTTTTTTTTATTTTAGTTTAAACCGCTACGATATGTTCTTTATATATTTAAATAGATCTCGTCGTGAGCTTTAAAAACGACATCATGCACAGTCGTTTTGCACTCACAGTTGTCCATATAAACCGCGATATTTTCAAAAGTGTTCACCGGTTCACAAGAAAACAATTTTTTAAATGTTCAGTTCAAACCACTGAGAAATGTTCTTTGTATAATTGAATAGATCTCGTTGAGAGCTTTGAAACGATACCACGCACACGCACATGTTGCGCTCACGGTTCCGTTCCCAAGATACTTGTAGGTTGAATCAAACGCGACTGCACGCCCAGAAATATTGCATCACCTCCCTCGCGCACAGGGAGCGAGCCGGGCGTCAAGTGCACGATGTATTGCGCAGTACGTGAATTGGACTCCATGCTGTTTACGAATATGCTAACACGATTAGTGTGCTGCATGTATTTTTAACGCTATAAGGATTTCAGTTCGGACCTATTTTTGTCGTAAGTCGTCCCATACTATCAGCCGAGTTAGACGTAGTCCTACGTCAAAGTAAAAAAATCTGCTTGGGGTGAGGAGGGGATTGCCCGATTCGTCCTCCGCTGAATCCCCTTTCGTATTAAATTTGAATATCTTACTCAGACTTACCTGGCTTAACGTTCCTTTTAAGTAAAGTTATATATCTCTCTCTCTCTCTCTCTTTCGAGCATGCGAGCGCGCATGCGCTTGTGTGTGTAACTGTAAGCTTAATATTAAAACCCTTTGCGAATGTTTCTTTTCGTAAGCATAATAGGACGGTATAGCATGTAACGTTTCATTCAAGAAATTTGTTCAACTCCTCAACCTGAAAAATTCTTTTACATACTCCCCCTTTCAGTATATTTATTTATTAAACTTTTATTTTGGTCTTGGTTGCCAAGCGAAGCCCCGTAGAGTTATCGTCGTCTGGCCTACTTTGAAGCCAGGTAATAACGAAAATTAGCAAGAGTCTTATTCGTTATGTTAATATCTGCGTTACACTTTCTGTGAGATAGCAACGGAAAAGACGCCAAGATAAAACCGAATACGTAGCAGTTTGTATCGTACCAAGGAGGAAACAAAATGGCAAGCGATAAATTGGTCAAAAAATCTGCAATGTAAATTTCCTCCCGCAGAGTGCGATGCTGTTAACAAGGCAAAATAAAAGCTAAAACAGGATAATATTTTCTTTTTCTTCTTGGTGGCGCCATTTCGTCGAAAGTCGTAGTTCCCCACCTGAAGAGATGCATCTGCATTTATATTGGAATTTCCTGCTCAGAAAGCAGAAGTCACCAATCAATAGATCGAATCGCACGAACACGCACGCACGCAATTCAAGTCTAAAACGAATAAACACAGAAGCGATTAAAGTCTCTTTCTTCAAAAACTGAAATTAACTTAGCTAACTCTTAACCTGTTTTTACGCTAAACAAGTACCAAAAAATACTGGTGCGCCCTTAAAACATGTTCCATTAAGTCTTTAATTATTTCAGAGCGTAAAAAATATCATACCACCATCAGAGGAGTGTCCAAAGGAGATCCTACCCACCATATCTGAGTTTTGTAATTACAGATAATGTTCACACATCTTTAGAACGTTTTTGATAAGAAATTGAAGAAAATACAAGAAGTTTTCGAAGAATTAAAACTGGCAACAGCGGGATAGACGAACACGAAAGAAACATCTGCTTCAGTTAAATATCGTCTGCAAAGATAATGACGCACGTAAACAAGTTGTGGACAGAAGGTTATGTGACGTGCCTGCACCGCAGGACGCACATGAGATAAAGGCAGATAGCAGTGAGGCACATGTCGGCGTAGCTCAGTTGGGAGAGCGACTTACTCCGGAGTGAGGGGACACGGCTTCGATGTCCGACGCGGACAAACTTGTACGTTGTAGTTATGCATTTGGTCTTTACGAAGAGAAATATTCATATTCTGTAATTTAAAAACCCTGTGAAAATCATGGAATTAGCACTTCTAAATAAAAATTAAGCAATATTATTAAATATAGAGTGAAAGATAAACAAGCATTGCTTTTAGCAGGGAAAAGAACACCAAACGAATATCCTCACAGAAGGTACGTACTTTTACTGCTATTTCAAAAGCAAGGTATCTGGTCTTCAAATAAAATCCATCGAACCCAGAAGCAATCGCTTAGTCGCTTATAGTCTGTATCAACTGCAAACAAGGTAATAAACGACGATTTGAATCTGAAAAAACAAAACAAAAAAAGAATAATGCTCACCACCCTTTGTCTAGACACGTGGCTGAGCGCATAACACAGTGTAGACTTCTTTATGAAAATCACTTAGCCGGAGTCAGGTAGAAATTATCCTAACTAGACAAAACCCGTCGAAATCGACGGTTAGTTTTTTTTTTTTTTTTTTTTCGAAAAGGATAAACTCGTATGAAACAACAAATGTAAACTTTATTTGATTGGCAAATTCATTCAACCACTTCAGTAAAGACAATAGTCTAGGTCCGTGATGGTTTTTTGGGGTTGTTGGTTTTTTTTGACTGAAGGTTTAATGGCCACCATTAGCGACTCAATGGGTCGCCCATAATATTTTCACTAACAATGGTCAACGGAATGTTTATTTACATCTTTACATAATGGGAAACGTCTTACCTACGTGAATAAACTGGATGGAATGAATATTAAATTATATATATACATCACACAGTAAAACGGCATAACGCAAACAGGTCTTCGAGAGTGTTCGCCGTTCCGATGAGAAGAACTTTGATACCAAAGTTTGTTAGCGTTGTTTTGCGCAACGGTTCGCTCAGAAAAGAGACTTCGGACTTTGGACTGTCTCAGTACCTCCATGCTTCCGCCTTCAACAGCGCGTGGGTCAACCGCACGCTTCTCCCATTGACTTTACATGGGAATTTTGCCGCCCCACAACGCCCATACCGTTGCTCCAATATCATTTTTCTGTCTAACTTTTGACCCCATTTCCTCAAGCCAATCTGTAACAAAGCGAACTGCACATCTGCATGGTAAGACCTTTAGTTTGATACCTCAACGATATCTTTACGTTCAGCCTTTCTCTCAAAATAGGACTCACAGTAAAAAACCTTATAGAATTAATATATAGATTATTGATGAAGCATGGATCTACCTAAATGAACGTTATAAGAAAAGGTCGATTTGCTATCGCAAAAGAGCACAAAAATACTTACAAACTTGGTTCCAAGAATCCAAAGAAATTTTTTGAAAAGGATTCAGGTTTCTCGTACAATCGGGAAGTAAAGTTAAGAAAAGTTGAAAACAATGTTAAAATCAATTCTACATATTACCAAAACAATGTTTAACCTCCTATATTTAAAGGGGAAATACCATTGCTTTATCCACAGAGCCTTCAAAGTCCCTTGAAATGTCACCAACGGACTATTGTGCCTTCGGACTGTTAAAAAGAGTGGACACCTAAAATAATGATTGGACTATGGAAATCAGTGGAAGAGGAGTAAAATAAAATTTTTAGGTCTCCACTCAATTTTAAAAAATGCCCTTGTATCTAGATTTAAGTTTCCAGAGAAAGTTCATCAGGTAGAACATTTAAGAAAGAAGTGATTTTGTTTTAAATATTAATTATATTGTTGGAAAATCGTTCTAAAAATGTGCAAACATCCTCTGTCTACATATACCGACCTACCATTAATATCGTAGCACTTACATGTCTGCAAATAATACTTATTTGCCGAAAATTTAATATTATGAGCTGCAACCTTTGACGCTGATGACGACTTCTAGCTTTCGTGGAATACTTATCACCAGTCTTTTGCAAATGTCCTCCAATATGTTCCTCCACATTCAGCCTTCAAAGACGTGGCCAGTTCAGCTTTGTTTGCTGAGAGATCTGTTCTTCCACGATCCAGTTCTTCCCAGAAGTTATCTATAAGGTTCAAGTCAGGATTCTGGGTTGTCCAGCCTAACTTTTTGACCCCATTTCCTCAATCCAATCTGTAACAAGGCGAACTGTATGACATGGTGCGTTGTTCTGTTGATAAGCCCTGCTAGAATGTTGGTTGTGATAATTGTCCAGGACGTCTAGCTAAAGCTCGATATTCGTTGTTTTGTCCAAAACGACTGACAGGACCAAGCCAAGCTGCGAGAAACAGCTCCATACCATCAGACTGCCTCCACCAAACTTCATTGTTGGAAAGATACAGTTCAGAGACACGTTTACCCAGGCACCCTGCACACTCAGATACGACCATCAGACTGGTAGAACGTGTGCTGTGGGGCTCGTCAGTTTAAAGCACTGTTTTCCATAGGCCTCCAGTTCGAGAAAAACAGCTCCATACCATCACGCTGTCTCCACCAAACATTTAATTGTCGGAACGATACAGTCCAGAGGTACCTTGCCCCCGGCACCTAGCATACTCAGAAACGACCGTCAAACTGGTAGAACATGTGTTGCGGCTCGTCAGTGTAGAGCACAGTTTTCCATCAGTCTTTAGTCCGAGAAAAACAGCTCCATACCATCACGCTTCCTCCACGAACAATTTCATTGTCGAATCGATACAGTCCAGAGATACCTTGCCTCCGGCAACCAGCACTCTCAGAAACGATCATCAGAGACTGGTAGAACAGGTGTTGTAGCTCGTCAGTTTAAAGCACAATTTTCCATAGGCCTCCAGTTCGAGAAAAACAGTTCCATACCATCACGCTGCCTCCACCACACTTCATTGTTGGAACCATACAGTCCAGAGATACCTTGCCTCCGGCAACCAGCGCAGAAACGATCATCAGAGACTGGTAGAACGTGTACTGTGGCTCGTCAGTGTAAAGCACAGTTTTCCATTGGTCTTCACTCGAAGAAATACAGCTCCATACCATCACGCTACCTCCACTAAACTTCATTGTCGGAACGATACAGTCCAAGGATAGCTTTCCCCCGGCACCTAACAAACTCAGAAGATGCCAGATAGCGGCAGGCAAACGTTGTCACCAATTACACTGTATAACAATAAATACACAGTTGACGTGGATTAGGAACATCAAATAGAAGTCATCTCGCTTTCCACGTTTATAAGTGAGTCATGGAAAAATTCTCATCGGCTGCCACCTTTTCGAGAATTTTTCCGTGACTCACTTATAAACGTGGAAAGAGCGATGACTTCTATTTGATGTTCCTAATCCACGCCAACTATGTATTTATTATTCATTCGCCTTCTGGTTATTTGTTCAGTTGCTGCTGTTGATCTTTGGTGAATCCTCAGCATTGTGCGGGGCTCCAAAGAAGGAACCCGGCCATGTGGTTTGGCAGTTTTTTTGTTTGTGAGTCTGGAGAATTTCGAGGCCGCTGTGGTGCAGTGGAAGCATGTTCGGCGCGTAACTGGAAGACCTGGGTTCGATTCCCGGTGGAGGCCGATGAGAATTTTTCCGTGACTCACTTATAAACGTGGAAAGAGCGATGACTTCTACTTGATGACACTGTACACATTGCGAATATTACGTTTTAGGATGTGCTAAAAGCGAAACTAAATTCATTTTTTCCTAGCACCTAACGCTGTTATGATAGGTTGGGTGTCACCCTTTCGAAACGGTAACATTTGGCGGGCACGCGCGGTTGCGTGACTCATTTCCGATCTGTCAGATCTTTCACTTGTTTTGTTTGTGAGAGCTAAAAGCAGTTACTTTTCTTTCTTCATGGAGCTGTTGGGAGCATTTTACGTACTACTCCTACGTAGTTGCAATGTCGCTGAAGCGCCAATGCGTAAACGCTACGCATCTTTTTGCTACGTGTGAGATGAATTTACTACGAAAGTCCAAAGTAAAGTAATTTCATCGGTGATTAAGAAGACATATGAGTGTTACTTTGGTTGCAAACTTGATGATCAAGATAAAATTTTGATGCCTTATGTATGTTCTAGCAAATGTTTACGATACTTAAGATGTTGGTTAAACGGCACACACTCTTCAATGCCAGTTACTATCCCAATGATTTGGGTAGAACCAAAGGACCATGTTTACGACTGCTGCTTCTGTTAAACTAGAGTACCTGGCTCTTACTCGAAAAATGAACACACCATGGTTTACCCGAATTTGCCTTCAGTCATGAGATTTGTTAAGCCCGATGATTCCCTACCAATTCTCAAACCGCCGGAAAAATGGAAGCTGTGTAACGAAACATCAAACTCCTCCTTTGAAGCTGGACCATCCCATTCTACGGATCGCGAATACCTGCCGAATCGGAAGAGCCTCATTAAATTTCACAGTACAAGCTGAACGACTTAGTGAAATACCTGAACCTCTCGAAAATCTAGGCTGCACTGTTAGGTCCTTGGCTACAATGGGGACATCTTCTTCAGCCTGGCACTAAAGTTGCAACCTATAGAAAACTTCATGAGCGTCTGTTGTCTCTTTTCTCCAAGAGTGGTGATTTTGTTTATCGCGATGATGTTAGTGGACTGTTTGCCGAGTTAAGGAAAGACCATAGTCCTGAAGAATCGCGTCCTCTTGGATTCTTCCAAACTAAGTTTATCACACAATGGAAACATTTACCCGTCGGTACCAATGGCCTTTGCTGCGCATATGAAAGAAACTCACCAGAACATGGATCTTCTGCTTAAATTTATCAATTGCTCCAAACATATGTAACAAACATGTTGGGATCTCAAAGTAATGGGACTTCTAACAGGAATGCAAAAAAGGTATGAATTTCGTTGTTTTAATCAGCGAGTGGGATAGTCGGGCTAGGGAACATAATTATGAGGTCAAAGAATGGCCTTTGAGAGAAAGTTTAGTAAGAAGTGGGTACAACAGTGCACACCTGGATTTTTTCAAAGAGGATTCGAGAGTTGGGTTCAACGATGGCGCAAATGCATCGCTTGGGATGGAGACTATGCTGAGTTTACCTTTGTATAGAGAAAGAGTTACTCTACCAACATGTGCGGTTTGAACGACCTCTGTCAGTTAATAAAAAAGTTATGCCCACTTTTACAACACTTTCAGTACAACTCTGGTATATAAACATTTGACGTTTCTCATTGAAAAACATGCTTTTTTTGTTGTTGTTTTTCTTGTGAGATCATAGTTTCTAATTTTTGTTTCATTTGACATAATCTTTAAGTCCTTACAATTGAATTAATTTTCGTCGTCTCGCCCATTCACTTAGGAAATGAAGAAAAATGTTCGATTTTCGCGTGAGTATTTATCCAGTTTAGTGATTGCAATTAAAATAAAGCAGCTTTTCCCCTCCTACGTTATCTGTAAACTACGACAACTAACTATGCTACGGAAAAGCTTGTTGAGTAGGCGTCCGAATTTCTTTTCTTCCAGTACTAACCTTCCGCATTGTGTGCTCTCCCTCCAAAGGTCAAAGGTCGTTGACATTTCCTCCTTGGAAATTATTTTTAATGCGCTATTTCGCAGTAAACCTCGTGCTTCGGCGAAGAGTGTGATTTATGGGGCATTTTGTTTCCTGGCGGGAAGAAAATGCGCCTTGTGTCTGCCACTTACAAAAGGTTTCGAAGCAAAACAGAGGAAGGCACTGCGAAAAGAAAGCAAAAGAAAGCATTTCCGACGGAAAGTAAACAGCTTATTTGATCCGGAAGCTGCATAAATTCCATTTAATGCAAAAAGCAGAGAAATAGTTTTCTGGGAAACCAAATGGTTGCCTTGCTTAAAGTTTCATGGCACATTTTTGCCATATCTGCTAATGTTCTCCTGCATGCCAAAAGTTATAACACCTATATCTTTTTTTTTTTTTTAGTATATGTATTTTTGGTAAACGGTAAACTCCCCACCGGTAAATTCCCCCATCTTTTTTAGTCGCATTTTGAGTAAAATTCAATTTGTGTACGGTCCCTGACTGAAAAAGGTGGGGGAATTTACCGGTCGAAAAACTCCCCCATCGGTAAATTCCCCTACCGGTAAATTCTCCCACTTTTTTGAGTCGTATTTTGAGTAAAATTCATTTGTGCACGGTCCCTGACTGAAAAAGGTGGGGGAATTTACCGGTCGAAAAACTCCCCCATCATTAAATTCCCCTACCGGTAAATTCTCCCACCTTTTTGAGTCGTATTTTGAGTAAAATTCATTTGTGCACGGTCCCTGACTGAAAAAGGTGGGGGAATTTACCGGTCGAAAAACTCCCCATCGGTAAATTCCCCTACCGGTAAATTCTCCCACCTTTTTGAGTCGTATTTTGAGTAAAATTCATTTGTGCACGGTCCCTGACTGAAAAAGGTGGGGGAATTGACTGAATGTGGAGGAATTTACCGGTGAGGCAGTTTACCGGGATTCGTATTTTTCGTACAGTTAGGGATATGATATCCCAGCTTCCGGAAAACCTCGTTGGGAAAATTATTTTTGCTTTGAAAAGTAACTGAAATATGCTGGTCATGTATGTATGACCAACGTACACTCATCGTCAAAAATAATAGTTGCACCCAGAAGGAAGCAACCGACAGGAATGAAACTTAGTGGTTAGGCTTGACATCGTGATCCGTGCGAATGATTCAAGTATCACGCTCGACCGCGCATGTGACGCAAGCAAGGAGGGGTTGTTGTGCCCGACCGGCTATATAAAGACGTCCCGTTGCGCGTGCTTGCCATTCTGACCTTTGCAAGTGAAGTATGCCTCGGAGAAAAGTTCGGAAGCAATTCAAGCAGCTGAAGGTGTTCGAGAGTGGCTGTATCGCCGGGCTTCGGGAAGCGGGATGATCTTATCACCGCATTGCGCGTCATACCGGTCGTGCGGATATCACCATAGCACGCTGTTGGCGGCAGTAGATGGAACAAGGTACGCAGCAAGGACAGGAAGGGTCTGTGCGACCTAGGTGAACCACGGAGAGACAGGACCAACGGTTGTCCGACATGCTCGGAGTGACCCAACAGCCCCGATTGCGGATATTCAGCGAGCAGCGGTGCCCTCCATTCATCGTCCGATTAGTGTCAGCACCATTGGCAGACGTATGCACGACGTAAGACTACACTCACGCAGACCTTTACGACGATGCCCTCAACACTATTGCATTGTTGCCAAACACTGCAATGGTGTCGTTCCAGACTCTCATGGAGCCACTCAGAATGGCAGCAGGTGATCTTCAGTGACGAATCCCGCTTTTGTCTTGGAGG
Source organism: Macrothele yani (assembly GCA_039090855.1). Taxonomy (NCBI): domain Eukaryota; kingdom Metazoa; phylum Arthropoda; class Arachnida; order Araneae; family Macrothelidae; genus Macrothele; species Macrothele yani. The sequence goes on along the minus strand of CM077026.1, from coordinate 103,704,858 downwards.
AGAAGACCAACGAATCCGTGGATGGAGACACCGTGGTTCGCTCCAAGATGAACGGTTTGCTGTCGAGCGTCACACGTCCAGAACGCCTGGTGTCATGGTGTGGGGTGCAATTGCCTACGAGGCCAGATCACCTTTGGTGTTCATTACAGGTACTTCGACAGCCCAACGTTACGTAAATGAGGTCCTGCAACCAGTGGATGCTCACTCCTTTTCTGAATGCTCACTCCGGAACGATTTTCCAACAGGGCAACGCTCGTTCGCATACTGTTGCTGGCTCGGGAGCTTGCCTTGAAGGCAAGCTCGCGAGACAGCAACATGGACAGCTGCATTGCCAGATCTATCGCCGATTGAAAATTAGTGAGGTGCTATTAGACACGTTATCCACACTCCACCCCTACTGCACAATCTGCGAGAATTGCGTGAGAAGATTCAAAATACATAGGATGGCTTATGGTAGGACGCCATTAGGAACCTGTACAACTCCATGCCGAGACGTCTGGCATGCTGTGTGAGCAAACATGGCGGCCCGACGCCATACTAAGAGACATTACTTACTGGCGTGTTGCTCAAGAAATATTGCCGATATCATTCTCAATGTTTAACCATTTGTTGTTCCTGGTAACTTTTACCTTCCTCCCGAACAGCATTGCAATCCGATACGACCTTCTGGGTGCAACTATATTTTTGATGATAAGTGTATTTCAGATAGATATTTTTCAATTTCATTCGTACATAGTTTTCTACCAAGTCCTCCCCAAGACTGTTCCAGAGCTTTCTGTCTTGAGAAATTCTCTTCCACACAACTCCAGCATGGTTTCGAACTTCATTAACGCATCTGTCACACGGTCTTCTGGGTCTTTTCCCCTTTCTTGGTGTTGAGTCTAGTATCTCAGTTGGCTGATGATGGTAAGTTCTTTTAGGAAGATGTCCAGCCCATCACCACTTGAAGATCTTTATTTTGATCGGAATGTCATCAACTCTTGTCATTTTCCTGTTCCATGATATTCTTTTCCTATCTTTCTTGGTTATACTAAGCATGCACTTCTTCACAGTTCTTACAGTTGGCGTACACAGAATTTTGTTTTACGCAAGGGGGAGGGTGTGAAAGTTTCTGAAATCCACCAAAATAAAATAAAAGTTAATGAAAAATACAGAGGATGTGCACACATTTTTAGAACTATTTTCCAACAATTTAATTAATCAAAACTAATAGAAGTACATCCGTTTAATGGTACATAGAACGTTGTTAAATAAGGAATAGCAAGCTTTCGCCACAATCGTGCGGCTTCGTCAGGATAAGTAACAGATAACAGTAAGCTGAGATAAAACACACAGTTCACAACGCTCAAAAATCGGAAGATTCAATTAATGTTTCAAATAAAATTATATTTTTCTTAAATATTTTGTCTAATAGCACGTTCTCTGGACTATGGGCCTATATCTAGATTTCCAAGATAACAGGGTATTTCTTAAAATTGGTAGTGGCGTTTTATTCCACTCTTCTTGCACTGCTTTCCATAGTCCAATCATTGTTTTAGGTCTGGGTTTAGAAAGTGCTCTCTTTTCAGCAGTCCAAAGGCGCAATAGTCCATTGGTGACACAGCAGGGTACCTTGGAGGAATATGAGGAAAAGATATAGACTTGATACCTGTCTCTTTTTAAATTTTTTCAGGAAAGAGAGTGGTAGATTTGGATGTATGACTGGTAGCCTTATCCTATTAAGAAGATACCTAAGTAAAAAAATACATATATAATTTTGACTCACACCAAGTACAACATAGAAAAGGTTATGTATCTACCGGTGTGAGTAAAAGGAGAAAAGATAAAAAAATAAAATAAAACAACTGAATGTAGAAGGTGTCGAGAATACTGAGCCTTGGCTTTATCAAGGACCAGCAAAAACTCTGCATTTTCTCACTTCCACAAAGACCTAGTTGGAAATGGGTTTCTGCAAGGCCATAGATGCAAGTAACATTCCCACCTAAAATAGTTTAAAAAATATATATATATGTCTTGTCCTCCGCAGAGTTGTATGACCTAGCACTAGTTAACAATTTCGCTTGCATCCAATAACCTTCCTGGCCCGACCCATGCTCTTCATCTGTTACTATTAAACAGAGAGAAGAAGATTAAAGAGAACTCAAGCTGTGAGAGTGACATACCTAATGCAGTTCTACTCTTTGAAGGCTCTGTGGATAAAGGAATGGTACTTCCTCTTTAAATATAGGAGTTAACACATTATTTTGATAATAAGGTGAATTGATTTTAACATTCTTTTCAACTTTTCTTAACTTTAATTTCCTATTATACGAGAAACCAGTCATCGGATCCGGACATAATCCCGACAGTCGCTTTCCCGAAAAGCCAAAATCCCGACAGCCAAAATCCCGACAGCCCAAATCCCGACAACCCAAAATCCCGACAACGCCAAGATCCCTGCAACTCAAATTCCAAATTTCAATATTTCTTATTATAATAAATCAAATAATTGGTCAAATATTATTATATAAATATTGTCCAAATAATGCTATTAGCTAAAAACAGAATAGCACTTCAAAAAGAATTTGAAAGATGTCACTATTTTTTATTATAATAAATCAAATAATTGATCAAATATTATATAAATATTGTTCAAATAATGCTATCAGCTAAAAATAAAATAATGCTGTTAGCTAAAAACAAAACAATGCTATTAGCTGAAAATAAAATATTAGGTCAAAAAGAATCTGAAAGATTATCCGGGATTCCAAATGTAACGTTATATTAAGACATGAGCTCACCAGGTGTTTCCCTTTCGGGATTTTGGATTGTCGGTATTTTGAATGGTCGGGATTTTGGTAGTGTCGAGATATTGGACGTGTCGGGATTTTGGGTAGTCGGGACTTCGGCTGTTGGGATTTCGGCTTGTCGGGATAGTGTCTGTCGGAATTCTGACCCAGATCCACCAGCCATAATCATGAAACCTTTACTGAATTTTTTTGGATTCTTGGAACAAAGTTTGTAAGTCTTTTTCTGCTCTTTTGCTATAGTAAATCGAACTTTTTTTTGGTACAGTGGTTTAGATAGATCCATGCTTCAACACTAGTCACCATAAATTTCCATCTGTCTCCAGCTAAGGGATTTTTATAAAGAAGTCTACACCGTGTTCTGAGCTCAGCCACGTGCCTACGCAAAAAGTGGTGAAATTATTATTATTTTTTTTCAAATTCAAATCTTTGTTTATTACTTTGTCTACAGTTGATACAGATATTTTTAACAATTTATGTATTGCTCTTGGGGTCGGTGGATTTTCTTGTAAGACCAGAGACCTTACTTTTGAAATAGTCGTAAAAGTACGCACCTTCTTTGGAAATTCATTTGGTGTTCTGTTTCCTGTTAAAAGCAATGCTTGACGATTTTTGCCTCTAATATTAATAATATTGCTTATTTTACTTTTAGAAATGCTAATTCTATGATTTTCACAGCGTTTTTTAATCACAGAATGCGAATATTTCTCTTCGTAAAGGGCAGAAACAAAAGCTCCTACGTATACAGCTTGTTTACGTGCGCCAATTTTCTAGCAGACGATATTTAACTGCAGCAGATCTTTCTTTCGTGTTCATGTAAGACCCTGTTGTCTGTTTCAATTCTTTGAACTTCTTTTATTTTCTGTAATTTATTATCAAAAACGTTCTAAAGATATGTGAACATCCTCTGTAAGAGAAAACATTAAACCATGGTTTTAATGTAAATTGATGCATTTTTATTAAATTAAGGGATTTTTCCTAATGTAAGTCGCATTTAACCAAAAATATTAAAGTGGGTCTATAGCCCCTTTGGTCCCCCTTCTAGTTTTCCTGTCCCAAATGCTCTCCAGCCAAATTTTAATTTATTTTTCAATGAGGCTCTCGCTAGTTATTTGTTACCCAGCGTAGGCATCAGTTGCTTCTAGATTTGCCACAACAAACAAATGTATAATTGATGCTATATCCCTACTTCTAAATATGTACTGGAAAAATCCATTTTGGATAAGACAAATGTAATCCGGACCAAATTTCCCGTAAATATTCTAAGATTTTTTTATGAATGGTTTCCTTAATAGATGAGCAAATGTTAATTTGTCGTGAGTTTTGCTGCTCAGTGACGTACTACCGAGGTAAAGCTCGTGTCAAGACGACAAATCTGCGGCGATACATTCTGTCCGTGTAGCTTAGTTGGGAGAGCAACTTACTCCGGAGTGAGGAGGCGCGGACTAGCTTGTGTTTTTGTACTTCTAGTAAACGGATCTGGCACATTCTTTTTGAAGATTTTCGAGATTTATCTGGTTAATAATTTCTTCGCGAAGTGTCAGTAGCGCCAGTATAGTGATAAAATTAAAAAATATATAATCTCTCTGGTCCTCTTTCTCAGCAAAGCATGTTCCGAAGAATTAAAAAATTTCCAACAGTTCGGTGTGATTCTTAAGTACTGCGGAATTTTCAAAATGTGAACCTCCTTCCAGTCTTCCGCTCCCCCCCCCTTCAATCTGTACTCAATGCATCCGAGATTTCGCTGGCATTAGTTTACTGAATATAATTAATTCCATTACGGCGCAAATATCGGCTACAACACTTTGGATATATGCTCCCATAAATGTCAGATAATATCCATTCTGTATTATAAATATTACATTTCATCAATTTAAGCGCATGTCATCTTCTGGCTGGCGTTAAATAATTCTTGTTTAAATTTATTACACTGCTGGCCACCCAAAATGCAAAACCAAGAAGGAAACACCGATTGGCCTGAAATTCGCAGCATGTGTCGCCCGCGGGAGGACATGCAAACGATTGGCATTGCAGGGCATATGCGTCATGTGCGCCCGGCAAGCCACCGAGAAGCACTATAAGAAGGGTGCACAGAAGGCGGGGTGTAAGTAGCTGCCGGACCTGTGCGTGGGAAGCTTCCTGATGCCTCGTCGCAGAATACGGCAGTCATTCCAGCACTTTTCGGAGTTCGACAGAGGACGAATAGTGGCTTATCGCGACAGCGGTATAACGTACCGAGACATCGGCGCCCGTGTAGGACGACATCCAGCCACAGTGAGGCGAGTATGGATTCGGCGGGTGCAGGAGGGACGGACGGACCGACGTGAGCGATTACCGCAGTCGCGGCACACCACCGAACGAGAGGACCGGCATGTTGTGCGGCGGACATTGACGGCTCGCACCGCCACATCACGAACGTTAGCGTAGGAATTAGGGTGTGTTGCGCAACAACCTGTGTCAGCACGTACCGTTCGACGTAGTCTGCAGGTGCGGGGACTTGTCGCACGGCGCCCATTGCTCCAATTACCATTGACGTTACACCACCGGCGAGTGCGGTGGCAGTGGGCAGTTGAACGCCACACCTGGACTACGGAATGGTACGACATTGTCTTCTCCGACGAATCCCGCTTGTACCTGCAACACCACGATGGTCGGATCCGCGTGTGGCGGCACCGCGGCGTAAGACTGTATGACGCCTGCATTATACATCGCCATACCGTTCCATCGCCTGGCGTTATGGTTTGGGGCGCACTTGGAAACGACACCCGTACACTTCTGGTACGCATCTCCGGTACACTCAACAGTCGCCGCTACATCTCCAACGTTTTGGAGCCTGTAGTCCTCCCTTACCTGCAGGACTTGCCAGCGATCACGTTTCAACAGAACAATGCGCGCCCGCACGTGGCACGCATCGTGCAACAATTCTTCACGGACCACCAGGTGTCACTGCTGCCGTGGACCACCTGTTCTCCCGATATGTCGCCCATCGAACACGTCTGGTAGCTGATCGGCAATCCAGTGGCCCGGCAAGCACCACCCGCGGCTACGCCTGATGAACTGTGACAACGTGTGGAAGCAGCCTGGACCAACATACCCCAAGCCCACATCCAAAGCCTCTTTCGTTCGATGCCGCGGCGTGTAGCGGCCGTTATTGCCAACCATGGGGGCCACACGAACTATTGATGTCTGCGTGTTCCGCAAGTCTCACGGGCCTGTAAGCTCAATCGTTTCATCTTTGTATCTGTTGTCATGTGTCCAGCAAATCTAACTTTGCTATCTCGTGTCCTTCTTGGTGCTGTATTTTGGGTGGCCAGCAGTGTATATATTGTTATTTACTCATAATCACCGCAACGGATTTCAGATGTAAATTCCAGTTGGCATACATGAATGAAAAGTTTTTAGTAACCTAAGAATTGTGGGTAATTAAAGGTGTTAGATCCCCCTTGTTCGATGATAGGATTTTTTGCAAATATTCTTTTATTCACCGGTACTTTCAGAAATTATTAGCAATTTTATACAGTGATCGCTGAATTATGACAACCCCTACCAAAAGAGGATGCGGCCCCGTTGACCACGTGATTTCTGAGAGGGCGTTATTAGTAGACCGACGTAGCATATAAAAGGTGTGAGTGTGGAGCAGTAGGTAGTAAAATTCGGAGCTTGTTGGGTAAACGGAAGGATTTATCGGACTTTGAGAAAGGACAGATTGTGGGAGTTCGGAGAGCGGGTGCCTCGATTTCCCAAACAGAGCATGATGTGTAAACGGAAGGATTTATGGGACTTTGAGAAAGGACAGATTGTGGGAGCTCGGGGAGCGGGTGCCTCGATTTCCCAAACAGAGCATGATGGGTAAACGGAAGGATTTATGGGACTTTGAGAAAGGACAGATTGTGGGAGCTCGGGGAGCGGGTGCCTCGATTTCCCAAACAGAGCATGGTGGGTAAACTGAAGTATTTATCGGACTTTGAGAAAGGACAGATTGTGGGAGCTCGTGGAGCGGGTGCCTCGATTTCCCAAACAGAGCATGATGGGTAAACTGAAGTATTTATCGGACTTTGAGAAAGGACAGATTGTGGGAGCTCGGGGAGCGGGTGCCTCGATTTCCCAAACAGAGCATGATGGGTAAACGGAAGTATTTATCGGACTTTGAGAAAGGACAGATTGTGGGAGCTCGGGGAGCGGGTGCCTCGATTTCCCAAACAGAGCATGATGGGTAAACGGAAGGATTTATCGGACTTTGAGAAAGGACAGATTGTGGGAGCTCGGGGAGCGGGTGCCTCGATTTCCCAAACAGAGCATGATGGGTAAACGGAAGTATTTATCGGACTTTGAGAAAGGACAGATTGTGGGAGCTCGGGGAGCGGGTGCCTCGATTTCCCAAACAGAGCATGATGGGTAAACGGAAGGATTTATCGGACTTTGAGAAAGGACAGATTGTGGGAGCTCGGAGAGCTGGTGTCTCGATATACCAAATGGCTGAATTGGTGGTTTGTTCGCGAGACGCGGTAGTAAAAGTGTATCAGGACTGGTGTGAAAATGGTCATACAACGACCTGGAGGAAAAACTTCACACAGCGAAAGGTTGATACGAGATGATACTATGATGAAACTATTCCATGACGGTTGCACGCTCCATGCGTTGCTTGCACGCGTGCCTTCCCCGCAGGACGCACATGAGATAAAGGCAGATAGCAGTGAGGGCACATGCCAGTGTAGTATAGTGGATAGCACCCGGAGCAACCGAGCCAAGAGTTGTGGGTTCGAATCCCGCCTCTGGCATAAAAATGATGGAGAAGTTCACTTCGTCATATTGTTGCCCGAACTTCCAGGATGGTCTGGCTGTTAGGTTTCTCGCAATGGTGTGATGTTGTTTCCACACCGCGAGACAGGAAAAATTAGAATCCCTTCTTCAGTGCTTCGAAAAATAAATCGGTGTGATGTTACGTTCCACACACCAAATTGCCTGGGATTTCTCAAATGCACGGTCTTCATCGGATGTCTGCTTACAGTGACACAAGATCTCGGCTGACCCCTGGGCCATGCCCCGGCCCCCATTTGGGGATAGGGATATGTGACATGCCTGCCCCGCAGGATGCACATGAAATAAAGGCAGAGAGCAGTAAGAGCTCATACCAGTGTAGTATAGTGGATAGCACTAGGAGCTCCGGAGCCGAGAGTTGTGGGTTCGAATCCTGGCCCTGGTATAAAAATGATGGAGAAATTTACTTCGTTATAACTTACTTGGTGCAACTATCATGCGAGTTGGATGTTGGATGAGTGAAAAAAGTGTGCTGGTCTAAACAGTCGCTTTTTTTGTTCCTTCCACTTCGTGGATGGTAATGTACGTATTTGGCTCAAACAACATGAGACACTCGATCCGTCCTGCATAGTCTCCACATTGCAAGCCGATAGAGGCAGTTGTATGATGTGGTGCATATTTACTTGGCATGAAATTTGGACCGCCTGGTGCATGTGGAACAAAGTTTGACTGGTACCCAGCAAAAACAGTCTTGCTGGGCCAGCACTGGCAGCAATGGCCCAGCACTATGTTGCCGCTGCCGAACCGTCAATAAAATGTCCGGGCGGCCAACAATTGGCACCCCCATCAGTTGTCATATGCCAGAACAGGGCCATCAGTTGTCCATCACAGGCAGTAGCTGCCACAAGTGGCCCTTCAGTGGCCCTGCAAGCACGTGCCATAAATGATTGCTAGCCTAATGTGGTCCGCTAGTTTCCCGGAAGTGGCAGCGTAAAACAACTGACGTAACTGATAGCTTGCCGAATCTTGTCAGCCAATTCCCCAGTAATAGCCATAAAAAATAAATAAATAAAGGATAACCGCAGTTTCCCAAAGCTGCAACTACTTTTCCTTTCTCATGACAAAACTTCTGAATTACAGCAGTGCGCTGGGGAGATTTTCTCAACAGGCCCGGAAAAACGCCCGTTTCGATCTAGTTGTAAACGAACCAAGAACTTCAATGTAGTAAAACTGCTATTAAATGCAGCGACAATACTGTTCGTCACGTATATTTTGTTTAAGTATGCAGGGTGGAGTAGTTAGGTTTATATAATGATATGAAAATACAAAACGAACATTAATGGTAAAAAAGTTTTACTTACTCATAATAATTTCAGCATTTTTAGTCACTGTGGCAAAGCTTCTGCTCGATAGAACGGACATTTGCTTATTTAGATGAAATCCAAGTTCTACCTGAACGGAAGATTCGCGGATTAAAAAACACTCTTTCGAGTTAAAATTCTATACCTTTGTATAGGTGTTTGCAAGGAATGATGATTAAAAACGTGAAAGTTAAAAAACCCAAATGAATAAAAAGGACACAAAGGAATAAAAGATGGAACCAAACTTAATTCACCACCGCAACACACTTCCAAACATGTTTCGGCAAGAAATTTACCTTCATCAGTGGAAACATTAAGGTGTACGTGGGTACCAAGTCCTCGTCGACGATCCTCGAAAGACTGAAGTATGGCAGCACATGGGGCCGTAGGATCTCCTTACGTAGCGCTGGGCTGTCCACGTTCCTCGGATCACTGCGACAGAAGTCCGGATGTGATACGCGATGGCTCCCCAGACCATCACGCCTGCAGTTCGGTACGTGTGCCGCTGTACAGTGAGGTTGGGATTGTAGCGCTCACCTTCGGTCCTCCTTACTCTGACACGGTGGTCGTCTATTCCCATACAGAAGCTGGATTCGTCGTTGAACACTATACGTCGCAGTCCGTAGTTTATGATTATCTAATTTTAACCTGATAAAACGTAATATGTCAAAAACAGCCTCCTTTTCTTTATCTGTCCGGCTAGAGACATCGGCCTTCTATCATTGGTTTATAAAATCTTCACATCGCTTTAAGGTAACACTGGACATGGCTCAACCAAGAGAACAAGCTGGATTCAGGAGTGCGCAGGGCACTATAGATCATATTCATGTACTGAGAGAACTAACTGAAAGAACAAGGGAATATGAGCTCCCATTATAAAGGATTTTATTTATTATGAAAAGGCCTTTGATTCATCGAAACCATCAACAGTTACAATAGCATTGAAATCCTGCGATACTGAAGATGCCTACATTAAGGTTATTAATAACATCCATGAAAATGCAAGTGCAAAGGTTCGGCTATTTGAGCATGCAGCACCAATAAAAATTGGAAAGGGAGTGAGACAAGGTGACACCATATCTCCCAAACTCTTCAATTCCACATCGCAACATGTCTTTCAGTCATTGAACTGGGAAACCAAGGGGATAAAGATTAATGATGATTAGTTAAATCACTTTCGTTTTGCTGGTGTCACATTCATTTTTACAACTACTCCTACAGAGCTGCAGATTATGATCCAGGAACAGAATAAAGAAGTGGGATTAAAAATGAACTTTCAAAAGACAAAACTGATGTACAATAATACTTTTACAAGAAATGAAGATTTATCAATTGATGGGGAAAAGCTGCAGGTATCAGATACCTATATTGATTTACCTTGGGAAACAGATATCAAGCGAAAGTCACATTGATGAAGAAATTAATCAGCTTATGAAACTTGGTTGGAGAGCTTTTAGAAGAAACAGTACGATCTTCAAGGGCAATATACCATTATGTCTTAAAAGAAAAGTGCTTAGTAAGTGCATTCTTTTAGTTCTTACGTACGGACGGGAGACTTGGACTTTAACTGGAAAAAACATAGTGTTTCGCAAACAACTGAAAGAACTTGAATAAATGCATACTTGATGTAACCAGGAAAGATAAGAAGAGGAACTCGTGAATCAGAAAAACTGCAAAAGTGGAAGACATCGTAATCAGAGTAAAATCCCTGAAATGGCAATGGACTGGACATATTGCCAGAAGGACAGACCATCGATGAAAAACCAAAATTTTAGAGGTACAGAAAAATACCCATAAGATTACCAAGTGGAAGATTGGTTAATGAAATTCGAAAGCATACCGGAGTGACATGAAAGAGAGTGACTCAAGACAGTCATTTGTGGAAGAAAATTGGAGAGACCTTCATCTAGCAGCGATTGATAATGATTGACAATGACGACTTTGAGCTGGAGGATTTTAAATCTCTTCTTGCAGGTTTGACGTTTTACTCAGCCAATGGGTTTCAAACACAAAATATAAACATATTTTATTTTATTTTATTTTATTTTATTTCATTTCATTTCATTTTATTTCATTTTTTCAGCGCAACTTTCCTTTTTCTCCTAGTGTGTGTGTGTATCTTGAAGTGCCCTTATTTACATGGCGATATAGCCAAATATCAATTTTGTTGTTAGTGCTGAATAAGCCACTTTATTCCGCTGCATTTTCTGTCGTTATTATCGTAAGCAGAAAATACATCAAAGTATCTCGCATGCACTGTGATATTTATCTGTCCATTAGGTAATGGCTTCGAAGTTGCACCACATGCATTAGCGAAAATACTTTATTACCATTTACTTTTCATCAGTGCCTGATCCTCCATAAGTAGGTTGTTTGTAAAGTGAAGAAAAACAACTCCTTCCCGATCACTTACCTTCCAAGGTAAATATGCCTTCCAATTTTGCAGTAAGAGATATCGATCTAAAATATTGTGATGACGGTAAACATTGCTTCGAAAATATCCTTCTTCCAGATCAAAAGATACTTTTGTGACTTTTATTTACAACAGAAGTTTTATTATCGTGATTTATTATTCATCTTCACTCGTGCAATACGCACGAAACTTTTGTTTTTAAAAATTATATTCTCATGTTTCACCGGTTAATCTATGATTTTTTTTTTTTTTTGATTGGAGGTTTAACGACCATCGCAAGCAACTCAATGGGCTAAACAGTAGCCCGTCCCTAATTTAGGGTCACTGTTTCCAGGGAACGGACAGTGCCTTAAGACAAACACAACATCCATGCCTTACCGGGATTCGAACCTGGATCCCTTTCGGACGAATGATCAGAGGCCAACGCTTAGACCAATGTGCCATCGCGGTGGCGAATCTATGAATTCCCTGATTCTGCTCCAGATGGCGTATCGGGAAATTACAGCATTGATAGGGATGACGATGATTATCCACATATACACTATAATATCAAAAGTATTCCGACACCACAATATTTTGGGGAAAATGGCATTGTCATCGCAATTATCCACCTTTGCTTGTACGACAGCGGCAACACATCGAGGCATACTATCAAACAATTTCCGGTACACTTTTAAGAATGTTGTGGTAGTTGCACCAAAAAGTGGTACTACACCAGCTGCACAACTTTCTGAGAAAATACACGACATTGTGTGGTGCAAAAAAACCAGCAACATATTTCAATTTGGCACCATAATGTGGTGCAACCTTGTACTACACTGAAGAGCAATTGAATTAGAGACAGCTGGCGTTATGCAAATGTGGCGCTGTGGGCGGCCCTGTAAACGGAAACGACATGACGTACGCAGCGATCCAAAAATATAAGGAGTGATGTGACGGGAATCAGTAAGAGTCGGACGCAGTATGGGTAAGACGAAAAATCTAAGCGCATTTGATCGTGGGCAAATTGTCGGGGCCCGACGAATGGGTCACTCCATCTCGGAAGTCGTGCAGACACTGGGATTTTCACGAGCCACTGTGTCACGGGTGCACCGTGAGTACATCGAATCCGGTAAAACCATCCCTGCAAGGGCCAACTGCCGTGGACAACAGCGTGTGGAGTGGATGAGCGTGGTCATCATCGGCTACCTCGCATTGTAACAGCGGATAGACGGGCCACAGTGCAAGAAATCACTCGGCAATTTAACGCTGGTGCACAAAAACGTGTAAGCAGCCACACCATCCAGAACCATCTCCTCGCTCTGGGTTACAGAAGCCATCGTCCCACGAGGGTACCGTTGCTGATCGCACATCACAGGGTGCAAAGATTAGCATGGACTCTGGAACATCGCCACTGGACCCTAGACATGTGGAAAAATGTTGCCTGGACTGATGAGTCGAGATTCACGTTGGCACATGCGGATGGCAGGATACGAGTACGGCGCAAACCACATGAAGCGATGGATTCTTCTTGCCAGAGGGTACTCTTCAAGCTGGTGGAGGTGGCATTAACGTCTGGGGACTATTTACGTGGACTGAAATGGGACCCCTAATACGTGTGACATCGTCCCTCACAGCTCACAGGTCAACGTTACCGGGACATCCTGGATGACCATTTGCTCCCGTTTGTGCGTCTTCAACATTCCACTGGGGACCTCATCCTGCAGCAAGACAATGCAGCTCCTGAATTGTATCCGAATGGTTAGATGAACACTCCACCGACGTGACCTCGCTTCCTTGGCCTTCGAGCACATCTGTGATGCCATCGAGAGAGATGACCCCCCTCCATCAAATCTTTGTGAACTGTGAAAGCTTGTTCAAGGGTCGTGGATCCGTATGGCTTCCCAACGCTTCCGGTATCTTGTCGAGTCCATGCCGAGACGAATCGCCGCCGTCATCAGGGCGAAAGGTGGTGCTACACGTTATTAGACAGGTATCTCTGTTTCAATTGCTCTTCAGTGTATAACATAAGGCAAAGTTGAACCACGTTGTTGGGTTTGTTCGCACCACGCAATGGTGTATCTTTTCTTGGAAAGTGGTGCAGCTAGTGTAGTACCATATTCTGGTGCAACCTACCACAAAATTTTTAACAGTGTAGGTCTCGGCAGGAATGGCTCGTCATTCGTCCTGCAAAACTGCAAGAATGGAGAGCGAAGACGGTCGTTGTGGTCGATGCCATATCCGTCGTCCTAGTTCATCCCAGAGGTGTTCTATGAGTTTAATATCAAGACTCCGAGCAGGCCAGTGTAACAATCCCACCTCATTTTCAAGAAACTAGTCCTGCACAAGCCGTGCAATGTGGTATAGAGTTCGATCCTGTTGGAAGAGACGACTGTCATTTCCATAATACTACCACATTGTTAGTAGGGCAAAATTATCCAGAACATCGAGATACACTTCATAGATCATGGTTTGTGGAATAATAACCAACGTGCCGAGTCCCATCCACGAAAAACAACTCCATACCATGATAGAACCACCGCCGAACTTAACAGTTGGAAGAACACAGTCCGAAGAAAATCTCTCGCCGAGCTGTCGCCAAATCCAAACACGACCATCAGATTGCAAGAGTGAAAAGCGTGACTTATCACTCCAAAGAACAACTTTCCAGTAGTCCACAGCACAGGAACGACAGGAGATACACCATTCCAAACGGCGCTTCGTATTCACGGTAGTGATGTGTCTTTTGTGCCGCTGCTCTACCATAATAAGCCACACTGTGCTACCATCTGTGGATACTTGTGGTACTGACTGAGCAATTGCAAGCATTTCCTACTTCAGCAGCGATGGAAACGGCAGAGAAAGACCGGGATTTCTAAACATCTCTAACCCTGGCTCTTCTGCCCGGCTCCGTTAGTTTGTGAGGCCTGAATGTTTTTGCTGTAGTTACACCTTCCTGCTTCCATCTCTTAAGGAGAATCGAATAGTTCCATGGATCAAAATATTCGAATTTCAAGTTTTAACCTTTTTTATTCTACACTGCTGGCCTCCCAAAATGCAACACCAAGAATGACACGAGATAGCAAAGCCAGATTTACTGGACACATGACAACAGATACAAAGATGAAACGATTGAGCTTACAGGCCCGTGAGACTTGCGGAACACGCAGACATCGATAGTTCGTGTGGACATCGATAGTTCGTGTGGCAATAACGGCCGTTACACGCCACGGCATCGAACGAAAGAGGCTTTGGATGTGGGCTTGGGGTATGTCGGTCCAGGCTGCTTCCACACGTTGTCACAGTTCATCAGGCGTAGCCGCAGGTGGTGCTTGCCGGGACACTCGGTTGCCGATCAGCGACCAGATGTGTTCGATGGGCGACATATCGGGAGAACAGGCGGGCCACGGCAGCAGTAACACCTGGTGGGCCGTGAAGAATTGTTGCACGATGCGTGCCACATGCGGGCGCGCATTGTCCTGTTGAAACGTGGTCGCTGGCAGCTTCTGCAGGTTAGGGAGGACTACAGGCTCCAAAACGTCGGAGATGGTGCGGTGGCTGTTGAGTGTACCGGCAATGTGTACCAGAGGGGTGCGGTGGTCATATCCAATTGTGCCCCAAACCATAACGCCAAGCGATGGACCGGTGTGGTGATGCATAATGCAGGCGTCATACGGTCTCTCGCTGCGGTGCCTCCACACGCGGATCCGACCATCATGGTGTTGCAGGCTGAAGCGGGATTTGTCGGAGAAGACAATGTTGTGCCATTCCGTAGTCCAGGTGCGTCGTTCAACGGTCCACTGTCGCCGCACATGTCCGGTGTTGTAAAGTCAATGGTAATCGGGGCAATGGGCATCGTGCAACAAGTCCCCGCTCCTGAAGACGACGTCGAACGGAACGTGCTGACCCAGGTTGTTGCGCAACACACCCTAATTCCTGCGCTAACGTTCGTGATGTAGCGGTGCGAGCCGTCAATGCCCGCCGCGCAACATGCCGGTCCTCTTGTTCGGTGGTGTGCCGCGGCTGCGGCAATCGCTCACGTAGGTACGTCCGTCCTTCCTGCACCCACCGAATCCATACTCGCCTCATTGTGGCTGGATGTCGTCCCACACTGGCGCCGATGTCTCGGTTCGTTAAACCGCTGTTGCGATAAGCCACTATTCGTCCTCAGTCGAACTCCGAAACGTGCTGGAATGACAGCCGAACTCCGAAACGTGCTGGAATGACTGCCTACGCACAGGTCCGGCAGCACAACACACTTCCACTACTTACATCCCGCCTTCTGTGCACCCTTCTTATAGTACTTCTCGGTGGCGTGCCGGGCGCACATGATTTGCACATACCCTGCAATGCTAATCGTTTGCATGTCCTCTCGCGGGCGACGCATGCTGCGAATTTCAGGCCAATCGGATGCTTCCTTCTTGATGTTGCATTTTGGGTGGCCAGCAGTGTATTCGCCTTTAGGTTTAATTAATAATTTAATTTGATACCAACTTTATGTGCTTCTGTGCAGTAGATCACATTTTATGAGCATTTGTATGACCGAGCGAAACAGTAATTTTACAGTTACCACTTCAATTTTGCTGGTCATTTGCTCCAGAAAGCAGTAGATCAGAATTAACCAAATTAACCATGTGACCATAATGATCATACATACCTACCAAGAGTTGTCATGGAGAAAATTAAACTCATTTTTAGAGATTTAGCCAATCCACAGCTCTTCCAGAAATGTTTACATGGTGGCACTCAAAATCCTTGTAAGTCCTTGAATAGCACAATTTGGTCAAGAATTCCGAAATCTACTTTTGTAATGAAAACAGCATTATACTTTGGTGTTTATGAGGCTGTATCTACTTTTAATAAGGGGAACATAGTGAAATGTGAACTTTGGGGGGGAAAAAGTGAGTTTCTCCTGGTACAAATGAAAACAAAAAAAAACAAAAAACAGATGAACGGAGAATTGAAAAAGCTGAAAAGGCGATTCAGGAAAATGACAAAATGTATCGCCAAAATGTATAGCTAACAAAAAGTTGGAGGACATATACCAAGAGCAAAAGGATTCAGAATATCCTTCACATGGAGCTGGGATGCATTAAGATAAGATTAGCTGCATTAATTACTTCAGTATTAGCTTTCAGTGCGTTTCTTGAAAAAAACATTTTTTTCAACATATAGGTACACTTTTCTCTAGAACCATACCTGATATCTGCGTGAATTTTTTGTTTTGTTCCTCATATTTAACTCTACATTTTGAGCTGAGCGATTTTTTTAAATTCCTATTAATTTTGAAAATACACTATATTGACAAAAGTCACCGGACATTTAGAAGAGAAACACAACACAGAATTTATTGGCATACATTAGTACGGTGTCGGTCCATCTTTGGCCTTAATGCATGCACTGACCCTTCGAGACATGCTTTCGACAAAGTTTTGGAACACAACGATTGGTATGCGCTTCCATTCAGCCGCTAACTGTTGCTTAGCGGTAGGCCTTGGTTCCAAACTGCTTATGCGGCGCTCTAATTCATCCCATAGGTGCTCTATGGGATTAAAATCAGGGCTCTGTTCTAGCCAGTCCCCACACGATAGAGAATTATCATCACCTAACGCCGTAACAGTCCTTGCTTTATGGGACGTAAGTCGTGTCTGTTTTGAGCTCCGTGTTTCGCCGTCTACTGAGTGTGTTTTGTGTGCTCTGTCGTTTAACTTTTGTGCGTGCCTTCAAGACGAAGGTTGTATCTTTCATTTAAGACATCTCCCGAGTCGGTGAGTACTATTTTCAATTAGCTATCAGCACTTTATTTTCTCGACCAGTTGGTCGTTTTTTACTAAGTTAGGCCTCGCCATCGGCGATGGCGACTGCTGATAAGAGCAGAATTCCCGTTCTCGTCACAGCTTCTCCTACTACGTCGATCCTTATCTCTGACGGAGCAAACCAATCAGCGTCCGTCCTTGATGATAGGGAATATCGTCCTCCTCATGATGCCTATTGCTCTTCTTCTTCTACGCTTCAACTCTCTGACTCCACCACCCCTCCTGGTGGTGAGGCTATGACATTCGTTCCTGATGCTACCGATGACGTAATGGATATCTCTGAGGGCGTTGCTTCTCTGCCCTCGGTAGCCTTGCCCAGCGTTGTGTCAGCTCCTTCATCCAGCGCTGCACCTCTGCCTTCCAATGGAGGATTGCCTTCCCGCTCTTATTCTAGCGTTACCTCAGGTGCGTCCCTACCGACGCAATCGACTCGCCTTCCCCTTGCAGATGCCCATGTCCAGATACATGGTGACTCACTTCAATTGGACGTTCCGCACTTCTCACCCGCTGCGCAGGAACTTCACTCCACCCGCGAGTTGGGAGTGTGCCTAGATGCTCTTCCGAATACACCGCTGAAAGTCTATTGTGATACGCTCCTTGCTTTTCTTCCAGCCGGAGCCATTACTCACCTCACCCGCCGGCCGCGGACGGTGATTGTTTATTTCACATCCAAAGAGCATGCAGACACGCTTCTAAACTTTGGTCTTGACCTGGGAGACCACCACCTGGAAGCTGAACCGATTTCCAGGCGCCCTGTTCAGGTCTCCTTGCATCCGGTGCCCCCCGAAATCTCGGATGCGATGATATGTACTGCACTTAGTAAGTGTGGTAAGATTGTTGGTCCTGTTATCACACATTCAGCTGCGCCCAAGGATCCTGCAAATAAGAATGTTCGTAGTTTTCGCCGGAGTGTTCGACTCATCTTTCCATCAGAGGAGCATCTCCGTAAGTTCCCACGGATCCTAAACGTCCGATGTGGGCAGCTCTCCTACAGAATTGACATGCTAACATCAGAACACTGTGCTAATTGCAAAGAACTTGGGCATCAGCGTGCTCGATGCCCCAACAACCAGTATCCAGCTCCCACGGCTTCTACAGTGCCAACCGCCTCTAAGCAGCCTCCTGCTACATCTCGCTCTCGACTTGCACCGTCTTCAAATGTGCCAACTGCCCCAGGGCCGAGTTACACAAAAAGTATATCTACAGCCTCTCGTCCACGAGCGTCTTTTGATGCTGATCTCACCTCCCACCTTCAATTTCCAGTGCTCACCTCACCTATTACTCCTCATCCCGTGGCAACATCGGGAGACTTCGCCGCTGGTTTCCCACCAGTCTTCACTGTTGGTGTCTCCGAGTGTGACGGCGGTGCCGATAACTCCTCTGACTCTGCGTCAGCTTCCCGAGCATCGTCGCTCCCTGGAAAACGAATTTCTGGCACTCGTACAGGTACCCGACGTAAGAGGAAGAAGAAGAAATCTTCCTCTGCGGATGGGCAACAGTTCCGTACTACCAAATCTTCAGGAGATATCTCTCCCTCTCCTGCGCCAACAGAAATTGAAAGGGACACTGATGATGATGGGTCTCCACCTTCGTTTGAGGTCTTTTCAAGTGTTCTCTCCAAATGTGGTGCTCCTTCAGAACCTCTCAATCTTGGAGATTACTATCAGTTTTGCACCCACGCCACGAACCTGGAGTCGACGTATGACTACCTCCGAGAGCGCGAAGACATTCTTCCCGCGCTGCTCCTGCAAGCCGGATGCATTGCTAAGTACCTTCGTAGGTTTGTTCATGACCCCCTGCACCACTCATGGACCCTTGGCTGCGTAAACCGATTACAACAACTCCTGAAAGTTGCTCCGCGACTCCTCCAACCAACGACTGACCAGTCCATTCAAGGTCACGACCCTTAATTGCAGAGGGTTCGCTAGCCCCTAGCGAATGCTCTTGTTATGGAAGACCTCTCGCCCCTCGGGGCCAATCTGTTACTACTACAAGAAACAAACTGCCATTCCTCCACTCTGTTTACTCGCTGGCGTGCTAGCGATTATGTGTTCCATCATGCTTTCCGCTACTCATCTCATGGTGGACTTGCTATCGGAATACATCAACATTTCCGATCCACCCTCACTGCACTCTCAGTGCAGAACTTATGCCGAGATTTACTCCAGCAAGTCTCCTTCACAGTTGGCGGAGCTCGATTTCACATCTTTAATGTGTATATTCCATGCACCTCTATTCATTTATCCATCTTGTTCACCAAACTCCGTAAAGCTCTCTCGAAAGTCTCACCTTCGGATCGTGTGCTCTTGGGTGGAGACTTCAATTGCACCCTTGACCCGGCTCTGGATCGCTCTCCTTCGTCACGAGAGCGTCGGACGGATCTCGTCGCACTACTCCATGACCTTGTTGCTGATTTCTCCTTCACCGATGCTTATAGGCGCCTTCATCCACAAGAGACCTCACACACGTGGCGCTCGTCTGGGAGTCAGCTTCCATCAACTGCACGCTTGGATCGGGTTTACGTTTCCACACCGCTTCTTGCGTCTATTACCGAGTTGCAACATCAACCTACTGCTTCCTCAGACCACTGCACGGTCACCCTCACAGTGTTTGTTGCGGCGTCACTCCCTCGGACTGTTCGTCCGTGGACATTTGACTCCAATCTCCTCACTGATCCTGAATTTTGTGCCTCTGTCCGTTCTTTTCTCGCTGCTCGTCGCGCAGGGTTGCATTCCGCACCCTGTACCTTGACGTATTGGCTTCGTGTCAAGCATCAGCTCCTCTTACATATCAAGCAACTTTCCTTCACCATGAAGACTTCTAGTCAGATGCGCCTCGATCACGCCAGGCAGATGCTCACACTGATTGGGTTATCAGATCCGCTTTTTCCAGCATATCAGGCGGAGCTCCAGGCTTTGCTGAAACCTCTTGCGCAGCAAGCACTTTTACGTCTGCGCATTAAACATCTCAATCCGGAGGAATGCACCTATGATTTTCTAACATCAATGGAATCTGCACGTAAGTCTTCTACCTCGCTTCGTCATCTTCGCCTCCCCTCTGGCGAAATCACATCCGATTCGGCAGCGATTTGCTCTCACGTTCGTCAGTTCTATACCACCAAGTTCAGTGAAACTCCTCCCCCTTCTCCCTCTGCTCTCCCCCATCTTCTCAATAACCTACCTCAAGTTCCGTCTCATCTTGCTTCCACCCTGTCTCTTGCACCCACATCCACGGAGGTGTCCGACACCTTCTCTTCCCTTAACGCCCATGCCGCTCCGGGTCCGGACGGCCTCTCTTTTCCTTTTTACCGTGCGTTCTTGCCTCTTTTGTTGCCTTTTCTCCTCTCCGCTTTTTCTGCTGCATTTAACTGCTCCCCCTCCCGAGGAGTTTCACGGACGCACATGTGGTCCTATTTCCCAAGAAGGGTGACCCTCTTGACTTGGGAAATTGGCGCCCCATTTCTCTTCTCAATCAAGATTATAAACTCTATACTAAGCTTCTTTCCCGTCGACTAAACTCTATCCTCCCTCACATCCTTGCTGACTCTCAAACCTATACTGTTCCTGGCCGTTCACTTTCCTCCAATGTTCAACTTCTTCGCGATCTCATTCATCTTGCCAAGACTCATTCTGAACCTCTTGCTCTCCTTTCCTTAGACCTCCGTTCCGCTTTCGATAATATCTCACACGCCTATTTAACACAAACCCTGCTACACTTTGGCTTTCCTCCACAATTTGTCTCCGTTCTTCTCTCAATCTATCGGGATGCCGTTTTCCATGTCAAGACGGCATCTTTTCTCACAGCACATGTTCCCTTCAAGCGGGGAGTTCGTCAGGGCTGCCCGCTTTCTGGTCAACTGTTTGCGATTGCCGTCGAGCCTTTTCTACGCTCTCTGCAAACATCTCTTCTAGCACAACTTCCACCACCAGTTGCCAGCTCACGGCATCACTCAGTCATTTACTCTGCTTATGCAGATGACATCACCGTCTGCATTCGTAGCGACTCACAGTTCCAACTGCTTCGTCGTTTGTTCTCCGCATATGCTTCATGTTCTGCAGCTGAACTGAATACGTCTAAGAGCACTGGATTGTGGTGCGGGTCGTGGTCCAATCGCTTGGATGCTCCATGGGGGGCCACATGGTCATCCACTACCCAACGCTTCCTGGGTGTGCACTTAGGCGCACCACAAGCTACATCCAGTGCAACTCGCTCGGAACTCCATCCTCGCCTCCTCCGCACAGCTGCATTCTGGTGTCGTGCGCAGTTCTGTACGTCCTACTACCAGCGTGCAAATCTCACCAGGACATACCTTCTGTCCATCTGCAAGCATTCTTGGATTGCATCTACGACCCCGCTTTTCTGTCTCCAGGAGGTTACACGCTGCCTTACTCGAGTAATGTGGGCGGGTCATCACTGGATTAACGTCCACAAGCTCTGTGCTCCTCCCTCCTATGGTGGTGCTGGCCTACCTGATGTCCCGCTGTGCTACAAAGCAAGCCGAGTGATCAACTTCATTCACCTTTTCACGGCTCCAGTGGCTTCCGCAGTTCAGGTACGTGACGTTCTTGCCTCCTTGCGTAACCCACATTTTTCCTTTCTTTCTTTAGTTCTCATGGATTGCTGTCCTTTCCCCCCTCCAAACTCCCACCTGCATATTCTGAAGCCCTCATTCACCTTCGCTCTCTCCCCCTCATTCGCTCCCCTCCCTCTTCAACTCTAGAGCTTCTTTCTGAACCCCTCTTCTTCAACTCCCTTGTTCATCCCCCCATCTCCCCTGTTTTTCATTCCCCTCTTGGCTCCGAGCAGGTGTAGTAACTGTACAAGACCTCACTAACTCGGATCTATCCTGGCGCCCTCTCTCTGGCCTCCCCCTGCTATTCTCTCGTCCCCATCCGCCCATTTGGTCTATGACTCTCTGCTAACTGCACTTCTTTCGCTTTTCCCTGTTCTTGTCTCCCCAACCGGTCTCGTCTCTGTCTTTTCTGCCCCTCTTCCGCTGCCGTTTTTCCTCCGACTCACAAACTCGGTTCTTCCTCTCTCCTCTCTCTCCTCTAAATCTCTTTATCGTTTTCTAGTGCACCTTGCCACCCCTTCACCGCTTTCTATTCTGGAGGTTCCCCCTGCTTCTCTTCCTCTTGTCTGGGCAGCTGCCCGCTCACCCTTATCTGCCCCTCTTGAAATTAATACCCACTGGCTCTTTTTGCATAATCGCCTCCCTGTTCCGTATTTTCTCTTTCGCATGTCTCTTCTCTCCTCCCCTCTCTGCTCCTTCTGCGCACAGGAGGCAGACGTTTCTCACGTCTACCTTTACTGTCCCATCCTGATGCCTCTCCTCCACCAGGCTTTCCGGATTGCCAGTCGCTCTTGTTCTCAAGATCTTCCGTTCACTGCCTACAGACATCTTCTTCTGCGGGCTCATCCACCTACAACTCTTCCTTCAGTATGTGCCTATCTTTTCGTGCTGGTTAAACACGTTATTTACGTATACCTTCAACAACTCCGCAGCATTTCCTCGCCGATCTCTTTACACCAGGCCAGCGCAGCACTTTTGTGCCATTTTCAAGATCGATTGCTTTCTCGACTCCGCCTGGAGTACCAGTCGGCTTCTTCCAGTCGTCGAGAAGCCACCTTCTATGCTACCTGGGCGCCGGCCGCTCCATGGTTTGCGATTGATTCTGGACTGCTACACCTATCAGAACCCTAGGACATTCTACACCTCCTTTGCTGAGTTCCGTGGCACCCTGGTGGCCCTCCTCCACTCTACGACTCGTGCAATCCACACTACCGTTGAATTGTGAATGCTAATGCCATCTCAGTGTTTTTTCATGCTTACTCGTGTACATTACTTACTTTCACCCCGCCTGTATTATGTTGCTTTGGTGCCCTCGTTAAATAACTTGCACAATTGTGCACGCTGTGTTTTTATCTCATGTATGTAATGTTTTACCTTCACGGCGGTGTTTGTGCTGTTCTTTTTCTAATTGTGTACTATTGTTTCGCCTGTGTTATCCTGTAAATCATGCCCAGCCAATGTCATGTGACACGATGTGTTTCTCTTTGTCACTTCTGCAATTTTTTTATTCAATAAGCTTTGCTTGCAGCATTTTGTTATTCATCCCCATTGTCATTGCAATGTATATACCATCATGTTTTTAACAGTTTTGTATTATTTCCCAGTGAGATGCCCAATACTGTACGTCTCCCTCTTATGTTTTCTTATGATAAATTAGAATAAAGCGATTTTGAAACCTTGCTTTATGGATTGGTGCATTATCGTGCTGGTACCAACAAGGCTCGGTTCCATAATATTGCCACACAGTTGGTAGGGCATAATTATCCAGAATATCGAGGTAGACGTGCTGGTTAACAGGTTTCTCCACGATAACCAATGGGTCGGGACCATACCACGAAACGCACCGCCACGTGAGTACACTGCCAACTCCAAACTTGACCGTAAAAACAGTACCCTCTGTGGTAAATTGCGTTCTCCCGGCTATCGCCATACCCACACACGGCCATCAAACTGATGGATCATGTATCTGGATTCATCAGTCCTTAGGACCCGTTTCCATTGATCTACGGTGTACGATGATAAATGTTCTTTACATCATGCTAAACGACAAGTAGTGTCCGAGTACTTTTGATAATATAGTGTATATTTTTTATCCACGTAAACTTTCATTTTAATTTAGCAAAATATTCTCCCTTCAGAAATTCAACTGGAAACATTTTCTTCGTATCGTTCGTATTTTTGAAAACTTTTCAAAATGCACCTTCTCTCAGCTGCTTGGTTTTAGCGCGTATTTGCGATTGGCAGTTCTAGTTGACGAATCAGTATTTTTTTATTATTATTATACTACGCTGTGTTGAAAAGATTTCCTATCATCATCATTAGTGTTATGTCAATTAATTGGTCTAACGGCAACTCAGCAAGTTCTCTTCCTCTAAATTCCTCTGTCCCTTGCTTCCTCCTTCAATTCTTGATAGCTTCCTGTGCCTATAATATCATCAAGCATCGTTAGTCATTTCCTTCCTCTTGATCGCTTTCCTTCAATTGTCCCTTTTATCATTATTTTTAATAGGCTTAACACCTGTACTATCAAGTTATATTGTTTTTTCTTATGGTCTTTAGTAAATTCATTTCAACTCTTTGCAATAATACTTCATCACTGGTAATTTTTGAATCTACTTTATTTTTTCATTCTTCCCTATGACCACACTTCAAATGACTCCAACATGTTTGCTTCTTCCTTCCCAATTGTCTACGTTTCCGCCCCACATAATAACATTATACTTCAAATATAACACTTAGTAAGCTTTTTCTTTAGATTTTTATTCATTTTATTAATAAAAAAAAATTTCTTGTTATGAAATACATATTTTCCTTTACTAATTCTTTCTTTTATTTCCATGTCTCATTTTCCATTTTCTCCGATTATACTACCGAGGTATTTATATAGTCTCACTTGCTCTACATTATCTTTATTCATCATCACCTCAACATTTCCTAGTTTTCTGGAGACTCTCATCGTTTTTGTTTTCTTTGTGTTAATTTTCATACCATATTTTTTTGCATACACTTTCAAATTTTTGCATTAGATTCAAATTTTTGCATTAGTTCATCTTCAATATTCGCCAATATTGCTTGGTCATTTGCAAACCTAATACTTTGTTTCTTATATGTTTTCTAGTTCCTATATGTTATATATATACACTATATTGACAAAAGTCACCGGACACCCTTTCAAAAGCAAATGAATGGATCCGCTGCGTTGTTAAGATGCGCACTACAGCTGCAAACGGTATAAAAACAAGCCTGCAGCTGAGCGATCATTTTGCACTGTGAGGTTGGGTGAAAATGTCGCGGCGGGAGAGAACTGACTTTGAGAAAAGAAAGATTGTTGGGTGTTATATTAGTGGGTTGTCCAATGTCCATAACAGAAACTGAGAAGTGTTTAAACATACCAAAGTCAACTGTTTTGGATGTACTCAATAAGTGGAAGACACATGGCGTGTGCGTCAAGCAGTAAAACGTACCGGCAGACCAAAGCAAATCAGTGATAGAGGACGTCGAAGCCTCAGGAGAGTCGTTACAGCTAATTGACGAAGTACTGCACAAGACCTCAGTTCACAGGTGAGTAAAAATGCTGGAACCTCGGTATGTGCACGTATCAATCGCAGGAAACTTCATTCCATGGGATACCGTGGTGGTGCGGCTGCTCATAAGCCTTTCATCTCGAGACACTCGGAATGCTACTCGTCGTTTAGCATGGTGTAAGGAACATTTATCGTGGACCGTAGATCAATGGAAACGGGTCCTATAGACTGATGAATCCAGATACACGATCCATCAGTCTGATGGCGGTCTGTGGGTATGGCGGCAGCCGGGGGAACGCTATTTACCACAGTGTACTATTCCTACGGTTAAGTCTGGAGCTGGCAGTGTACTTGTGTGGGGGTGTTTTTCGTGGTATGGTTCCGACCCATTGGTTATCGAGGACAAACCTGTTAACCACACGTCTACTTTGATATTCTGGATAATTATGCCCAACCAACTCTGTGGCAATGCTATGGAACCGAGCCTTGTTGGTACCAGCAGGGTAATGCACCGAGCCATAAAGCAAGTACGGTTACGGCGTGGTTTGATGAGAATTCTGCATCGCGTGTGGACTGGCCAGAACAGAGCCCTGATCTTAATCCAATAGAGCACCTATGAGATGAATTTGAGCGCCGCATAAGCAGTTTGGAACCAAGGCGTACTACTAAGCAACAGTTAGCGGCAGCATTATGTACTGAATGGGAGCGCATACCTATCGCTGTGTTCCAAGACGTTGTCGAAAGCATGTCTCGAAGGGTCAGTGCATGCATTAAGGCCAAAGGTGGACCGACATCGTACTAATATATGTCAATAAATGCTATGTTCTGTTTCTCTTCATATGTGTCCGGTGACTTTTGTCAATATAGTGTACACTAACATATTGTACTTTAGCCTCCCAGGTGGGGCAGTGGTCTAAGTGATGGCTTCTGATCATTCGTCCGAGATGGGTTATAGGTGTTGTAACGTACCAGGAGATGTGACGTACCTGCCAGAAGGACGCACACGGCATAAAGGCAGATAGCAATTAGAATCAATGTCCGCGTAGCTTAATTGGTAGAGCAACTTATTCCGGAATGAGTGGACCCGGGTTCGAACCCCGGCGCGGATAAAAATGACGGAGGAAATTTACTTCGTTATAATGGCGCCCGAACTACCCGGATGACCCGACCGTTCAAAATCTCGCATTGGTGTGATGTTATTTCCACACCGCGAGATAGGAAAAATATGAGCAGCACTTCGAAAGAAAAAAAGAAAAATAAGGGGGAGATGATGTAACGTACCAGGAGATGTGACGTACCTGCCAGAAGGACGCACACGACATAAAGGCAGATAGCAATTAGAATCAATGTCCGCGTAGCTTAATTGGTAGAGCAACTTATTCCGGAATGAGTGGACCCGGGTTCGAACCCCGGCGCGGATAAAAATGACGGAGAAATTTACTTCGTTATAGTGTCCGGTGTCAATATAGTGTAAATTATATTGCTTATATGTTTTCCTATTTTCCTGATGTAGCATTTTCCCGCTTGCAACGTGTTGCAAGCCATGTAGCAGATGGCGTTCTACTGAGGTGATGCATGAGTCAAATCAACAACGAAGCAGGGATAAGCCTGCCGTCGTAGTTTAGTTGAGAGAATAACTGCTCGGTAGTAGGAAGATGCGAGTTCGAATCTCACCACTGGCAGAGAAAAATGGTTTGTAAGATTACATTCCGACTTTTTCTCTGGGAAATGTTTAAATACGAGGTGTGATAAAAAAGTTTCGAGACTGGATTTATTAAAGAAAGTGCACAAGACTTGCAGATTTTGAAACTTAATCGTCATCGAAGTAGTTTCCCTTTCCGTAGCCACACACGTAGCCCAGATATTTCCTCAATATCTTAAAATATTTTCCCTTTCAGGAAGCATTGGAGTTTGGGGAAGAGAAAACAGTCGCAGGCAGCGATGTCTAACGAATAGGGTGTCTGTCGGATCTGTGAAATGCGGTGCTTAGCAAGAAACTGCAGCACAAGTTGCGATGTCTGAGCAGGCGCACTATCACGGTAGAGTTGCTACTCCCACGCAACGCCGGCGTTTTTCGACCAACTGCGTCGTTCAAACGCCGTGAAACTTGACAGCAGTACTCTTTGTTGATTGGCCTGGCAGAGCGTATTCATGACGCACACTTCCTTCATAATTTGAAAAAAAAAATCAGCATGGTTTTGACATTGCTGCGGTTTTGTCGTGATGTTTTTGGCCCCGGAAAGTTTGGTGGTCTTCCATTGTGAAGACTGAGCCTTAGTTTCGGGGTCTTCCTATTCATTATTTTGAGATCAGTAGGAGTGGTTTTGCGACACATGTGTGGAACAAGAAGTGTTTATTCGTGGGAATGTGAGGGTTTTTTTGGTTTTTGAGTGCAAAAGGGAGGTTTTTCTGTTGACCACATTAAGAAGAAGTTACATCCGAACACCAGCGAAGAAGAATGGGCGATCAAAGATTGAGAGGAAAAAGCTGAAACTCAGGATTAATAACACCTCGATGCCATTTCGTGGATCACAGGAAAAGAACCAAAAGGGTAAACTAAAGAAAAGAATAATTTATCCATGCTAGTTGAGAGTTATCTTTCTCCGGGCGATAATGACCCTGCAGATCAGTCAACGTCAAAACAAATTCTGATGACGCATTTTTTTTAATATATATTTCAAGAGAGTCCGGTTTCCATCCCACTTCCTCCTTTAAATATTTTAAATTTCATTGTTTTTGTCTTTTGGAAATGGATAAACTGTCCGCTAGTGAAGAAAATTAACAAAAGAAACGAAAATGTAAAGCAAAATTAACATTTGAATACAGCTTGTCGTTGAACATAGAACTCTCTCTGACGTGTCTTCAGCCCCCCCCCCCTGGTTCTGAGAATTAGCTACGGCCCTGTGCACAGGGTCGGATTACCACACCGGGGCACCAGAGTATTTCCCGTTGGACCACTCCAGAAATGGGCAACTGTTTCGTGTTATTTTGGTCTGGAATTTTTGGAACGAGTGAATAATTAGTTCGGTACTTATAGACCAGTGGCATATACTTAAAGGGATTGAGGGAATCGGAGATGGACCAACTTTTTTCTTAAATCAATTTTTTTATGAAATTTTCTGTGACACATTTATTTTCATTTATTTAAATATTCACTCAACTCTGGAAAGGTGAAATTCGAGGATGCTATCTCAATGCGAAGCAAACGAAATTCGAAGATTTCCACTCGAGAGTAGTGGGGAATCTCAGCTCAGCGAAGATTCCCTGGTGCTCTCGAAGATGCTAAGGTTCAACCTTGGAAACGAGAAAGCAGGTTAGTGCGCATGCTCGACTCCGAACAAGCCACAGGAAAGCGAAGAGGTAAGATCATCCATCAATTGTGAGATGGACTAAAGCTGCCAGGTGTTTACTCGCGAATTAAAAGCCCCACTACACAACTTTACCACCCTTATATATATTTTTTTTGTTTTTTCATCATTTTAGTTAAGTTGAAATTTTGATAAGTTGAGCGTTTTTTTTGTTTGTTTTTTTACATTAAGCGTGACAGAAGCGGTACTGTATTACAAATGATTTAAAGAGATGTTCTTTCGAAAGAAAGGGTTACGTAAAAAAAATGGTTATAGAGACCAAATCCTGAACTAAGTCTTACTACAAAATACAAAAATACAAATCAATAAGCACTTTTCCGATTCCGTTTATTCTAAATCTTCTTGGTTAGCAGGATGTTCAAATGTAAATAAATTTTGCTGGCCGTGTCAGAGTTTTAGCTCTGGAAAAACTGTGGGAAAAACACTGGAACCAAGAAAGACGTAGTGATTATGCTGTCTTCAATACAGAAATGGATTTACTGGAACAACTGAGAAATGATCCTCAGTTTAATTTCCATAACGCTGTAATAGAAATTTTTTGGGCCAGGACCCCTAGAATTCATGTTTAAGTTAACTGAATGTAATTATGTAATTACACTGCTGGACAATTGCTAAGGACGGGTGACAATAGCAACGATAGCAACCATAAAATGGAAGGCAGGAAAATGTGGAAATTAGCAAAAGTGCGGGATACAGTAAGACGTGTTGTGCGTATGAAAATTTTGGATTTCCGAACTTGTTCGTGACGTCATAGCGCTGATAAGAGATATAAAGGATTTGACGCGTATTGACCGTTGTTGTTCAAACGCAAAGTTGAAAGGGAAAGAATCAATTGAAGAACTTGCAATTTTCAGTATGTCTTCCCGATATCACCTAGATGATTTTACGTGTGGCCGTATTATTGGCAAGATTGAAGAAGGGCGAAAAATAACAGATGTTGCCAGGGAGTTCGACGTCAGCCAAAGTGTTGTTTCAAGGCTTTGGAAATCATTTCAAACAGATGGAGAGTTTAGCAAACGTCACGAGGGAGGTCGTGTTCGCAGTACGACACCTGCAGAAGATCGGTACATAGTGCTATCAACAAAAAGACACCGGCGCAGCACAGCTAGTGAGGTGGCAAATCAGTTTATGGCTGCTACTGGCAAGCGGATCTCCCGAAAAACTGTCGCCAGACGTTTGCATGAAGGAGGACTATACGCCCGCCCGTCCTGTTGTGTTCATCCCATTGTCCAGACGTCACCGTACCGCCCGTTTGCAATGGTGCCATCAACATCGCAATTGGACTGATAACGACTGGTCTGCTGTCCTCTTCTCAGATAAGAGTAGATACAGTCTATCGTCTGATTGTCGACGACAACTGATCTGGCGTGATAGTGGTACTGCATATTGTCCAGCAAACATACAGGAAAGGGACCGATATCTGACATGTAGTGTCATGGTATGGGCTGGCATCATGATCAATGACCGTACGTCCCTCTATGTGCTTCCAACTGGGACTATGACTGGCCAACGATACATTAATGATGTTCTGCTGCCTCATGTTCGCATGTTCCGTGGTGCTGTCGGTGATAGATTCATTTTCATGGACGACAACGCAACATGTCATCGAACAGTCGCTGTCCAGGAGTGTCTTGAGAGCGAGGATATTCAACGCCTCGTATGGCCAGCACGTTCTCCAGATCTGAATCCCATGGAAAATGTGTGGGATGCCTTGGGGAGGAGGCTTGCTGGTCGCCAATGCCCTCCAATAAACAAGGACACCCTCATCCGTGCACTGACAGAGGAATGGGATAAATTACCCCAACAGCTGCTTGATAATGTTGTGCAAAGCATGACACGACGTGTAGAATCTTGCATCGCCCTCCATGGTGGCCATATCCCATATTGACATCTTACGTCGGAACGCCTGCGGACGGTAATTGCATTTTTCACGTTTACGTATTCTGCACAAAATGGCCTGTTTGTCCCTTGAACACGTTCCAAAGCCTTCTGGATTTCAGAGCACAATAAATTGTCTTTCTTGTAATGTCCTGGCATTCTGACATTATTTTATTTCACTTGGCATCCAACCACATTTACTTTTTTATGCGCTATATAGCCGTTTATGATCCGTCCTTAGCAATTGTCCAGCAGTGTATTTATTATACATAAATTAGTATGTAAAAAAATTGAGCTTTTACATATAATTATATTATGATGTACATTGTCTAAAATGTTCTTAAATCTTCAACTGCACTGCAAATTTTAATATTGTGGTAAAACGAATTTTTAGCACGTCTTTTGTGAAAAAAGATCGTGCTTATGTTATCGGTTTGTCCGTCCGTCCGTCCATCTGTAGACACCATATCTCTGCAACTATTAGTCCGATTTGAAAAATTCGTTTTGCATTGGGTAGCTTTAAACATGCGAATGATGATCCTTTATTTCGTTTTTTTTTTTTTACGATGTACAATTTCACCGCTAGAGAGCGTAAATGCAAATGATGCCGAAATCAAAATACATTTTATTCCATATATTCGCTTCTAAACATCCGATTGAGAAAATTCTTTTATCTTTCGATTCCATTTATGTCGAAGAGTGTTTTAGGTATAGTTACTTTTTCAAGTTACACATAGATTTTCTGCTAGGGGGTGTAAAAGTAAATTACGTTTTCCCCGATATTTCTGCTTCTAAAACTCCGATTTGAAAAAAAAAATTCTTCATTGGATACAACTCCTGATGGGAAATCTTTTTCATATAATTTCTAATTTTTGGTGAATAATACTTTGGCCACCAGGAGTCATAAGTGTTAATTTTTGTTTCTGATGTATTTGCCATAGAATTCGTGCTTCTAAAATCTCGATTGAAAACATTTGTTTGTGGACCGATGCCACTCACGTCGAGAAACCTTTTTAGAATATTTTCTTTTAAAAATATTGGATGGTTTCTCCGCCAGGGGAGCGTCGTCGATATGTATCTTATTTTTGTCAATATATCTGCTTCTAATGGTCCGATTTGAAAAATTCTTTTCTTATTGGATAGTGTTTCCGATGCCAAATGTTTTTCATATAATTTCAAAATTTTCAAGTAATTCATAGACTTTCCGCTAGGGGCGTAATGGTAAATTGCTTTTCCCCCGATATCCCTGCTTCTAAAACTCCGATTTGAAAAATTCTTCATGAACCGGATACAACTCCTGATGAGAAATCTTGTGCATATAATTTCACATTTTTGGTAAAAAATGGTTTAGCCACCAGGAGGCGTAGATTTTAATTTCATCTTCTGGTGTATTTGCAGCAAAATCTAAGCTTCTAAAAACTCGATTGATTAAAATTCGTTTGTGGACCGATACTACTTACGTCGATAAACCTTTTAGGAATATTTTCTTTTTGAAATAATTTATGGTTTCTACGCCAGGGGGCGTAGATTTATATCTTATTTTTTTCAATATCTCTGCTTCTAAGAGTCCGATTTCAAAATTCCTTCTTTGCTGGATAGCGTTTCCAGTGCAACACGTTTTTCATATAATTTCAAAATTTTCAAGTAATTTATAGACCTTCCGCTAGGGGGCGTTTAGGTGAATTGCGTTTTCTCCTAAATTTCTGCTTCTAAAACTCCGATTTGAAAAATTCTTCCTGCATCGCATACAACATCTGAAGGGAAATGTTTTTCATATAATTTCTAATATTTGGTAAGGAATCGTCTGACCATCAGGGGGGCATAAGTGTTAATTTCTGCTTCTGATGTATTTGTAGCAAAATCGGAGCTCCTGAAAACTCGACTGAAAAAATTCTTTCCTAAGCCGATACCGCTCACATCGGAAAACCTTTTGAGAATACTTTCTTCTTAATATAATGCATGTTTTTCCCGCCAGTGGGCGTAGATGCATATCTTATATTTGTCGATATATCTGCTTCTAAGAGTCCGTTTTGAAAAATTCTTTTTTTGTTGGAGAGCGTTTTCGCTGAGAAATGTTTCGCATATAATTTTTTCTTAACGCACAAGTCTGTAACCAGATGGCATAAGCTCACAATTCCGTTTACAGCAATATCTGCGGGATTAAAAACCAGATTGAAAAAACTTCTTTCTTCGGTCAGATAATACTGTTTCCATCCCGGTTCCTATGACTTTGAACAGCTTTGATCTATTTAATTCGTGTCAGAACGGATTCAAAAGACGTGCTCATTACATTCGAAAATTCGGTGTCATCTTTCTTGTTTTATATGTGTTTGTATATTCATTCCTTCGACTTACAATTAAGTATAAATTACCTGCTTCTTGGAATCGGTATACGCCACCGTTATGAACAATAATCGTTAACTCCTATCCAGCTATTTCTCCCTGAAAAGACATAACAAAAGTTCCTGTACTTATGTGGGAAAAGTGTCATTGGACCAAACATGATATTATAAATTAATTAAGCTAAAGCTAACCAGAGTTAGACTTTGGTCGTAGGACTTGGAGCCCAGAGTCATTGGTATGCCCTACCCTCCTTTTGTTGAGACATTAGTACCCATTGTGATGGCCCATCATTCCAACATCCTTATCCATAGACTAAGAGAGCACAAAGCCATTCTCCCGCAGAGATATTCCGAAATCGGTGCCAAGCCCATATTTATCTTTAAAAAAAGAATTTCAGTGCTGGCTATGTGTCAAAAAAATGGGTAGACTTAAAACAAGTTAATAAAATCATCCAATGCATTGATTATGATACGCTTTCCAACATACCAGAAATCATTACTCAAGCTATGAGGATAAGCTGTGGAGTAAATCTCGCTCCTGTATCCTGACCTTTGATCACCTTTCGATAATGTTCAACAGAACTGGTTCAGTATGCCTCCGGAACAACATACTAAAGTTTTGTCGCAATCGAAGCATTTTAGTCAAGTTATGAGGAAAATGGCTGTGAATAAATCTCACTCCTGTATCCTGATCTTTGACCCCATTTCGATGATATTAAACAGAACCGGTTCAGAACAT
Organism: Macrothele yani; assembly: GCA_039090855.1. Lineage (NCBI taxonomy): Eukaryota > Metazoa > Arthropoda > Arachnida > Araneae > Macrothelidae > Macrothele > Macrothele yani. The sequence goes on along the minus strand of CM077026.1, from coordinate 103,671,321 downwards.
CTCTGGAACAACATGATAAAGTTTTGTCGCAATCGAAGCATTTTTACGTAAGTTATGAAGCATAAGGGCAATGGAATTGATTCCGCTTCTATGTCCTGGCCTTTGACCCCATTTCGCCCATTTTCAATAGGTTTCGTCCCCAGGTGGTTCCCTACCACATACTAAAACTTCATCGAAATCGAACCATTTGTACGCAAGCTATGATGCATAAGGGCAATGGAAGGCATCCCACTCCTATGCCCTAACTTTTGACCCCATTCCACCCATTTTTAAAAGGGGGCGTCCCCAGGTGGTCCCCTACCACATACTGAAATTTCATCGAAATCATACCATTTGTACGCAAGTTATGATGCATAAGGGCAATGGAATGAATCCCGCTTCTATGTCCTTGCCTTTGACCCTATTTCGTCCATTTTCAATAGGTTTTGCCCCCAGGTGGTCCCCTACGACATACTAAAATTTCATCGAAATCGAACCATTTGTACGCAAGTTATGACGCATAAAGGCAATGGAATGGATCCCGCTTCTATGTCTTGACCTTTGACTTCATTTCACCCATTTGCAATAAGGTTTGTCCCCAGACGGTCCCCTACCACGTACTAAAATTTCATCGAAATCGAACCATTTTTACTCAAGTTATGATGCATAAGAACAATGGAATGAATCCCGCTCCTATGTCCTAACTTTTGACCCCATTTCACCTATTTTCAAAAGGGGACGTCCCGAGGTGGTCCCCTACCACATACTAAAATTTCATCGAAATCGAACCATTTTTATTAGAGTAATCGTACGGACGAACAGAGTTGGAGCATATACACTTTTTAAACCTACGGATGGAAAGCATGAAAAAATGCCAACTCAAAGAGAATATACCAATATCATTGCGCAGTTGGCGATCAGTGACCAAATATATATAAACATTTATTACGTAGGAAAATTGCGGCATGGTTTGTGTGATTTCAACTTTCAGAATGACTTTAACTGGCAAATGGAGTTTTCAATGGACTTTTGTTACTCTTCCAAAGCCAAAAGAAAATAATTCTGTGGAACAACACAACGTTTTGATTGTGGTTTGATGTTACCTTCTATCATGAGCAGATCTTTTTTAATTCTTTCACTGTTGAATTGATATTACAGAGTTCGTTCAACACGTTTTTCAATGCAAATTTTAAGAGTTCTCTTTCATCCTTAATTTAGCAGAATTTTTTCAGGAAGATATTCTTGAGGTATTCTCCTGCACGTACGTGTGTTTTATTGAGAATCGCAAGACAAAAATTTCCAGTCTGGTTCGGTCGTCTCAATCTACCCCTGCCTGTGTGTACATATATGTACAACCTTTGAGATAGTATACTAGAAGGCACAGTACACACCGAACTGTGAAACCGAGTAAAACATTTTTTTATTAGAGGTTTAACGAACGCCGTGAGCAGCTCAATGGGTTATACGCAGTCGCCCGTCCCTAATTTAGGGCCACTGGTTACAAGGAAGGGAGAGAGCCAGTGTCGTAAGACAAACGCAACATCCATGCCTCAACGGGGTTTGAACCCAGACCCATCTTGGACGAATGGTCAGAAGCTATCGCTTAGACCACTGCGCCAGCGGTGCTGCGAGTAAAAACGTTAGTACAGAATATCATTCAACTGTTCTCAAATTAGTATAACTATACTAATGATCCCAATTTCTTGGCGTAGAATAGAAATAAAACTTTCCAAGATTAAACACATCAACCAGATGGCTTTTTCGAGGAAGGTAGACGGCTAACTGCAAGCTAACTGTGGAGTGATATAAAGAAATTAGCTTCATACTCCACACCCAAACCTATTGCCATTCGCGAAACCTTGGAAATCTTGAGCAGCGAGGCTTGCAATGATAGCATCTTTCAGGAGTTGTCACGTATTTAGAATCAATTCTTCAAATAAGAATGCGTTTTCAACCTTGGTACTACGTGCTCAACCAACGTGATCTTTTTCTCAGAATGATCACATTTGCGCCTATTCATTTATTGTCTGCCTCCCCGGCAGCGCAGTGGCTTATGACCATTCGTCTGAAAGGGATCTGTGTTCGAATTCAATGTGAGACATGGATGTTGTGTTTGTCTTACGGCACTGGCTCTCTCCCTTCGTGGAACCCCCCAGTCGCCCCAAATTTGGGACGGGTGACTGCTTATAGCCCTATTGAGTTGCTCACGGTAGTCACCTTCAATCAAAAAAAAAAAAAAAAGATTCATTTATTGTCTAGTCAAGTCACCGTGTTAAAATTGTTGAAATGCTGTATTATCCAGTTTGTTATTAGCTATCTAACTACTTTGAAAAAGTCATCTGGCTGATGTGCGAAGTCTTGGAAAGTTTTATTTCTATTCTACGCCAAGAAATTCGGGTCATTAGTATATTATAGTTATACTATTTTGAGTATAATTAATATACAGTTCTTACTTATTAATTGTCCATTCAATTTCTTTTGTTTTTCTTTTTGGTTTTATACAAGGGGAAGTGGCGGATTTAGAGTTACCGGGGGCCCTGCGCACAGCGTCGGTTTTGCCCCACCCCCACCCAGCTTCACTTTTTCTGGCATCCTTAAAATATGACCCGCGCATTTTTACTTTTTTACACTAATGTATGAATAAGTATTGTAGTCGCAAAAACAAATTTACTTCCAGATTTCAACAGAAATACTCATTCTGGTCTTTCCCGAACATGATTACATGATTTGACTATTTTCGTGCTCTGTGTGTGTGTGTGTGTGTGTGTGTGTGTGTTTGTTGTCGCCCTAACTCAAACACTATTATAGCTATCAAGACGAAATTTAATGGACCTTATTCACCTCGCATTGCATCATGGGAAAGATTTTCCGTGGCCGCGGACCAACAATACTTTGTTTACATGCGTTTTCCCATTGCTTAACATGGCGTTACGTTGCAGGGGTTCAGGAAAATCGCAAGTTTTAAAAATTTATTAGCATGTCTAACTTTTGTTGATCGTATGGTTGTGCTAATAAATCCTGCCACGTATATTGTCTTGAGGAAGGAATAACTTCCCATAATTTTCCTCTGAAAAGGACGAAATTGTTAAAGCAATGGCTGTGTAAAATGAAACGCGATGATTTCCATACCAGTGTTCGTTGTCTAATATGTTCTGCCCACTTTAACGAAAAAGATTTCGGATATTATGGTACTACAAATCAAAGGCAGGAAAAAAAAAAAAAAAAAGGTAGAGGAAAACTGATGGCATATTTGAATCAATAAATTACGAATTAAGTTCTATGTTTTTTCGAAACAAACATATCTATAATTTTTCTTTTATTTAATATTACGCAACCAAAATTGAAGACTCGTGCAACATAAATCACTGAAACGATGAAAAGTAATACACCTAGTAAACTTGGTGACCTTTTAATTGCAGAAAGTGTATATGTTGAGGCTTCCGGAGTACAATGTTGTAATGAACAATGTCGCATTCCCCTGTGAGTTACATAATGTTTGGAAGTCGCTTATTAAAACAGTAAATTATAAATTGTAATATAAACTTTAATTGAATGTTTACCCACCCTACACCATATCTGTTTTCTATAATATATTTTCATGTTTTCTTCATAGACCATTGAGCCAACAGTATACGTAATAGTTTGGCGTATGTAGATAACTATTGGCTATTAACTTACCAAGCTTTCCCACAATGCAATGATCTAAATTATATATAGATCAAATGTGTCTTTATTGATTACATCTGAGGATGAGGCAGCCGCTGCCTCGAAAGTGCTCATGTTTATAACTGTAAATATTATTCATTTTTTATCATTAAAATCGTGCTAAAGACGGAAAACTTTTCATCGTTTTGGTTAATATTACGCATTCATTTAATTTTTAAGCAGATTACCTAGCGTGCGAACCCTAGTTTGTTTCCATATTACGTATTTGTCTGGGCTTCTAAATGTTTTGTTGTGCAAAAAAAAAAAAAAAAAGATTTCCAAGTTTATGTTTCAGATATTTCGCCAATGTCTGACAATGAGAACATGAAAATTTAATATACCGTGTACGAGAAATGCTTCATTAAAAGCTTCATGATGACTAATGACCATGTTCTCCTGCGTCATGCGAAATAAACATTGAACATAAAATTGCCTTGGTATATTTTTGGAACCTTGATTTGTTCTTCTAAGAAATTAATTCCTTCTTCTTCGCCCTGTAGCTCTATTAATTCGTTCGAAGACTCCATGACGTTAAGATTGCAAAAATTAGCCAACAGTACAGGATAATCAAAGAGCGACAACACTGAATCAGCAGCCATGTTGTTCCGCAGAAATCCACTTCTGACGTCACATGAATAACGTCCATACTGAGGGCTTTTGTCCCTGCTGGGAAGGAAATGGCTGAAGTTAAAAGTGGAAAGCCTTTTGTTAAGGAAGAGAAGTCGGAGCATTTGTAAAGATAACCGCTGAACCACAGTACTTTAGCATGTTACTTAAAGGTAATTTATGTTACTGCTTTAATTGACATTTATATGACATGCGGTGTGGGATCTGCTGTCGCATATCATCAGAATCACCCCACTCACAATAACTTTCCTTACTAACAGTCCGAACATGGATGAAATCTATTTCCTTCGTAAAACACTTTTTCGAATGACATTTTACTCGTACCATAACAGTCTTGTGGTTACATATTAAACTAAACTTAATGAAGGGGACGGGGAGGAATTTTAAGGGAAATATAGGGGAGTCATATAAAACATCGATCTAAGGAGCTAAGTGTTCATTACATTCTAAGAAAATTGGCCAGAAATAACACTCCAATTTCTAAGCTCAGTTGTAATGTGGTACTAAGTAAAAATAATAATGTATTAAGTAATATTACCCTCAAAACGATATTTAGTGAGTCCGCATTTAAGCTAGCGTAACATCACAGCCTCTCCTTGACAAATGTCAACCCCGCCTTCTCGTGGTACATCCTGTTCCCACTAAAGGGGCTCTGACGACCGCCAATAGCGGTATAACTATACCATCGGGATTAGAGGAAATGCTATCCCACACTCACCAACCCGCTTGGCCAGCGTGGTGAGTTATGGCCAAACCCCTCCAAAATGACTCCACAACTTAAATCTTGGCCCTCAGTCTCCGGCAGCTGGAATGTACCTGGCCAAGGCAGCGGCCAGTGCGACATGAAGGCAGAGGGTGCTAAGAATCCCCGGAGGACCGGACTAGGCTGCCATCTGATGCTGAGCTTGGCTACGTACAACGGACGCTCCCTATCTTCTGATTCAAGGCTTCTTGAATTGGAAGAGGAACTGCAAAGGATCAAGTGGGACATCGTCGGGATAAGTGAGGTAAGGAGAAAAGGAGAAGATCTCATTGAACTGAAAAGTGGACATCTCTTCTACTATCGTGGGACAGATACTGGCAGAACTAGTGGTGTTGGATTTATAATAAACAAGAAACTAAAGGATAAAGTTGTAGAAGTTGAAAGTTCTTCTGACAGAGCTGCACGACTCGTTATCCAACTCTCGAGAAGATACCAGGCTCAGATTATTCAAACTTATGCACCCACCACAAGTCATGCTGAAGAAGAAATTGAAGAATTTTATGAGGAAATTCGTGACCTAAATAATAAAGGTAAGCAGCAATTGAAGATAATTATGGGAGATTTCAATGCAAAAATAGGGCAACGGCAACAGAATGAAACTTCAGTAGGTAAATTCGGTCACGGCAACAGAAACCAGCGTGGAAATACTCTCGTAGAGTTTGCAGAGGCAGAAGGGTTTTTCATCTTGAACTCCTTTTTCAAGAAAAAGCCACACAGGAAATGGACATGGAGACATCCAAATGGGACGACAAGTGAAATTGATTTTATTATGTGTAACAAAAAAATTCGTCATAGAAGACTGCAGTGTGCTAAACAAGTTCAACACAGGCAGTGACCATAGATTGGTGAGATGTAAGATGCACCTCAACACTAAACTCGAACGTAGCAAGCTCATAAGACAAACAAAATGTATTGACATAACCAACCTTAAGAAACACCATAATACCTTCAAATTGGAACTGAAGAACAGATTCTCTGCTTTAGAAGGCCTAACATCGGAAGAAGTGGATATTTCTGAAGTTAACAGAAAAGTAACCAAAGCTCTTATGGAAACAGCAACAAAATTAGCTGGGTCTAAGAACAAATTGCATGTGAACAAATTATCAGGAAAAACCAAAATGTTGATGCAAAAAAGAAGAGTGATGAGGACAACTAAAGAAGATGTGACTTCCAAAGTGGAATATATAGAGCTGTGCAAGACAGTACGAAAAAGTATCTCTGAAGACGTAAGGAAATTCAACTGTGAACTAGTAAGGAAAGCAATTGAAAACAACCAAAGCCTAAAGATAGCAAAGGGACATCTCAGTAAGGGGAAAAAACAGATTATGGCACTGAGAAAAGAAGATGGTTCTGTAACAAGAAATAGAGGCGAAATTTTGACAAGAGTGAAAGATTTCTACTCCAAATTATATGAAAGGGATGATACATGTACTCCAGACATCATGAAAGGTACCAGTACCAGAGTTCTTCCAGTCCTTCCAGCAGAAGTTGCACATGCAATCAAGAACATGAAGCGGGGAAAAGCTCCAGGAGAAGATGGAATTACTGTAGACATCATACAAGAAGCAAGTGGAGAAATCGAAACAGTACTCGCCCAAATTTTCACTCGATGCCTTAATGAAGGGAAAATTCCTGAGGATTGGAACAACGCTACAATGATCCTGCTACATAAAAAAGGTGACATTGAGGATCTCAGGAACTACAGACCTATCAGCCTCCTATCAGTGGTTTATAAAATCTTCACTAAAGTTCTTTCACACCGCTTGAAGGTGACACTGGACATGGCTCAACCGAGAGAACAAGCTGGATTCAGGAGTGGCTACAGCACGTACTGATCATATCCACGTACTGAGAGAACTAATTGAAAGAGCGAGGGAATATGAGATTCCATTGTGCATGGCTTTTATCGATTATGAAAAAGCCTTTGATTCGGTGAAACCATCAGCAGTTGCAATGGCTCTGAAATCCTGCGGTATTGAAGATGCATACATTAATATTATTAATAACATCTATGAAAATGCAAGCGCAAAGATTCGGCTGTTTGAAAATACAACACACATAAAAATTGGAAAAGGAGTGAGACAAGGTGACACCATATCTCCGAAGCTCTTTAATGCAACAGTGGAAAATGTCTTTCAATCACTGAACTGGGAAAACAAAGGGATAAAGATTAATGGAGATATATCTAACCCACCTTCGTTTTGCTGATGACATAGTCATTTTTGCAACTACCCCATCAGAGCTACAGAGTATGATACAGGAACTTGCTGACAAGAGTAAAGAAGTGGGATTAAAAATGAACTTTCAGAAGACAAAAGTGATGTACAATGCTTTTACAAGAAATGAAGATTTATCGATTGATGGAGAAAAGCTGGAGATAACAGACACGTACGTTTATCTTGGACAGCAGATATCAAGTGAGGGTCACATTGGTGAAGAAATTAATCTGCGTACAAAACTTGCCTGGAGAGCTTTTGGAAGAAACAGCATAATTTTCAAGAGCAATATGCCATTATGTCTTAAAAGAAAAGTGTTTGATCAATGCATCCTTCCAGTGCTTACGTATGGTGCAGAGACGTGGACCTTAGCTAAAAGAGACATACAAAGGCTGCAGACAACTCAAAGTATGCATGGAGAGGTGCATGCTTGGTGTAACCAGGAGAGATAAGAAGAGGAACACGTGGATCCGAAAAATGACAAGAGTGGAAGACATCATGATCAGAGTTAAATCCCTGAAATGGCAATGGGCTGGACATACTGCCAGAAGAACAGACCATCGATGGACAGCCGAAATTTTAAATTGGATTCCAAGGGACAGGAAAAGACCCAGAAGAAGACCAAATGGAAGATGGGTGGATGAAATTCGAAAGTATGCGGTAGTGACATGGAGGAGACTGGCACAAGACAGACCGTTGTGGAGGAAACTTGGGGAGACCTTCGTCCAGCAGTGGATTGATAATGGTTGACAATGATGATGACTTGTAGATGACATACTTCGATTTTTGGCAGAATTATGCCGCCAAATCTTCCCAAACTCAGAGCAGCAAATTTATTCCTCGTTCCATGACTTTTCTCTTTTCTTAGACGCAAAATTTAAAAATAAAATTGTAAATCATTAATTTTGAGGCCCTGCAGCATCGCGGGGCCCAGCGGTGATTTTGCTGCAAATCCGCCCCTGACAAGGGTTCACAGTTTTTCTTAGCTTATTGTATTTTGACGCAATATAAAAAACGTATAGAAAATACAGGGGTCCCCGGTTAATCTTCCTTATCCACTCCTGACTAATAGCGAAATCAGCTAATATTCTAAAAAGTTACACTGTATCGGAAAAGCATGGTAAAAATGTCCCAGTTCCTTTTCGAAAATATTGAATTACAGCAGAGCTGCTTGAGTAGTTTACAGTAAAGGTTTCCGTTCCCTTTTCGTGTTAAGCTGACAATGTGTGAACATGGCCCCCGCCTTTTCACGCCTTTGTTCCACCCACATCCCTTCGCCCCCATTAGAGGACGTTCCCCTTCACCTGAAATTCCTCCTTGTCGTCAAGCTGTCTGGCGAATCTCACCTGTGTTGACCTTTTTGAACTGTCCTGCACCTGAAAACCGGAGGTCATGTCGACGACAATCGTTCCCAGGAAGTACGTGCCATCGGGTTTTCTTTCAAGATAAGGACAACGTCTCCTTAAATCAATCAATTTAAACGCCTAATGACGAATACACCTCAAGAGACTAGCAAAACATTCCTACCTTTTCATAGGAAGTTTTGCATCTTGTTAAGCTTCTAAACTTGATGAATGAACAATGAAACAACGTCACGTTTTCAACAGATGACGAAAACAATCAAACAATCAATGAATGAAATACGGGATTACACCATTGTGCAATACAAATTTGGAAGATGTTAATCCGTTTTTTTTTTTTTTTTTTTTGGTGTAAATATGACATGGATGTTAAGTCAGATAATATTTACTACTACTTCTGGTGAACTAAATAATCATTATGTGGGGTCAACCAAAAGAAATTTGGATTTGAGATTAAATGAACACAGATATAATTTAAAAATGAATCACCAAAGCACCTCTTTTGCAAGAACTGTAAGTGCTGGAAATTCCATCCCAGACCGGGACAACGCTAAGATCATAAACACACCTAACTCTGTTTATTCCTTGTTATTTACAGAAAGCCTCTATAATTCGGCTTATAATACACGTTACTGTAATGACTATTATCCTTGTGTTTTACCTGAACCCTGGAGCAATCTGATTAGGGAGGACAGCACAATAACTATTGTTTCTATTGAGCAATTTTCGTTGGCTAATTATGCTTTTTCGACTGTCTTGTTATCTGGTATATCATGTGACACTGACATTACCTTTCCCATGATGCATCTGCTCCACGTATTTAAGACCAGCATGTAACCACATGATGGAAATCACATCTGATGAAGGTGTCACTGTGACACCGAAAGTGCTCATGTGTTTTTTAACCTGTACATAGATTTCGTTTTTTAGCTGAATAAATATCATCGTGCAACAAGACGGATTTCTTTTAATACTAGATAATATCCGAAAACTTGAAAATTTCGTCGACCGGGAGCGAAAATCGAACCCACTTCTCCCGGATAGCATACTCGAGCGCCATCCGGGAGACGAGAGTTCCCCGCTCCAGGACGACAAAAATTTTCAAGTTTTTGGATATTATCTGACTTAACATCCATGTCATATTTACACCAAGAAACAGCTTCACTTCTTCCAAATTTCAAATGATAAAAACAATAGTTGAGAAGTCTGTAGTTTAAAAACACATTTTCTTTTTCTAAAAACAAAGGAAGAGCAGTCGAAATCATAATCAAAAGCCTGATGCTATTGAAGGAGGTTTCCTTCGTGGAAAGTTAGTCAAACATCGAATGCCAGCTGATATGAAGGATGACGTGTGGAAGAAAAATTAATTCACAGAATTAAAAAGAAATGGCTGATAAAACTTCAAAATATTGACAAGGAAAGTTTCGAAACTTCAGATTCAAAAGGATTCTTCTGAATTGGGAATACAATATTACGAGTATACGAATGATGTAGATTTGTTACATGTAAAAATATATTGTTTTGGTCGTAGTGGAAATATGAAGCTTTAATGTGACTTTGAAGCTTAAAGGTTTAGTTTAATTCTTACTCATATAAGTTGCAAACTATAAGATTCCAAGTTACACTATGCGCTTGTAATTGTCTCTAGCTGAACAACTCCGTGTATTTAGATTAAACGGTTCAAAGTCAATGAATCAGTAAGTATAGTGCTTTACATTTCAGTGCCGCTTTATTCATCTTATAGGGGAATCAGTGTAGAACAATGTCGATTTTTCAATCATTTCACAATAACAAATTGCTCGTATCAATATGTACTTCAAACTGTTAAATCGTTGTCTTAAAAACACACAATACCAAGCCGTTATCTCACTTCATAAATATTTATCTCAACTTTGCTCGTAACAAATCGCTAACAAGAATCTGCCCTCAACACTAAAACATTTCCTAAAATTCACGAACTATCCGTCATTCCTTTTGTGAAGTAACGAAGCATATTTCTGACATAACCTTTTCAGTGAAACGAGAGAAACAAACCTGAATTTCACGAATGTTTCGAACGCCGGGAAAATTCTGAATTTTCAGAAAACTTTCCACCATCCCTTTCTTATAATCAAATTTCGCACTCTTCCAAGCAAAATAAATTCAAGCACTCTTCAAGGACTTTTTAAAATAAAATTATCATATGTGTGTGCTGTCAGTAGGTATGTATTTTAAGAAGTCCATACCATTAAACTTAGCTGGGACGAGCACGCCTTCAATGATCTGCCAGGTACCCCCTGCCTCCCTGTTTATTTTATTAACTTTGAACTGCCCCTCTGTTTTGTTGTTTTTTGAAATAATTTTATTTTGTGGAATATTTTAAAAGGGTTCATTATTTTTGCATTCACTTTCCGGCAAGGATTGCATCCCTAACCCCAGTCAACAGAAGCCATCACGATTCGCGAATAAATCATTCCACTCCCCAGAGTTGAACGGAAGTTCTGAACTATTTGATCAGCTTTGCATTTTTATAAGAACTACACAGAAATCTCCTATACAACTTTTCATCCCAAACTTGTACACACACATACATTTTAATACCATTACTTAAAAACAAAACAAAATCTTTTTCAAGTACTCTTTACAGAATTTTAAACTTTTTCAAGTACTTTCAAGGACTTGAAAATGAGCTTTTCTTTTTCAAGGACTTTTCAAGGTTTTCAAGGAACGTACGTACTATGTATATTGAAGGTAAATTACCGTTTTTTAGATGAGTAAATAGAAAATTCTGAATTTTTAGAAACCTTTTCACAATTCCTTTCTTACATTGAAGGCAAATCCCCGTTTTTTAAATGAGTAAATGGAAAATTCTGGATTTTCAAAAAGCTTTCCACAATCCTTTTTTATATTGAAGGTAAATTACCGTTATTTAGATGAGTAAATGGAAAATTCTGAATTTTCAAAAAACTTTCCACAATCCCTTTTTTATATTGAAGGTAAATTACCGTTTTTCAGATGAGTAAATGGAAAATTCTGAATTTTCAGAAACCTTTCCGCAATTCCTTTCGTATATTAACGGGAAAAACTCTGTTCTCACGTTTTCCGTATCCATATGACGAAAACATTTCCGGTAATTCGCGGGAATATTTGAGGTTTGATTAACTGTTAAATTTCAATCGTTAGTCGAAGGACCTGATTTCAAAGTTCTGTAGCAAGATCAGATATTGTGGATAGCATGTCGCATGAAAATTTGGTTAGTACGGCAACGAATATTGCTTCTTCTCCCATTTTTTGTGCCAACTATTGTACATAGGTATATTTTGTCACCCTAAGAAAACGGGTGCTTAAATTACTGTGCAGGTGATTCCAGGATGTCTACCCAGCCTTAGCATAAATACTGTTACAAACGTTCGACAGATGGCGCGCAACCAGTGTGCAACGTCATCGACCACATAGGAGGCATGAACAGCTAATGAATCATTGTGCGTTCAGTCACAAAGAAGATCACGTGTTTCGTGAAGTACTTGCCATGGAGTGGGGCGATTATGAGAATCGTGTTGCTATAATAGCGATGCACAAAGTTGGAAAATCAGCTTCCGATATTTTTAACATGCTGAAGAAGCTGAAAATCAGCCGAATTTTTGTCTACCGGATAATAAAAAGGTTCCTTGAGACTGTGGCCTTCGCTGATCGCCACAGAAAGGGTCGGCCGCGTACCGCGAGGTCTGCTCGCCTGGTGAAAGCACTGGCAGTCCTTATTTGACGAAATCCTGTCAGAAAACAATCAGTGATGGCTCGTGAGCTGAACTTTTCAAGAATATCGATGTCACGCGTGCTGCGGAGTTGCCTAAGGGTGAGAGCTTACCGGCGGCATACAGGGCACTTCGTCACCCCACAACTGAAGCAGCAGAGGGTGTTAAAAGCGAAACATTTGCTGCAGCGTTACACAGACAACCGCCACAGACAGATCCATTTCTTTGATGAAAACATTTTCACTACTAAAGGGGCTTTCAACTGCCAAAATGACAGGTGTGTGCGTCAACCTCACGAGAAGCTCAGAAGAAAACTCCAGGAATCATGAGGCGCCATCATCCTGCTTCTGTCATGGTTTGGTGGGAAGTCTCCTACGAGGGTACCACGGAGCTCCATTTCTGTGAAAAAGGAGTGAAAACATCCTCCAAAGTCTACCAGGACAGAGTTTTCTAGCAGTGGTCAAACATGTGAGTCACACCCTCTTCCAAAACCGACAGTGGAGCTTTCAGAAGGATTCCGCACCTGCCCACAAGGCCAAGTCAACCCAGGAGTGGCTTCAGGCGAATTTTCCAGACTTCATTTCTCCAGATGATTGGCCTTCAAGCAGCCCAGACTTCAACCCATTGGACTACAGGTTGTGGGCCACACTGGAGGACATAAGATCTGCGCACGTTAATCTAAAACGGAAGCGGATGATGCAATCGGAAAAATGATTGCGTCATGTCAAGGTCAAACTCTGTGCAACGCAGTGGTGTTAGAACGACGAGCTAGCGTTTCCTGTGTAGACGTGGGAGGGTTTGAAAATGGAAGTGTGCAGCTCCTCAGGTCGAGTCGCGACGTTAGACCAGCGCGCTTACGTGAAAATAGAAACTCTGCGCGGAAAAATTCGACACAGATCCACACTGACTCGCAAGAAGTTTGTAGAGAAGGAAATCTTGATTAGAGCAAAATTTCTCGCTAGGCATCGCGCTTTCGGGAGGGCCGGAGCAGCATCAAAGATGAACACTGCTCATGCCGACATCAAACGGCGACAGACAAAACATCTCTCACGATTGTTGCAACGCTTCTCGAAGAGAATCGCCGTTTGACAGTCGAGAAGATTGCTCATCAGACACATTTTTCCACCATGTGTCCTGTCGCAGGTTTTCCTGAGTTTAGGAGGAACTGGCCACTTCTCCTAGATGACCAGAAAATTAGCGCGGCAGATCCACGCATTCCATTCGGGAATGATGAATGGGGAATCCTGCGCAAATTCTCCTATTTCATCATGAACATCATTGTCAACCATTATCAATCCACTGCTGGACGAAGGTCTCCCCAAGCCTCTTCCACAACAACGGTCTGTCTTGTGCCAGTCTCCTCCATGTTACACCCGCATACTTTTGAATTTCATCCACCATCTCCCGCGTGGTTTTCTTCTGGGTCTTTTCCTGTCCCTTGGAATCCAATCTAAAATTCCGAGTGTCCATCGATGGTCTGTTCTTCTGGCAGCATGTCCAGCCCATTGGCATTTCAAGGATTTTACTCTGCTCATGATGTCTTCCACTCTTGTCATTTTTCTGATCCATGAGTTCCTCTTCTTATCTCTCCTGGTTACACTAAGAATGCACTTCCCCATGCATACTTTGAGTTGTCTGCAGCCTTTGTACGTCTCCTTTAGTTAAGGTCCACGTCTCTGCCCCATACGTAAGCACTGGAACGATGCATTGATTAAACACTTTTCTTTTAAGACATAATGGCATATTGCTCTTGAAAATTATACTGTTTCTTCCAAAAGCTCTCCAGGCAAGTTTTATACGCCGATTAATTTCTTCATTAATGTGACCCTCACTTGATATCTGCTGTCCAAGATAAACGTACGCATTACGCATCTGTTATCTCCAGCTTTTCTCCATCAATCGATAAATCTTCATTTCTTATAAAAGCATTGTACATCACTTTCGTCTTCTGAAATTTCTTTTTTAATCCCACTGCTTTACTCTTGCCAGCAAGTTCCTGGATCATACTCTGCAGCGCTCATGGGGTAGTTTTGCAACTATTTATCATCCCTGAAATTCGCGCTAATTTTCTAGTCATCTAGGAGAAGTAGCCAGTTCCTCCCAAACTCAGGAAAATCAGCGACAGAACACATGTCTGTTCACCGGATTTTGACCGACTCACTGGGACAAAGAAAAATCGTCGCGCGCTGGGTGCCCCATCAACTCACCCCTGGGCAGAAGGCAGCCAGAGTGAGCATCGCACAGGATTACCTCCAGAGGTTTGAAAGAGAGGGCGACACACCTTCCTGAACAGAATTGTCGCAATTGATGAGACTTGAACCCGTGAGTTTGAGCCGGAACTGAAATCCCAATCAGCGGAACGAAAGCATCCAAGTTCCACACGCCCCTCAAAGTGTTATAAAGAAGTAAATTTTTCCGTCATTTTTGTCCACGCCGGGGCTCGAACCCGGGTCCCCTCATTCCAGAATAAGTAGCTCTACCAATTGAGCTACGTGGACGTTCGTTCTGACTGCTATCTACCTTTATGTCGTGTGCGTCCTGCTGGTAGGTACGTCACAGTGTTATCGGCAGCAACCCCAAGTGAAGTAAATGATGAGTTTTGCCTACGATGCCCAGGGTGTTGTGGTCTCTGATCGAGTACCGGTAGGGCAAAATGTCAACGCACAATATTATGATGACTTTCTGAGGACAAAGTTCAGACCGAAAATTCGTCAAAATCGTCACAACTTGTTGGAAGCGGGAACGATCTTGCTGCATGGCAACACATCGTGTCATGGCGCAGCGTCGGTACGGAGACTTTTGTTGAAATATGGCTGGGGAACTTTATCCTATCCACCATACAGCCCCGATCTCAGTCCACCCTACTTTGATCTTTCCCGAAAGTTAAAAAATTGGCTCTGTGGCATCCGCTACGAAACGCTGAACGAACTGTCATCGGACGTGACCCGAGTAATACGACAGCTGAAAAAAGATGGCATACTACGGAGCCTCATTGTTGGCAAGCTGTCTTCACACTTTTCTCGAAAATGGACAGTGTGCAGATCTTTTGTTAAGACTCCCGTAATTCGTTCCAACTGGTTAAAGGGTTAATTTATCCTTCCTCAGCAGGGATTCATCGACAAGCCAAGTTCACACTTTACTTTTGTTGTTCTTGTTAACTTTCGTATTCAGCAGTGTCTTTATTTTATATAGATCAGTAAACGTGAGTTGAACTGCCCCTCCTCCCCACCCACAAGCACACACATACAGTGCCGTCTTAACACTTCTGGAGGCTCTGGGCCGTCACATTTTTCGGAACCCCTTATTTTATATATACAGGGTGCATAGGAAAGTCCTGTTAGCCTGGAATAACTTGCGAACGGACAGAGGTACAGTTATGCAAGTGAGGTAATGGTATAGTAAAGCAACTACGTCCGATCGAATGCAACCAATAGCAGCGCCCCTAGTGGCGAAATGTGGAAGTTAGCCATTGCAAATCGAAAATGAAAAGAGATAGAGCAAAATTTCCAAACACAAAGTTGTAGAGCATCAATCAATTAGTACAAAACAACATTTGTTTCACACGGATAAGGTAAATTGTCGCCTGAACACCCTACAATGTCCGAAATCGATGCGCGACGATTCGAATCTGCATATTCACATTTCGCAAATGTAGCCGTATGCAAATGCAGATTGTGACGTTGTACCGTATAAAAACCAGTAGCAGGATGTACCCAGATCAGAAGTTTAGGTCTACGTACGCTGTGGGGGAATGGCGAGCTTGGATTTCTGGGGTTACCTTAAAAATCAGGTGTATGCAACAGCGCCTATACAAGTCTGCTGGATCTACGTCGTCGTGTTACAGATGTTTGCAATAGTGTGACACCTTCTATGCTGAAGAATGTGCATGCAGAGTTACTTTCACGAATACAAATGTGTATCGTGGGCAATGGCGAACTCTTCGAACATACTCGACATTAACTTTTTATCACTGTGCGTCAGTTTGTCTTTTTTGTTTTTGTTTTGTCTGACGTTATCAAACTATATTGACATAAGTACGCATTTATGCAATAAATTGTGTGTATTTGCTGATACCTACGTCTGTTCCCTTCAAACGTTCACACAAAAGGCCGCGCATCGATTTCGGACATTTAAAGGTATTCAGGCGACAATTTGTCTTATCCATGTGAAAAAAATAACGTTTTGTACTAATTAATTGATGCTCTACAACTTTGTAATTGAAAATTTTGCTCTATCTCTTTTCGTTTTCGATTTGCAATGGCTAACTTCCGCATTTCGCCACTAGGGGCGCTGCTATCCGTTGCAATCGATCTGGCGTAGTTACTTTACTATACAGTTATCTCACTTGCATTACTGTACCTCTCTCCGTTCGCAAGTTATTCCAGGCTAAAGGGACTTTAGTATGCACCCTGTATACATATATACAACATATGGTATTATTACAATGTCGGGTTATTTTTTATTCACACATGGTATTATTACAATATGGTGGTATGTATATCGTACAACATGAGAACTCTTACGTATATTTACCACTATCATCATGTTTTCTCAGAGAAGAAACATTCAATGTCCAGTAACTTTTTAAATACCGCTTGAATGGAAAATGGTGAATGACAAAATTGTAGAACTCCATTTAAGTGTGACAAATGCACTCACATTTAGTTGCGTAGTAAATTAGAAGAAAATTGGTGCTGAAAGACATAATGCTTCTTCCCCATTCTACAAATTATTCAAAAATTAAATTAAAAAAACAGAAGAAATAAATCAACCAGCGCCGTTTCTGAACAATATGGCGCACCGGACAAAAATGACGATATGTGGCCTCTGTCATTGTTATTTACTTAAACAGTGAAGATTGAATATATATATATAAGTAGCCCAGGTGGGCAAACCTCAGTGATATACATACGTGCACTTCTTCGTATAGATAGACAACACAAGTGACTTGCGATTTTTTCGTGACCTTCATGACCAGCCTCACTCACACTCGGGATCCGGAAAGAGGTCGGGTTTTTTTTTTTTTTTTTTGTTTCTTATTTTGTCACAAAAAATCCACCCCAACACCTAACTTCCCTCCTGCCTCCTTGGGAAATCAAAGCTGCGGGCAAGGTTTGAAAACAAAACAAAACCAGAAGGACTTCCAACTTTCTGCATTGGTGTTTCTTCTTTTCTATAAATAAAAAAAAATGACTTTCTGGTGAGTGGTGAAAGAGTTGATTTTTGTAATCCCATAGAACCCTCGGTGCGTTGGGGGCCCCAGTTCAGGGGGGGGGCTGCTGGGCACCAGCCCCGTTGGCCCACCCTTTAAGACAGCCATGTACACAAACACTCGCGACCATCATTCATGTTGAACCTGTTGCTATCAATTTAAAACATGGCCCCTGGGCATAAGAGTGTAGTTTTATAAGATTGATTTCTGTAAAAACAAGAAAGATGACACCGAATTTTCGGGTGTAGTAAGCACGTCTTTTGAATCCGTTCTGAAGCAAATTAAATTTATCAAAGCTATTCATAGTCAATGGAACCGGTATGGAAAACAATAGATCTGACCGAAGGAAGATTTTCAATCGGGTTTTTAATCCCTCAGATATTGCTGTAAAAGGAATCGTGAGCTTACGCCCTCTGGTTGCAGACTTGTGCGTTAAAAAAAACATGAATTTGTATGAGAAACATTTCGCACCGGAAACGCTCTCCAACACAGAAATAATTTTCAAATCGGACTCTTGGAAACACACATATCGACAAAAATAAGATGTGACTTTACGTCCCTTGGTGGGAAAACCATGCATTATTTTAGGAAGAAAGTATTCTCAAAAGGTTTTTCTATATGAGCGGTATCGGTCCAAGAAAAAAAAAGTTTAGTCGAGGTTTCAGGAGCCCAGATTTTGCTACAAATACATCAGAAGCAGAAATTAACGCTAATGACCCCCGGTGGCTAAACCATTCTTTATCAAACATAGAAATTATGTGAAAAATATTTCCATCAGGTTTTGTATGCGATGCTGTGATACATGAAGAATTTTTCAAATCGGAGTTTCAGAAACCGAAATAACGCAGAAAACGCAATTTAACTTTGTGCCCCCTAGTGGAAAGTCTAAGATTTACTTGAAAATTTTGAATTTATAGGAAAAATATTTCGCATCGGAAACACTATCCAACAAAGAAGGAATTTTTCAAATCGGACTCTTAGAAGTAGAGATATTGACAAAAATAAGATATACATCTACGCCTCCTGGGGTAGAAACCATGCATTATTATTTTAAGAAAAAAATGTTCCTAAAAGGTTTGTCGGCATGAGTGGTATAGGTCAACAAATGACTTTTTGCAATCGAGATGTTAGAAGCTCATATTTTGCTGCAAATACATCAGAAGCGGAAATTAGGACTTACGCCACCTGGTGGCTAAACCATTTTTCAAAAATTAGAAATTACGTGCAAAGGATTTCCCATCAAGAGCTGTATCCAGTGCAGAAAGAATTTTTCAAATCGGAGATTTAGAAGATGAGATATAGGGAAAAAAGCAATTTACCTTTACGCCCCATAGCGGAAAGTCTATGAATTACTTGAAAATTTTGAAATTTTATGAGAAACATGTCACACGGAAAACACTATCCAACAAAGAAGGAATTTTTCAAATCGGACGCTTACAAGTAGAGATATTGACAAAAATAAGATATACATCTACGCCCCCTGGCGGAGAAGCTCTGGAATATTTAAAAAAATATTCCGAAAAGGTTTATCGATGTGAATGGCATCAGTCCACGAAAGAATTTTTTTCAATCGATATTTTAGAAGCTCAGATTTTATGGCAAATACATCAGAAGCAAAAAAGAAGAGAGATGAGGACAACTAAAGAAGATGTGACTTCCAAAGTGGAATATATAGAGCTATGCAAGACAACACGAAAAAGTATCACTGAAGACGTAAGGAAATTCAACTGTGAGCTAGTGAGGAAAGCAATTGAAAACAACCAGAGCCTTAAGATAGCAAAGGGACATCTCAGTAAGGGAAGAAAACAGATTATGGCTCTGAGAAAAGAAGATGGTTCTATAACAAGAAATAGAGGCGAAATTTTGACAAGAGTGAAAGATTTCTACTCCAAATTATATGAAAGGGATGATACATGTACTCCAGACATCATGAAAGGTACCAGAGTTCTTCCAGTCCTCCCAGCAGAAGTTGCTCATGCAATCAAGAACATGAAGCGGGGGAAAGCTCCAGGAGAAGATGGAATTACTATAGACATCATACAAGAAGCAAGTGGAGAAATTGAAACAGTACTCGCCCAAATTTTCACTCGATGCCTTAATGAAGGGAAGATTCCTGAGGATTGGAACAACGCTACAATGATCCTGCTACATAAAAAAGGTGACATTGAGGATCTTAGGAACTACAGACCTATCAGCCTCCTATCAGTGGTTTATAAAATCTTCACTAAAGTTCTTTCACACCGCTTGAAGGTAACACTGGACATGGCTCAACCGAGAGAACAAGCTGGATTCAGGAGTGGCTACAGCACAATAGATCATATCCACGTACTGAGAGAACTAATTGAAAGAGCGAGGGAATATGAACTTCCATTGTGCATGGCTTTTATCGATTATGAAAAAGCCTTTGATTCGGTGAAACCATCAGCAGTTACCACGGCTCTGAAATCCTGCGGTATTGAGGATGCATACATTAACATTATTAATAACATCTATGAAAATGCAAGTGCAAAGATTCGGCTGTTTGAAAATACAACACACATAAAAATTGGAAAGGGAGTGAGACAAGGTGACACCATATCTCCGAAGCTCTTTAATGCCACATTGGAAAATGTCTTTCAATCACTGAACTGGGAAAACAAAGGGATAAAGATTAATGGAGATTATCTAACCCACCTTCGTTTTGCTGATGACGTAGTCGTTTTTGCAACTACCCCATCAGAGCTGCAGAGTATGATCCAGGAACTTGCTGACAAGAGTAAAGAAGTGGGATTAAAAATGAACTTTCAGAAGACAAAAGTGATGTTCAATGCTTTTACAAGAAATGAAGATTTATCGATTGATGGAGAAAAACTGGAGATAACAGATACATATGTTTATCTTGGACAGCAGATATCAAGTGAGGGTCACATTGATGAAGAAATTAATCGGCGTACAAAACTTGCCTGGAGAGCTTTTGGAAGAAACAGCATAATTTTCAAGAGCAATATGCCATTATGTCTTAAAAGAAAAGTGTTTGATCAATGCATCCTTCCAGTGCTTACGTATGGTGCAGAGACGTGGACCTTAACTAAAAGAGACATACAAAGGCTGCAGACAACTCAAAGTATGCATGGAGAGGTGCATGCTTGGTATAACCAGGAGAGATAAGAAGAGGAACTCGTGGATCCGAAAAATGACGAGAGTGGAAGACATCATGATCAGAGTTAAATCCCTGAAATGGCAATGGGCTGGACATACTGCCAGAAGGACAGACCATAGATGGACAGCCGAAATTTTAGATTGGATTCCAAGGGACAGGAAAAGACCCAGAAAAAGACCACATGGGAGATGGGTGGATGAAATTCGTAAATATGCGGGAGTGACATGGAGGAGACTGGCACAAGACAGACCGTTGTGGAGGAAACTTGGGGAGACCTTCGTCCAGCAGTGGATTGATAATGGTTGACAATGATGATGATGATGATGATGATGACATCAGAAGCAAAAATTAACACTTACGCCCCCTGGTGGCGAAAGTATTCTTTACCAAAAATTTGAAATTATATGCAAAAGATTTTCATCAGGAGGTGTATCCGCTGAAGAATTTTTTTTTTCAAATCGGAGTTTTAGAAGAAGAGTTATCGGGGGAAATGTAATTTACCTTTACGCCCCCTAGCGAAAAATCTATGCGTAATTTGAAAAAGTAACTATATCTAAAATACTCTTCGACATAAATAGAATAGAAAATAAAATAATTTTTTCAATCGGATGTTTAGAAGCTAATTTTTTGAATTCGACGTCATCTGCATTTACGCCCTCTAGCGGCGAAATTGCACATCGTGAAAAAAAAAACGAAATAAAGGATCATCATTCGCATATTTCAAGCTTTCCAATGCAAAAAGAATTTTTCAAATCGGACTAATAGTTGCAGAGATATCGTGCGTACAGACGGACGGACGGACGGACGGACAGACAAACCGGTAACATAAGCACGATCTTTTTTTACAAAAGACGTGCTAAAAATGCCTTAATACAGTCTTGTTAATGAAGCAAGTGTTCCTGCTTTTCAATATATAGCAAAATTAGTGAACCATTCAAGAAGTTAAATTTAAACCCCAAAAATAGAATTTGGCGACAGGAATTTTAAACAGTTTGTGCTCTCGCTTAAGTAGGACTTTAACCCTCTCATTCTTTGTTACTTCTTAATGCTTCCATCCTCTTTCCTAGCTGATATCTATCTTTCCTTTTCATTGTTTCCATCTTCCGAAAGCTGATAAGTATAAATTTATCCGCCTGTATCGTCTGGACTTTATTACTTGGCACATCCTCCTTATGAAAGACGTTTCTTGTCAGTGCCCAGTCTTTGGATTCCTTGGAATAGTTAAAGCTTTACTATATAATTTCAAGTATAATTTAATTCGTTTCCCTCACATCTTGTTGAAGCATCATGAAGATCTTTTGTCTGATGATGGCAGTTTGTCAGTTCACCTTTACTTTCGCCTTTCCACGTAAGTTAACTCAAAGCTTCTTGAGGCAGTTAAATGTATGGTTCCCATTAAATCCACTTAAATTTGAAACGTTGGTGAGCATGCTTTACGAGTGAAAGATAATTAATTTACGAATTTAGTTAAGGCCTGCAAAAAAGCATGAAGATTAAAATCATGAGGCGCTGGCATCACTGGAAAATTAAAATCAGTGCCTACAAATTGCCTGCTGGAAACTTAAATGCATATTCAAGGATAATTTCGTTTTGCTTTTACATTAAATTATTACAAATGTTTTGAAAATTTTCAGGTCAACTGCAAATGTCAATACCGTTTAAAACACCCCCCCCAAAAAAAGCAGCAATCTATCCTAATCTATTTCTCTAATCAACTAGGTATCAAACATGGAAAGAAAACAACATCAACTATATCGGAGTCCTACTTATTCAAATCATTTTGTCCTGAATTTGTGACGTACTACAGAGATGAAAACATGTGTGAAGGCGACAAATCTGCAGCCAGACATTCCGTCCACGCAGCTCAGTTGGGAGAGCGACTTACTCCGGAGTGAGGGGGACATAGAATCGATGCCCGTCGCGGACAAACTTGTGTTTTCACAAATTCTTAGACTTGAACTTCGTCCCAAAACTGCACTACTCTTTATCTTGAATTAACAGCCATGCCTTCCTATCGTCTTTGCATATAAGTATTTTATCTCCCTCATCCTCATTTTTTGCCTCAGTTCCCATATCTACTTCAGAAAAGAGTATTCAGGAAGTTTCTGTTGTGAAATACACTGTAAAAACTTTTCTGAAATTCACGAGCTATTTTCCGTGAATGAACGAATCACATTTACGACAAAATCGTTTCCGTGAAATGACGGGGGAAAAAAACTATATGTCACAGATTTTTTGTACTCCATGAAAACTCTGAATTTTCAGAAAACTTTCCGCGATTCCTTTCGTATTTAAGGGGGAAATTTCGTTCTCACTTTTTCCGTACCCATGTGAGGGAAAATTCCTGGTAGCATGAGCGATTCGCAGGAGTACTTGAGGTTTGATTAACTACTAAATTTCAAACATGAGCGATTCGCAGGAATACTTGAAGTTTGATTAACTACTAAATTTCAAACATGAGCGATTCGCAGGAGTACTTGAGGTTTGATTAACTACTAAATTTCAAACATGAGCGATTCGCAGGAGTGCTTGAGGTTTGATTAACTACTAAATTTCAAACATGAGAGATTCGCAGGAGTACTTGAGGTTTGATTAACTACTAAATTTCAAACATGAGCGATTCGCAGGAGTACTTGAGGTTTGATTAACTACTAAATTTCAAACATGAGCGATTCGCAGGAGTGCTTGAGGTTTGATTAACTACTAAATTTCAAACATGAGCGATTCGCAGGAGTACTTGAGGTTTGATTAACTACTAAATTTCAAACATGAGCGATTCGCAGGAATACTTGAGGTTTGATTAATTACTAAATTTCAAACATGAGCAATTCGCAGGAGTATTTGAGGTTTGATTAACTACTAAATTTCAAACATGAGCGATTCGCAGGAGTACTTGAGGTTTGGTTAACTACTAAATTTCACTCGTCTGTCGGAGGATCTGATTTTAAAGTTCTGTAGCGAGGTCGGATATTGTGGATAGCATATTGCATTAAATTTTTGTCACTGTGGTACCGGATATTTCTTTCCCTTCCCCATTTTACACACCGGCTATTGTACAGTGCAACCGTAGGAAACCGTGTACTTAATTTATTGTACAGGTGATTGTAGAATATTTATGTATCAGTCTGTAGAGTCTTCAAGTCAAGAGCCATCAAGAGTAAATTTTATATTTAGGAGTTTTGTTATAAACAAAACTCTTAAGCAATACATTGCACCTCTCCTTACAGATAATTGAAAGCAGTTGTCAGTTTAAAAAAATCTCAAGTTCCAAAGTATTCTGTTGCTTCGAAAAATCGCGACGAAAAAATACGTAATTTGTAGTAAGTCCTCTTAAAGAAAAAATAATATTATTACCAACCTATTCAGAAAAAATAATGAGCTCCAACAGAAAATAAAACCAGTTAGTAAAATCATGCAATTCATTGATTATGATACGCTTTCCAACATACTATAATTCATTACTCAAGTTATGAGGATAATTAATGGCTGTGGAATAAATCTCGCTCCTGTGTCCTGACATTTGACCCCATTTCAATTATATTAAACAGAATTGGTTCAGTATACCTTCGGAACAACATACTAAAGTTTTGTCGCAACAGAAGCATTTTTAGTCAAGTTATGAGAATAATGGCTGTGGAATAAATCTAGCTCCTGTGTCATGACCTTTGACCCCATTTTGATGATATTCAACAGAACCGGTTCAGTATATTTCTGGAACAACATGTCAAAGTTTTGTCGCGATCGAAGCATTTTTACGTAAGTTATGACGCATAAGGCCAATGGAATGGATCCCGCTCCTATGTCCTGACCTTTGACCCCATTTCGCCAATTTTCAAAAGGGTTCGTCCGCAGGTGGTACCCTACCACATACTAAAAGTTCCTGGCATCGAGCCATTTTTACACGAGTTATCGTGCGGACAGGCAGACAGGCAGGCGGACGGACAAGGCTGGAGCATGCACACTGTTAAAAATTTTGTGGTAGGTTGCACCAAAAAGTTGTGCTACACCAGCTGCACCACTTTCTGAGAAAAGATACATCACTGTGTGGTGCAAACAAAACCGAAAGATATGGCGCTTCCTTATACCATAAAGTGGTGCAACCTTGTACCGTAACATGGTGCAAAGTTGCACCATGATGTTGGGTTTTGTTTGCACTACAGAATGGTGTATCTTTTCTCAGAAATTTGTGCACCTGGTGTAGCACCACTTTTTGGTGCAACCTACTGCAAAACTTTTAACAGTGTACGCTTCTTCAAACTACGGTTGGAAAGCGTAAATGCGTAATTCAACATTAATAGGAAGAAAAAATTTCGTCATTGTGCGATTAGAGTTCTACTTGATACGGGATTGTGCTTTATATGTCTTCCTGAATTAACGGTAGCTCATGTGTCTCAGATGAAGCCGAATGAAGTTGCTTCGCTTTCCACCAGGGGAAAATGAAAAGATTCTGAAAAAGAAAATTTTGCGAAATTCCTCTGTATAAATACGTAAAAACCTGAAACTGACTTTTCTGAAATGAACGGAATTACTGCCTACGGATGATCTGTAAAAATATTGAAGCTAGAAGAAACGGGAACTTTAAAAAACAAAATTTCGTTAAAAGCCGAAAGTCTATCGGCAAATTGGCTGCACGTTATTTTTGGAATTATCCGTGAATTCACACTACTTTTTTTTTATTACAGCGTATACATGAAAATTACAATGAATTTAAAACCTGTGTTTTGACGATGGGTATGTTTACGGTGTTTTCAAAATAACTTCCGAATGCCGACCATGTGTTTAATGAGCCACACAGAAAAAAATATAATTTTTTCATGACTAAAAAAAATAAAAAAAAAATGGCAGGATAAAATAAAATAGACGTAGTAAAATAATTCACACAGAGGAGGCGCGTAAGCTTCAGTTACAAAGTGAATTGACAGCAGCTTCATATTGAAGTACAATCATTGTCGAAAAAATCCGTGCAGCTAGAAAACACCGTTCGATTAACGCGAATCTCGGCGAATAGCTACGAGGAGGGCAGATATATTAATGATTAACGTTTCGTGCGATCCCGCATGCCCGCGCGTCCAAGACCGGCGTTGCAATCACAATACTTGGCGCTCATAAGGCGCCGCTCAGGGGACTCAAGATTCGTGCCGAAGTGCAAGGTAAGAGTCAGGTGAGATCCCAGAGCGATTGACATGCGAGGAGCCACCGTAGATGTGTGCGCGGGCAACTGACGGAGTTTGAACGAGGCCGTATCGTCGAGATGTGAGAGGAAGGGTGGCCGAAGCGCCGAATCGGCCAACATTTTGGCCGGTCGGACAGTACGGTGTGATCGTGTTGGGGAGCAATGGACACGGGAAGGCACCCAGACACGGCGGACTGGCTCTGGATGACCCAGACATACCACCAGCAGAGAGGACAATGGGATCATGAGAGCGGCAAGCACAGATGCAACGACGTCCTTGTCCAATATCCAGAGACATGTGGCCGCTGTACAAGGGACTCCTGCGTCTGCCAAAACCCTTTCCAGACGCCTGACAGAAGCGAATCTGCACTCCCGACGGCACTTACGTTTTCTGCTATTAACACTTGACCATCGTCGGCGTTGGTTGCAGTGGTGTCAGCAGCGAGCAACGTGGAATGCTACGGACTGGCAACGTATAGTGTTCAGCGACGAATCCCGCTTCTGTATGGGAACGGACGACCACCGTGTCAGAGTGTGGAGGACCGCAGGTGAGCGCTACAATCGCAACCTCACTGTACAGTGGCACACGTCCCGAACTGCAGGTGTGATGGTCTGGGGAGCCATCGCGTATGACAGCCGGATTTCCCTCATAGTCATCCAAGGGACGTTGACAACCCAGCGCTACGTACAAGAGATCCTGCAGCCACATGTGCTGCCTTTCCTGAAGGGCTGCCCTTAGCCATTTTCCAACAAGATTATGCCCGTCCGCACACGGCTGGGGTTTCCCACGGCTGTCTACGTCAGGCTTCGATGCCTTCGTGACCTGTCAGATCGCCTGATCTCTCGCCCGTCGAGCACGTGTGGGACCTCGTGGAACTCCAGCTTTCTCCATGTCCCAGGGTTTGTGATTTAGAGAGACAGTTGCGATAAGTGTGGGCCAATCTGTCCCAGGATAACATACGGCGTCCCTTTGACTCCTTGCCGGACCGTTTGTATCCGCTGAATCGTCCTGCTGCTGTGATGTTGTAATCACTTCTATCCTTGGTATGTACCGTCTCACTACTAAAATGACAAAGGCCAAATCGCAATGGCCAGGCGACCGAGTCATTTCCGAGACGGGAAGGCTTGTGGGGGGCTCACTGTCAGCAGTGGTAAGTACTTTCAAAAAGTGGTCCGAGGAGGGAACACCACAAACCGCAGTCAAGATGTTAGCCGAACACAGCTCATCGATTTTAGAAGAGAGCTAAGGTTATCCCGCAGTGGTGTATGCTGATTCCGAGAAGTCGGCAAGTTATACTTAGTTGTAAATCGAAGGAATGCAGAAACAAACATACATTAAAAAATTCGTTTTACCACAATAATAAAATTTGTATTGTAGTTGCAGATTTAAGAGCGTTTTAAACAATATCATCATCATCAGCAGCAGCAGCAGCATTGCCAACCATTATCAATCCACTGCTGGACGAAGGTCTCCCCAAGTTTCTTCCACAACGGTCTGTCTTATGCCAGTCTCCTACATGTTACTTCCCCATACTTTCGAATTTAATCCACCCATCTCCCATGTGGTCTTCTTCTGGGTCTTTTCTTGTCCTTTGGAATCCAATCTAAAATTTCGGCTGTCCATCGATGGTCTGTCCTTTTGGCAGTATGTCCAGCCCATTGCCATTTCAGGGATTTAACTCTGATCATGATGTCTCCCACTCTTGTCATTTTTCGGATCCACGAGTTCCTCTTCTTATCTCTCCTGGTTACACCAAGAATGCACTTCCGCATGCATACTTTGAGTTGTCTGCAGCCTTTGTATGTTTCTTTTAGTTAAGGTCCACGTCTCTGCACCATACGTAAGCACTGGAAGGATGCATTGATCAAACACTTTTCTTTTAAGACATAATGGTATATTGCTCTTGAAAATTATACTGTTTCTTCCAAAAGCTCTCCAGGCAAGTTTATACGCCGATTAATTTCTTCATCAATGTGACCCTCACTTAATATCTGCTGTCCAAGACAAACGTATGTATCTGTTATCTCCAGCTTTTCTCCATCAATCGATAAATCTTCATTTCCTGTAAAAACGTTGTACATCACTTTTGTCTTCTGAAAGTTCATTTTTAATCCCACTTCTTTACTTTTGTCAGCAAGTTCCTGGATCATACTCTGCAGCTCTGATGGGGTAGTTGCAAAAATGACTACGTCATCAGCAAAACGAAGGTGAGTTAGATAATCTCCATTAATCTTTATCCCTTAGATAATCTCCATTAATCTTTATCCCTTTGTTTTCCCAGTTCAGGGATTGAAAGACATTTTCCAATGTGGCTTTAAAGAGCTTGGGAGATATGGTGTCACCTTGTCTCACTCCGTTTCCAATTTTTATGTGTGTTGTATTTTCAAATAGCCGAATCTTTGCACTTGCATTTTCATAGATGTTATTAATAATATTAATGTATGGATCTTCAATACCGCAGAATTTCAAAGCCATTGTAACTGCTGATGGTTTCACCGAATCAAAGGCTTTTTCATAATCGATAAAAGCCATGCACAATGGAAGTTCATATTCCCTCGCTCTTTCAATTAGTTTTCTCAGTACGTGGATATGATCT
This sequence comes from Macrothele yani, assembly GCA_039090855.1. Taxonomy (NCBI): domain Eukaryota; kingdom Metazoa; phylum Arthropoda; class Arachnida; order Araneae; family Macrothelidae; genus Macrothele; species Macrothele yani. The sequence goes on along the minus strand of CM077026.1, from coordinate 103,642,818 downwards.
ATAGTGCTGTAGCCATTCCTAAATCCAACTTGTTCTCACGGTTGAACAATATACACCATGACATATATAACAATTAATTTACATAACAACTAATTACATAATGACATTCAGTTAACTTAAACATGAATTCTAGAGGTCTCGTTTGGGCCCAAAAATTTCCTATTACAGCGTTATGGAAATTGAACTGGGGATCATTCCTCAGCTGTTACAGTAAGGCCATTTCTATAGTGAAAAGAGCTAAACCACTAAGTCTTCCTTGCCTCCAGTGTTTCATCCATACAGTTTTTTCAGAGATAAAGAGCCGACACAGCCAGCAAAATTTATTTACATTTGAACATCCTGCTAACCACCGGGTTTTAGAATAAACGGAATCGGAAAAGTGCCTAGTGTATTCACGATTTTCATCTTTGTATTTTTCAGTAAGACTTAGTTCAAGATTTGGTATTCATAATCAGTTTTTTTCCCCGTAATCTTTTCTTTCGAAAGGATATCCTTTCAAATCATCTACAACACATTTGTGCGATTCCATTACGCTTAATATAAAAATACACGTTCAACATATCAAAATTTCAAAGTATGTGAAACGATGAAGAACAACAACAAAATTAAGGGTGGAAAAGTTGTATCGTGTGACTTCTAACTCGTGAACTTTTAGACACCCGCCTCTAGAGATGGGCTTAAGGTGGATCCACCTAAAATCTTTGCCTTGTATTTCCAATGGGCAAAGTTCTGTAGCCATTTTCTTCACAATTAATGTGTTCCGAAGGATGAAAATTTGAACATCGATAAAAATAACTTCGTATTATAGCCTAGTATACTTAATATTTTCTAAAATGTAACCATAATTATACTAAAACTCAATAACTTTTCCTTTGGTGGTGCTGAGATTCGAAACTAGATGGCGCCACATCTACATATGACTTACTAAATGCTATCACGTCGCATTGTTTTCAATAATTCATTAACTTTTGAATCGCAATCGACACTTGTGTTCATCCATGTGACAGTTTGGAATGTTTAGAAAGATTTGAGCCACTTAGATTAAATGTTCTGATAATAATTTAGCTGAAAACATTAACAGAATTGTAGATGCTGCTGATTTTTAATTCTGAAATAAACCAGCAAGCTCCCTCTGCAACATTTTCGGCTAAATTAATGTTAGAATGTTTAATCTAAATGGCTCGAATCATTCTACACATTCCGGACTATCGCATGAATGGACACAAGTGTTGATTACGATCCAAAAATTAATGAAATTACGGGGAAAATGTGCCATGATAGCATTCAGTAAGTCACATGTAGATGTGGCACCATCTGTTTTCTAGTCTCAACACCATCAAAGGGAAAGCTATTGATTTTTGAGTATAATTATGGCTAAATTATAATTATCCTAAAAAATATATACTATAAATTTATTTTTATCGATGTTCAAATTTTCATCCTTTGGAACGCATTAATTGTGAAGAAAATGGTTACAGAAGTTTTCCCATTGGGAACACAAGGCAAAGATTTTAGGTGGAACCACCTTAAGTTTTCGCTTTCCCATGGCTTGTTTGGAGCCAAGCGTGAGCAATAACCTCGTTTCTCGTTTCCAAGGTTAAACCTTGGCATCTTGGAGAGCGCCAGGGAATCTTCGCTGAGCTGAGATTCCTCTTTACTCTCTGGTGGAATTTTTCGAACTTCGAGAGATGTCCGTTTGTTTCGCATTGAGACAGAAGCCTCAAATTTCATCATCCCAGAGTTGAGTGGACATTTAAAAGAATGAAAATAAATGTGTCACAGAAAATTTCATAGAAAAATGATTTAAGAAAAAAGATGATCCATCTCCGATTCCCTAGGTCCCTTTTAAGTATACGTCACTGCCTTGGACATACTTTTGCTAAATCCACAGGAAAAAAGTTCTTATGTCTTATTACTAGGGGTGTTCAAATGAAAAGGTACGAAACGACACTGTGGGTATAAATGAAGACTTTATTCAAAGTATACACCATAGGCCGTAGCACAACGATCCCATTGATTAACGAACCGAAGGATTCCTTGTTCCCAGAATTCCTGTGGCCGTGACGAGACCCAGTCCTGCACAGCGTCCTTGAGTTCGTCGTCCGAGTGGAAGCGCTTCCCTTTCAGATGTTTTTTCAGGGGACCAAACACATGGAAATCGCAGGGCGACATGTCCGGGCTGTAGGGCGGATGGTCAAGCTGCTCCTACTGGAACTTGGCCAGTTCCGCGTGTGTGACCCTGGAGACGTGTGGACGCGCGTTATCATGGAGCAGAACCACACCCTCCGTGAGCAGCCCCGGTCTTTTGTTCTTGATGGACCTGCGTAGACTTCGGAGTGTCTCACAGTACACATCGGAGTTAATGGTTCGTCTGTGCTGGAGGAATTCAACAAGTAGTCAATTGGACGGCGCTCTTTATAAGAGCCTCTGCTCTCTCCTGCGCACGCGGGCACCCGCGCATGCTCCGATCCACGCTGGCGACTCCAATTGCATCCCTAGATGTGTCGCTACGTTCTCCCATAGCGGCATAGGGAAATATGTTAACGGTTACGTTCTTATGACGTTTCGTACCTTTTCATTTGAACACCCCTAGTATTTAGCCATAAATGATTTACAGACTGTAATCTCAGTAGCAACGCGATGTTATTATTACTGGTATCGGGGTGAGATACCAGTAATAATAACATCGTCCCGTTTGCAGCTAAAACGTTTAAAGATGCAAGAAAGCTATAGACGCTCATCTTATTCTGTGAAGATCATGCCATTATTTTCTATAGTCCTTCGCCAATGTTCCACCATAGCCACGATTCCACAGTGGTCCACTCGGCAGGTTGCGACAGTAGAAACCCTCTCATGCCAGATTCCACATTCATCACTGAAGCCAAGTGCCATCTTTTAAGAAATGGGCCATGAGTACAAGCAATTGTTTTCTATAGTCCTTTGTCATCGTTTCACCATAACCACGATCACAAGGTGGTCCACTCGGCAGGTTTCGACGACAGAAACCCTCTCATGCCAGATTCCACATCCAACACTGAAGCCAAGTGCCATCCTTCTAAGAAATGGGTCACAAGTACAAGCAGTTGTTTTCTATAGTCCTTTGCCATCGTTTCACCATAACCACGATCACAAGGTGGTCCACTTGGCAGGTTTCTACGACAGAAACCCTCTCATACCAGATTCCACATCCACCACTGAAGCCAAGTGCCGTCCTTCTAAGAAATAGGCCATGAGTACAGGCAGTTGTTTTCTATAGTCCTTTGCCATCGTTCCGCCAAAGCCACGATCGCATGGCGGTACTACTCAGCAGGTTTCGTGGACAGAGACTCCCTCATGCCAGATTCCACATCCCACCACTGAAGCCAAGCGTCATTCTTGTAAACAATGTGCGAGGAGTACAGACCGTTGTTTTCTATAGTTCTTTACCAAAGTTCCACATGAGCCATGATCCCACGGCGGTACCACTTGGTAGGTTTCGAGGACAGAAACTCTCTCATGCCAAAATCCACATCCATTACTGAAACAAAGTGCCGTTGTTGTAGAAAATGGGCCATGGATCAAAACTCCCGGTAGTAGGATGGTTAAAGGTCCGGGATGTATGGAGGATGGGATAGGACCTCAGCCACTTCCAATTCCTGTAGTTTTCAGCGGACAACTCTAGAGGTATGACTTGGATCATTATTCACAGGCCTTGAAAATGTCATGCTCGAGATGCCTGGGCCATGTAAATAATTGGCCTGGGCAGGTAAATAAAAATCCAGTTGCCCGGTCCGGGCAATTAAATTTAAAAATATAAAAGGTCGGTATAGAATTTCCTGCGACAAAAAAAAAAAAAACAGTTGTCGCATGACGTGCCTCATTTCACTTCTAATCACCGGAAGTTGATTATTCTTACATATGATTCCAATTTCAATAAATTGGAATCATATGTAAGATAGTTTGCTCTAAATATTGTTTATAGTCAGCGACAACGTGCCTCTGATGGAACTAGCCTCTGGTGTTTTGTAACAAAGGGCAAAAACTTGAACGAAAGGAACATGGCGGAATCACTAAATTCTCAAATACCAATTTCATCGTCATCTTAAAACTTGAGTTGCACGCTTTTGTGCATTGAACATTTTGAATACAGTCCTTTACAGCGGAAATACAAAATACGTGAAAAAAAGTTCATTATATTTTGTAACTTAAAACAAAAAAAAAAACAGAGTTCTGATTTGCTATCTTAAAAGATAAATTCTTCTGGGCATCCAGCTTTTACTATATGGGCAGGTAAATAAAATTCTGCACATGCCCAGCTGGGCATGTAAATTTTCAGATATTTTTCAAGCCCTGATTCTCATGCAGCAACTCCTGCTTCCTATTGACGAGTGCATAGTACAGTTGACGCAGAGCATCATGGATCTGCTGCAGTTGTTCGACACAGAGGTTCCCGTCCCAAGCCTGAGCACATGACCCTCACAATTTCACCAAATGCACAGCATCACTTTTCTCTCGAGCAGCCCTCTCTGCACCGCTGGCTGTGCTTCCTGGTGTTGCCTTAGGTTCCCAGATATAGGATAACGTAGGAATAATAACTTTTCAACCCCTGTGACTATGCGACGCTAAAACCTATTGCCCTGTGTATTTGACAGCAATCTGCGACAGAGAGAGAGACACGTCTTTCCGCCTGCTGGGGTGCCAATTCACGGGGAACCACTCGATGGCGTCTGGAGGAGAAACCAAGCAGGTGCTGGTAACAAGCGATTATAGATGGGAAAGACCCCACTTCAGCCGCCAAATGTCGTGCACTGGTACATGAGTTCGCTGTCACAGCTTACGTCCTAATCTCGGCTGGTCTTTGAGACTGGTGTCCCAAGTATTGAAACACCAGAACCATTTTTGTGCCGTGCTACTGTCCACTGTTTCCAAATTCCTCTCGCTGCCGCATTTAACCCCTTTTTTTCAATAATAGGATGGAGGCCGATAAACGTACTGTTCAGCACCTGAACAGTACGTTTATCGGTCTCCATCCTGTGATTACCCGATAACGTAAGTTGACTCAGTGGAAATTTCACGCCATCAGTGTTCCACGTCGTCGTGGTACCAAGTTGACACTGGCGCGTGTTTCTTGGAGCAATGGAGGCCCAACATTATGTGCAGCTCAAAACGGGACGAGCTTTTGACTTACCCTGGTAGTAAGTAGTATAGCAACCGTACAATCTTATTTATTTATTTATTTCTGCATGTTTTGTTTTCAGCGGATCCAATGGACGGATGCCGTGGAAGTATGAAAGTGATATCTGCTAAAGGTGTTATGGAAGGCGTTATAGCAAGCCCTGGGTATTCTGACGGAAGATATCCACCAAATCTCAATTGTTCCTATAGGATTGAAACTTTTGACGAATTCGTAAGTAACTAAGTGTTATTATGAATCAATATGTTTTAGTAATACTTACCGGACGATTAACCAGAAGGTCACTCATCGAACCAGTCGAGAATATTTTGGAGAATATGTAGAATGTCTTAAAATCACTTTCTCATTGATTACCTAAAAAGAGGTGAAAACGAAAGGCACCCTTCACTAAGGAAATCTAAATGCATGATTATGTAATTGCGTAACAGTTATCGAAATACAAATTCTGAAGGTGGCAATCCGTTTTTTGGTGTAAATAGGACCAGGATGGTAAATCAGATAATATACGAAAACTTAAAAATTTTGTCGTCCTGGAGTGGGAATTGAGCCGCGTCTGCAAGATAGCACCCGGGTATGCTAACCACTACACCACCCAGAACGACCAAGTCTCAAGTTTCATATTAACTTGAATGTAACCATCACAAGATTTGAATAGAATACGGGATTGCACCATACAATACAAATTTTGATGGCAATCCGTTTTTTGGTGTAAATACACTGGTGTGAAAAAATTAAGGACGAAGAAGAGAAATTAGCATAACAGCGGAACGAGAAGGTAGAACGGACCGAAATACCACTCAGGAGATAGAATAGGGTCCAGTACGGTAGGGCAGGCGCATATATGTAGCATGACAGGGGCGTGGAGTGTCGGAAGGGTATAAAGCACACGGGCGGTGTACGCTCAGCAATTCGGTGAAAATTTATTGCACGGTGTACATCGGTTTGAACGACGTCGAGTTGTTGCTAACGTGGGATATGGCCAACAGCCAATCCAGTAGACGACATCTGGATGACTTTATCCGAGGTCGCGTCATTGGGAAGTTGGAAGAAGGTCGAAGTGTGACTGATGCGGCCGAGGAGTTCGGGATCGCTCACAGCATCGTTTCACGAACTTGGAGAGCGTTTTAAACGACAGGAACAGCTGTCCGAGAGTTTAGCAGTGGTCGTCCACGAGCAACCATGGCGGCGGACGAACGGTATATTGTCCTACAGGCGAGAAGAGACAGACGGCAGACGGCGGGAAAAATCGCAAGGCACATGCAACAGACCACTGGACGTCTGTTATCGCCTTTTACCGTGGCCAGGAGGCTGCTCAAATGTGGTCTCTTTGCATGACAACCAGTACGGTGTGTGCCATTAACGCCTGCTCATCGGAGACAGCGGTTTCTATGGTGCCAGGACCAAAAGAACTGGACACATCAGCAATGGGGTCGAGTTCTCTTTACGGATGAGAGCCGATTTAGTCTGACGAGCGATTCTGGACTTATACACATCTGGAGAGAGCAGGAAACACGCAATCACACTTCCAACATAATCGAAAGGGACCGGTTTGGAGGTGGCCGAGTTTTCGTTTGGGGTGGTATCATGCTTGGTAGCCGTACTGACCTCCACATCTTCCAAGGAGGTTCAGGCACTGGTGTCCGCTATTGTACCGAGTTTCTCCTGCCTCACGTGCGTCTGTTTAGAGGTGCTGTGGGTCCTGAGTTCCTCTTCATGGACGACAACGCTACACCTCCTCGTACAGTTGCTGTCGCAGAGCTGTTGGAGAGTGAATATATTCGACACATGGATTGTCCCGCAAGGTGCCCGGACCAAAATTCAATCGAACACGTGTGGGACCTTCTCGGGAGACGCTTGGCGGCACGTTAGCAGCCGCCAGCAACGATTCTGCAGCTGCGATTGGCGCTACAAGAGGAATGGGCCGCGATGCCTCAACAGCTCCTTCACAACCTCGTCCTCAGCATGGACAGACGATGTAAATCCTGCAACGCAGTCAGGGGTGATCATATCCACTTCTAAAGACTGGATTTTTCTTGGCAGCCGCCTGTCACATGGACGTTTCTGTCTTCTGTCCAGTTGTGCTCGAAGCTACATTTTCAATAAAGTGACTTTGTATCCTTTGGATTCCTTGTGTTTGGATGGTTTTGCTCACTTGTCCCATATTCTTACATCTTGGGGATCTTATAGTATGATATGAGTCGATGTGGAGCACATCTGCGCCACGTTACATTCGAAAACCCGTCTGGTCCTTAATTTTTGCACGCCAGTGTATGACCAGGATGGTAAGTCAGATAATATCCGAAAACTTGAAAAATTCGTCCTCCTGGAGCGGGAATCGGAGCCGCGTCTCCCAGATATATATATTCTATTCATGATTTTTCTGCTCCTCCGGGCAATCACGAGAAAGGATTCTTAACCTCCAGATTCGCTAAACATGAATGCCGGTTGCTTCGACTAGCGAATCCTGTGATGGTTATTTTCAAATTAATCGGAAACTTGAGGCTTGGTCTTTCTGGGTGGTGTAGTGATTAGCATATCCGGGCGCAATCTGGGAGACGCGGGTTCGATTCCATCTCCAGGAAGACGAAATTTTCAAGTTTTCGGATATTATCTGACTTACCATAATGGCCATATTTACACCAAAAAACGGATTGCCATCTTCAAAATTTGTATTGTATGGTGTAATCCCGCATTCTATTCATGAGTTATCGAAATGTCAACGGGAAAACAAATCCGACTGAGCCTCAGATACACCGTAGAGCCAAAACATTATGACTAGGGCGTGTTTATGAAAACGACGCACATACTGGTAAACAACGGTGCGTGTGAAGGTCATGAAGCGGTATAAATAACACCTGATACTGAGCTTGGTTAATCAGTGTTGTTCTTGTTTTTCAGATAGGAAGGGCCGCGGACTTAAGCAAGTTTGGCAAAGGCCAAATTGTAATGGCCAGAAGACTGGGTCAGACCATTTTTGAGACGGCAATACTTGTGGGTTGCTCACGGTCAGCCATGGCTCAGTTAGTGCCTTCAAAAAGTAGTCACAGGAGGAGAAAAACTTCGAATCGGAGGCAGGGTGTGGGACAACCACGAGTAATTCATGCTAGAGGGGAGCAAAGGCTATTTCGTATGTACGAGATTATTTTTTTCAGTATTTTTCGCGACGTGAGTACGTCTTTTTCAATGATTTCCTATTTTTACATCATTATTTCCATCAGAAAACGGCGAATTCATAAAACTGGTAACCATCCAAACACATACGAACACATTAATTAATAACGAAAAACTATACACCAACTACGTAGAAAATAGTATAACTATAATAGTAATGCGAAATTACTGGCGTGGAATAAAAATCAGTTTTTCAAGCTTTCTCCGATCAGCCAGATGACTTTTTCAAGGAAGACAGACAGATAGATTTATTGTCAGTTTCTGTCTATCTTCCCTGAAAAAGCCACCTGGTTGATGTGCAAAAGCTTGGAAAACTGATTTTTATTCTACGCCAATAAATTTGGATCACTAGTATAGTTATACTGTGTTTTCTATATATGTTAATACTACATCATAGCCCGTGCCATGCACAGTTGAAAAAGTTGACTGAAACTTTTATAACACGAATCGTCAAAGGCATATACATAACTATAATAAACGATTGAATTATTAATGGGCAGTCTATAATATAGGTCACCAGCAACAAAATTTTCGTAATATTTCCATCACAGAAGCCTATTATATAGGTTATTAACCCGTCATATGACAGTCACAGTACGTTTTAAATTATATAATGTAAAAATTAGGTAACAAAAATGATGTTAATTAAAGATCATGAAAGACTTCCTAGACTTCCTGTGTTTTGTGTTATTGTCATTTGATTATTCAAAAGATTTCCTTGGAATTCATTGTGTTTGACAAAAACTTTCATGTTCTGTAGATTCTACTCTGCAATTTTATTTCGTTCTACGAAATTACTCTGCAATGCGAAGAAAATGAAATAAAACATGACATAACACCTACGTAACAGAACAAACGTCGCAACCAGTTGTTCGAGCATGTGCGTGTTGCCACAGATAAAGTGTTTTGCCTTACTAACTGTATTTTTGTTTCCGGTATTTCTTCTTCATTTTACGTATCGTCCGATAGGGGTTAACTTAGTTTCGATTTCGGCCACCGGATAAAAGCAGATGGCGCTGCAAGTACTGAATGACATCAGATCGTTAGGATCAGGCGTAGCCTATTATATAGGTTATTCGAACTGTCTGAGGTAGACGAGAAGCACTGCCGTTCATTCTATTCGAAAAACAACTTGAAGATGGAAATAAAAACAAATCTACTAAATAATAATAAAGCAGTTGTCTACAGTAGTTCCTACAGCAAACGCTAGAAATCACTGAAATTAAAGTAAAGTTGTTGATAATTTACGCTATGCATCTTTCGCATGCCCAGAACTTTGTGGGTGTGAAAAACGAGTGATTCGTGAGTCTATATATTTATGTACGTACCACACATTGCATTTATTCCCACCACTCACGACTACACCGAGCCACAGCTAAATTTATATTAAGTAGAATTTCTAAACTTAACAACGAACAATAAGGTAATTCCTGACATTAAAGGGTACTTAGGTAGGTGGATTGTTGAATGTTTTTATCGTAAAACCAATGATAAAAGATATGGGAGTCATAAAAGTAAATATTTACTAAACTATGGCGGCGGCAATAGTAAGTATTTCGATTGTTTAGTTTTTCAAACACAATATTTATCATTATTATATATTATTCAGATTTAGACGAACTTAAGAAACGACCCTGACGCTGATGCAATATAATGTAGCTATGACAGTTCATCTGCGCATGCGGCAGCAAAAATCTAATTTCAAGACAGAAAGAAAAGCTGAATCGCAAGTGTGTTAGTGAGGGGATTGGTAACTTTTATTTTAGGATGTAACCGAGACGAAGCCGATATACAACAAAGTACTTATGTTATTTAAGTCTGGCTATGATCTCATTCAAAGTAGTCTGCTTGGGCAGCGATACACCGTTGCCAGCGGTTTTGCCATTGTTAGAACGCTCCCTGGAAGTCCTGTTCGCGAATCGTGTAAAGCACCGTCTGCGATTCGCGCTGGATATCGTCCACAGTTTCAAAAAGGCGACCCCTGAGCTTTTTTTTTTTTTTTTTTGGTTGGAGGTTTAACGACCACCGTGAGCAACTAAATGGGCTATAAGCAGTCGCCCGTCCCTAATTTAGGATCACTGGTTCCAGGGAAGGGAGAGAGCCCGTGCCGTAAGACAAACACAAATCCATTTCTATTTTATTTTGATTGGAGATTTAACAACCACCGTGAGCAACTCAATGGGGTAAGCAGTCGCCCGTCCCTAATTTAGGGTCACTGGTTCCAGGGAAGGGAGAGAGCCCGTGCCGTAAGACAAACACAAATCCATTTTTATTTTATTTTGATTGGAGATTTAACAACCACCGTGAGCAACTCAATGGGGTAAGCAGTCGCCCGTCCCTAATTTAGGGTCACTGGTTCCAGGGAAGGGAGAGAGCCCGTGCCGTAAGACAAACACAAATCCATTTCTATTTTATTTTGATTGGAGATTTAACAACCACCGTGAGCAACTCAATGGGGTAAGCAGTCGCCCGTCCCTAATTTAGGGTCACTGGTTCCAGGGAAGGGAGAGAGCCCGTGCCGTAAGACAAACACAAATCCATTTCTATTTTATTTTGATTGGAGATTTAACAACCACCGTGAGCAACTCAATGGGGTAAGCAGTCGCCCGTCCCTAATTTAGGGTCACTGGTTCCAGGGAAGGGAGAGAGCCCGTGCCGTAAGACAAACACAAATCCATTTCTTTTTTATTTTGATTGGAGGTTTAACAACCACCGTGAACAACTCAATGGGCTATAAGCAGTCGCCCGTCCCTAATTTAGGGTCACTTGTTCCAGGGAAGGGAGAGAGCCCGTGCCGTAAGACAAACACAAATCCATTTCTTTTTTATTTTGATTGGAGGTTTAACAACCACCGTGAGCAACTCAATGGGGTAAGCAGTCGCCCGTCCCTAGTTTAGGGTCACTGGTTCCAGGGAAGGGAGAGAGCCCGTGCCGTAAGACAAACACAAATCCATTTCTTTTTTATTTTGATTGGAGGTTTAACAACCACCGTGAGCAACTCAATGGGCTATAAGCAGTCGCCCGTCCCTAATTTAGGGTCACTTGTTCCAGGGAAGGGAGAGAGCCCGTGCCAAATGACAAACACAAATCCATTTCTTTTTTATTTTGATTGGAGGTTTAACAACCACCGTGACCAACTCAATGGGCTATAAGCAGTCGCCTGTCCCTAATTCAGAGTCACTGGTTCCAGGGAAGGAAGAGAGCCAGTGCCGTAAGACAAACACAAATCCATTTTTTTTAATTGGAGGTTTAACGACACCGTGAGCAACTCAATGGGCTATAAGTAGCAGTCTCCCGACCCTAATTTAGGGTCACTGGTTCCAGGGAAGGGAGAGAGCCAGTGCAGTAAGACAAACACAAATCCTTTTCTTTCTTTTTTTCTTTTTTTTTGTTTGTTTGGAGGTTTAACGACCATTGTGAGCAGCAACTAAATGGGCTATAAGCAGTCGCCCGTCTTTAATTTAGGGTCCCTGGTTCCAGGGAAGGGAGAGAGCCAGTGCCGTAAGACAAACACAGATTCATTTCTTTTTTATTTTGAATGGGCTATAAGCAGTCGCCCGTTCCTAATTTAGGGTCACTGGTTCCAGGGAAGGCAGAGAGCCAGTGCCGTAAGACAAACACAACATTCATGCCTCACCGGGATTCGAACCCTGGCCCCTTTTGGACGAATGATCAGAGACCATTGCTCAGACCACTGCCCCACCGGGGCGGCACTCTTGAGCTTCAGCTTCATCTTCGGAGTTCGACAGAGTTAATCTTCATCTTCGAGTGTTCGACAGTTTGATCTGGACAGACTTCGATACGGAGCGCCTTCTGTTCGGGGTTAAGAATTTTTGGCACAAACTTTGCTGCAATGCAGTGCATGTTCAAATCCCACGCCAGAATTTCTTGCACTGTTCTGTATGACACATTGACGATGGTAGCAATATCTTGAATGGTTCTCCGACGATCCGCATGCTCCAGTTCTCTAATTTTGTCCACATTTTTTTTTTGGGGGGGGGGGGTTCTCGTGGACGGTCGCCCTTACCTCTCGTCGTCTTCCAGTGCCGTTCTTCCGCTCTTGAAGCGCAAGTGCCACTCAAAACACCTCGCACGACTCATTGCTTCATTGCCGTAAGCCTGCCGCAACATTTCATGCGTCTCCGTTCCCGATTTGCCGAGTTTGACGCAGAATTTGATGTTCGCTCGCTGCTCTAGTTTGCAGTCCATACCGAAATCGCAGCTGTGTTCTGCACGTGGTCACCAAATATCGTGTAGCACAGCTCTCAGGCACAATGACTCATGAAGGTCACTGGCCTCGACCGCTGCTCGCACATCCGCCTACTGCCATCTGTTGGCGCGCTACGTACCTAGTCTCGGAACTTTTTGATCGCACTACGTATCTACAGGTTACACCACATCGTGTTATACACCATTTTCAATAGCAGGCAAACCTCCCGCTCAAAGCCAAATTTCGCTACGAAGCGCCGTTTTCGAGATATTTGAGCAAATCGAACAAACTGTTTTCGAGATATTTGAGCATATCATACAGCATCAAAATGCATTTTTGTAATGGGTTTTATCACATTTAGCATCAGGTTGTTGTAATTTTCGCAGTTTGCAATAAAATATGGTTACGTTTATGTAAAACGTGATGTAAAATATATTTATGAGTAACAATGAAATTAATTATTGTTGCGACACTTCATGGGACAGCATTCAAAAGCCCGATTTCACCAATGGTTTTGACAATGACGCACCGTTTCCAATTTTCGTTACATGGAAATTTTTTACTTGGGAAAAGATGCATAGCATCAAAAAGATTCGCAACATAAGAACACGCGGTGTAACCGAATGCTGTAGTGGTGGCCGTGGAAGTATGCTTTGTGAGATGAAACTCCAATAGTTCCATAGTTCCTGCTGTCTCTTTTGATTCGCGCGCAAGCGTAGTTAACAGAACTCTCAGTGTTTCGTAACCACTATTGTAAGTGGTAACACTTGAGATTATCCCTTACTTCATAATCTGCTCCTTCACAGAGCACACCGGCATGGAAGATCTTCCTTCGACCAATATGAATTGAACGACTTCATAGGTGCTGTGCACTGCATTACAGTTTCTCATTTGAATAAATTATTCATATTTATTTCAAACTGTTTCCAGTATTACCACTGGATACCAGCACACTTCAGCCTTGCAAAGTTACCATAAGACATTTCCAAGCAGCCTCTCTATTCTGATGATGATATGAAAAATATTTCTCAGTAAATGGCCTTATGCTATACACCGATGGGCTATTACATTATGACTATCTCCAGCCTGCAGAAATGAGCACGCCTGGAGACCGAACGGTGGCGCAGGTGAAGTTCACAGAACAGTATATATATACAACCCGAGGACCGGCTTTCGGTTAGTAGAGTGTTCGTTGTCAGTATGGGAAAAGATGCCGATTTATCGGAGTCTAGTAAAGGACACATTTTGATGTAGTTCCGATCACGCCGTTACCGAGATCGGAACTACGATCTCGGTAACGGCGCGGCTTATGGGTTGTTCACGTGCCGCTGTATAGTGAGTGCGTATCAAAAGTGATGCACAGATGGCCAAACGACGAACCGTCGTCCAGCCGTGAGTGGTTCGCAGCTCATTGATGCCAGAGGTGAACGGGGACTGTCTCGCACTGCTCACAGCGACCGTAAGGCCACAGTGCGACAAATCATCTGCAGCTACAACAGTGGTGATCAGGGCAATGTGTCACAACACACAGTTTATCGTAGCCTTTTGCACACAGTTTATCGTAGCCTTCTGCACACAGTTTATCGTAGCCTTCTGCACACGGTTTATCGTAGCCTTCTGCATACAGTTTATCGTAGCCTTCTGCATACAATTTATCGTAACCTTCTGCACACAGTTTATCGTAGCCTTCTGCATACAGTTTATCGTAGCCTTCTGCACACAGTTTATCGTAGCCTTCTGCGCACAGTTAATCGTAGCCTTCTGCACACAGTTTATCGTAGCCTTCTGCACACAGTTAATCGTAGCCTTCTGCACACGGTTTATCGTAGCCTTCTGCACACAGTTTATCGTAGCTTTCTGCACACAGTTTATCGTATCCTTCTGCACACAGTTTATCGTAGCCTTCTGCACACAGTTTATCGTAGCCTTCTGCACACAGTTTATCGTAACCTTCTGCATACAGTTTATCGTAGCCTTCTGCACACAGTTTATCGTAGCCTTCTGCACACAGTTTATCGTAGCCTTCTGCACATTTATCGTAGCTTTTTGCACATGTAGCCGGAGACCTAGACGGGTGCCCATGCTCACTGCAAGTCATCACCAGCAACGCATGAAATGGGCCCAAGATCATCAAGATTGGACAGTGGATGATTGGAAAAAGTGGCCTGGTCTGACGAATCAAGTTTCTTGGTGAATCACGTAGACGGCCGAGCGCGGATACGCCGATTGCCAACGAAGGCTATGGCACCTAGATGCACTGTTGGGCGGAAACAGGCCGGAGGCAGCGGCATTATGCTGTGGGCGATGTTTTCTTGGAACACTTTAGGCCCCATTATCCTAATAGCAGGATGTTCAGATCCCTGACAGCTGTCAGGTATCTGAACATTGTTGCGGACCAAGTTCACCCATTCATTGCAACTGTGTTCCCTGCTGGTGGTGGCCATTACCAATAGGATAATGCGTCATACCACACTGCCAGAATCGTCAAGGAGTGGTTCGAGGAACATGCTGGTGACCTTTTGTTAATGCCCTGGCTTCGAAATTCACCTGACATGAACCCAATCGAACATTTGTGGTTCGACTTGGAAAAGCGGGTTCCCGCTAAATCACCACCACCCCGAAATGTACGGGAACTGGAAGACCTGCTGTTGACGTTATGGTACCAGATACCCCAGGATACCTATCGCCACCTCATCGAATCGATGCCTCGCCGAGTGGCCGCTGTTTTGCGGGCTAAAGGGAGAGGGTGTCCTACAGCTTATTTGGTAGGTGGTTATAATATAATGGCTCATCGATGTACATGCACATAAATCAGCAAACTATGCCGTATTTTGTTTCCAAAAAGAATTGGGTACATGCATAGCAACAAACTGCATCCGCTTTACTGAGGCATCCTATTTTCTTCCTTGACAAAGAATAATTCATCCCAACTTGCCTCGGTTCTAAATGATAAACGTGTTTGTTTGTATGACTGAGGTAGAATCTGCCACTTAAAGATATTGCGTCTCAGCATTACAATTTTCAGTGTGACGACTTTTAATAGAAGAGGCAACACAGAATTCATAACAAAAGAAAGCTTTCGGGGTTATTTTCTCCGAAATAGGTTCGTTGGTTTGTTTTGTGACACCGCAGAAATGTCACAAGGCAAATAAATGTGATCTCACGGGAACTTAATGAGAATGTTTTTCCTGAGAGGAGTGATACTAATAACTCAGTACCCAATCTATCTTGACGCGGATTTCTTGATTGCGCATTCAACAAGAAATAAAAGGAAACTTCGTCGAGGTTTCTGCCGATGGCGACTTGAAAATTAAATTGTGGAAGATATTTTCGATTATTTATTTGACCCAGATATCAAACAGGGAAGTGCTTGAAAAAGTCATCAAAAGATTAATTTCCTTTTCTGCATTGTAAGTGTACGTATCTAGATCTTTGATTCTGAGTTTATTTTAAATGAAAAACCTTCAGGTAGAAATAGCATAGAAAACCTACTGCGGGGTCTCAAATTGTTCCAGTGATTTATGTTTTGTTTCATGATAAACTGAGACACACTCGCGCTTCAAAAAATTTACTTTCATATGAAGGAAGTTTCAATAATCTGAAAAGAAATCAGATTACTGAAACTTCCTTCATGCAAAAGTTAATCGCTGTAAAAATGTTTTTTTTGCTGTCAGGTTAGAATGCCCTTTGATGGCAGTTTGCCCTTTGATGCAGTTTAAACCCGATAGCAATAATATTTTGCTGATGTTGTTTAATTAGCAAGCTTTCATCTAAGTGAGTGCGTGCTATGTTTTTTCTTTTTTTTTTTTTATTGCGCAAAATGTTTGTGAAAGACGAAAGAAGTTTCCTCACTTCTGCAAACTACCTCAAATCTGCCGGAGGTCGGAGATCAAAGTAAAACAACACTTACAAATCTGAACTTATCAACTAAACAAAAGAGCTCGACGCATGATTTTTCATCGATCGCATACAGAGAGTGCACGCGTAGTACATATGATCAAGGCTGCGCTGCAACTCTCCCTTTTTTTTTTTTTTTTTTTTTTTGCACCCAGCAACTTTTTCATGAAGAACTACACTGAAGAGCAATTGAATTAGAGGCAGCTGGCGTTATGCAAATGTGTCGCTGTGGGTGGCTCTATAAACGGAAACGACATGACGTATGCAGCGATCCGACAATATAAGTACTGATGCGACGAGAATCAGTAAAAGTCGGATGCAGTATGTGTAAGACGAAGGATCTAAGCGCATTTGATCATGGGCAAATTGTCGGGGCCTGACGAATGGGTCACTCCATCTCGGAAGTCGTGCAGGCACTGGGATTTTCACGAGCTACTGTGTCACAGGTGCACCGTGAGTACATCGAATCCGGTAAACTCATCCCTGCAAGGGCCAACTGCCGTGGACAACAGCGTGTGGATGAGCGGTGTCATCGTCGGCTAGCTTGCATTGTAACAGCGGATAGACAGACCACAGTGCAAGAAATCACTCTGCAATTTAACGCTGGTGCACAAAAACATGTAAGCAGCCACACCATCAAGAACCATCTCCTCGCTAGGGGGTACAGAAGCAATCGTCCCACGAGGGTACCGCTGCTGACCGCACATCACAGGGTGCAAAGATTAGCATGAGCGCGGGAGCATCGCCACTGAACCCTAGACATGTGGAAAAATGTTGCCTGGACTGATGAGTCGAGATTCACGTTGGTACATGCGGATGGCAGGATACTGGTACGGCGCAAACCACATGAAGCGATGGTTCCTTCTTGCCAGCAGGGTACTCTTCAAGCTGGTGGGGGTGGCATTCTCGTCTGGGGACTGTTTACGTGGACTGAAATGGGACCCCTGGTATGTGTGACATCGTCCCTCACAGGCCAACGTTACCGGGATATCCTGGACGACCATTTATTCCCGTTCGTGCGTCTTCAACATCCCACTGGGGACCTCATCCTCTAACAAGACAATGCACCGTGCCACCGCTCCCTAATTGTAGTAGAATGGTTGGATGAACACTCCACCGACGTGACCTCGCTTCCTTGGCCAGCTAGGTCACCTGACCTCAATCCCATCGAGCACATCTGGGATGCCATCGAGAGAGATGTTCGAGGCTCTGACCTCATCCATCAAATCTTACACTAAACTGGAACGTGGCAAGCTCATAAGACAAACAAAATGTATTGACATAACCAACGCTTAAAAAACACCATAATACTTGTCAAGTCCATGGAACTGAAGAACAGATTCTCTGCTTTAGAAGGCCTAACATCGGAAGAAGTGGATATTTCGGAAGTTAACAGAAAAGTAACCAAAGCTCTTATGGAAACAGCAACAAAATTAGCTGGGTCTAAGAACAAGTTGCATGTAAACAAATTATCAGCAAAAACCAAAATGTTGATGCAAAAAAGAAGAGAGATGAGGACAACTAAAGAAGATGTGACTTCCAAAGTGGAATATATAGAGCTATGCAAGACAGCACGAAAAAGTATCACTGAAGACGTAAGGAAATTCAACTGTGAGCTAGTGAGGAAAGCAATTGAAAACAACCAAAGCCTAAAGATAGCAAAGGGACATCTCAGTAAGGGAAGAAAACAGATTATGGCTCTGAGAAAAGAAGATGGTTCTATAACAAGAAATAGAGGCGAAAATTTGACAAGAGTGAAAGATTTCTACTCCAAATTATACGAAAGGGATGATACATGTACTCCAGACATCATGAAAGGTACCAGAGTTCTTCCAGTCCTCCCAGCAGAAGTTGCTCATGCAATCAAGAACATGAAGCGGGGGAAAGCTCCAGGAGAAGATGGAATTACTATAGACATCATACAAGAAGCAAATGGAGAAATTGAAACAGTACTCGCCCAAATTTTCACTCGATGCCTTAATGAAGGGAAGATTCCTGAGGATTGGAACAATGCTACAATGATCCTGCTACATAAAAAAGGTGACATTGAGGACCTCAGGAACTACAGACCTATCAGCCTCCTATCAGTGGTTTATAAAATCTTCACTAAAGTTCTTTCACACCGCTTGAAGGTAACACTGGACATGGCTCAACCGAGAGAACAAGCTGGATTCAGGAGTGGCTACAGCACAATAGATCATATCCACGTACTGAGAGAACTAATTGAAAGAGCGAGGGAATATGAACTTCCATTGTGCATGGCTTTTATCGATTATGAAAAAGCCTTTGATTCGGTGAAACCATCAGCAGTTACCACGGCTCTGAAATCCTGCGGTATATGATCAGATGCATACATTAATATTATTAATAACATCTATGAAAATGCAAGTGCAAAGATTCGGCTGTTTGAAAATACAACACACATAAAAATTGGAAAGGGAATGAGACAAGGTGACACCATATCTCCGAAGCTCTTTAATGCCACATTGGAAAATGTCTTTCAATCACTGAACTGGGAAAACAAAGGGATAAAGATTAATGGAGATTATCTAACCCACCTTCGTTTTGCTGATGACATAGTCATTTTTGCAACTACCCCATCAGAGCTGCAGAGTATGATCCAGGAACTTGCTGACAAGAGTAAAGAAGTGGGATTAAAAATGAACTTTCAGAAGACAAAAGTGATGTTCAATGCTTTTACAAGAAATGAAGATTTATCGATTGATGGAGAAAAACTGGAGATAACAGACACGTATGTTTATCTTGGACAGCAGATATCAAGTGAGGGTCACATTGATGAAGAAATTAATCGGCGTACAAAACTTGCCTGGAGAGCTTTTGGAAGAAACAGCATAATTTTCAAGAGCAATATGCCATTATGTCTTAAAAGAAAAGTGTTTGATCAATGCATCCTTCCAGTGCTTACGTATGGTGCAGAGACGTGGACCTTAACTAAAAGAGACATACAAAGGCTGCAGACAACTCAAAGTATGCATGGAGAGGTACATGCTTGGTATAACCAGGAGAGATAAGAAGAGGAACTCGTGGATCCGAAAAATGACGAGAGTGGAAGACATCATGATCAGAGTTAAATCCCTGAAATGGCAATGGGCTGGACATACTGCCAGAAGGACAGACCATAGATGGACAGCCGAAATTTTAGATTGGATTCCAAGGGACAGGAAAAGACCCAGAAAAAGACCACATGGGAGATGGGTGGATGAAATTCGTAAATATGCGGGAGTGACATGGAGGAGACTGGCACAAGACAGACCGTTGTGGAGGAAACTTGGGGAGACCTTCGTCCAGCAGTGGATTGATAATGGTTGACAATGATGATGATGATGATGACATAACGGAATATAATGTATACATTTATGATCAATGAGAGCCGCCCCGGTGGCGCAGTGGTCTAAGGCGTTGGCCTCTGATCATTCGTCCGTAAGGGGTCCCGGTTCGAATCCCGGTCAGGCATGGATGTTGTGTTTGTCTTACGGCACTGGCTCTCTCCCTTCCCTGGAGCCAGTGACCCTAAATTAGGGACGGGCGACTGCTTATAGCCCATTGAGTTGCTCACGGTGGTCGTTAAACCTCCAATCAAAAAAAAAAATGATCAATGAGCCCACATGCGGCGAAATAATCCTGTCGATTGCATCGGTATGAAGCGTGGGGAATCAACGTTCCAACAACGAGGACTACAGGCGTGGTATATACGTACAAACTTTCAGTCAATAACAGAAATCTCTGTTATTGTAATAACAATAACAACTCTGTTACTGTTACTGGTAATAACAGATATCTCTGTTATAGTCTGAAATTTTGTATATATACACCTATGGTCCACGTTGTTAGAACGATGATTCCCCAGGCTTTATACCGATGCAATTGACAGGATTATTTCGCCAAATGTGAACTCATTGATCATGTATGTATCATCATCATCATCATCATTGTCAACCATTATCAATCCACTGCTGGACGAAGGTCTCCCCAAGTTTCCTCCACAACGGTCTGTCTTGTGCCAGTCTCCTCCATGTCACTCCCGCATACTTTCGAATTTCATCCACCCATCTTCCATGTGGTCTTCTTCTGGGTCTTTTCCTGTCCCTTGGAATCCAATCTAAAATTTCGGCTGTCCATCGATGGTCTGTTCTTCTGGCAGTATGTCCAGCCCATTGCCATTTCAGGGATTTAACTCTGATCATGATGTCTTCCACTCTTGTCATTTTTCGGATCCACGTGTTCCTCTTCTTATCTCTCCTGGTTACACCAAGCATGCACCTCTCCATGCATACTTTGAGTTGTCTGCAGCCTTTGTATGTCTCTTTTAGCTAAGGTCCACGTCTCTGCACCATACGTAAGCACTGGAAGGATACATTGATCAAACACTTTTCTTTTAAGACATAATGGCATATTGCTCTTGAAAATTATGCTGTTTCTTCCAAAAGCTCTCCAGGCAAGTTTTGTACGCCTATTAATTTCTTCACCAATGTGACCCTCACTTGATATCTGCTGTCCAAGATAAACGTACGTGTCTGTTATCTCCAGCTTTTCTCCATCAATCGATAAATCTTCATTTCTTGTAAAAGCATTGTACATCACTTTTGTCTTCTGAAAGTTCATTTTTAATCCCACTTCTTTACTCTTGTCAGCAAGTTCCTGGATCATACTCTGTAGCTCTGATGGGGTAGTTGCAAAAATGACTATGTCATCAGCAAAGCGAAGGTGGGTTAGATAATCTCCATTATGTATATATTCCATTATCTATTGTGATGCAAACACTGAAGTGCCAGAAAAACTGGTACACCAGTCTAATACGTGGTAGGTCCCCACGGGAGCGCAGGACTGCAGAAATACAACGGGGTATGGACTCCACTAGCTTTTGGAAATATGCTGCAGGCAATGCGCACCATTTCCTGCAGAGCGATCCACAATTCGGGTGTATTCCGAGGTCTCGGATTTCTGTGTTCGATAACGTGTTGCATTGCATCCCAAATGTGTTCTATCACGTTCAGATCTGGGAACTTGGGTGGGAATGGCAACACCCCAAACTCAGATGAATGCTCCTCTAACCATAATGTGGCGTCCCGACACTTGTGTGGAGGTGTTAGAACAGGGCCAACCCATCTGCATGAATGCAGGACATGAACGGGTGTACCTCGTCAGAAACGTTACGCACATAGCGTTGGCCTGTCACAGACGTTTGTAAACGTACCATGGGTCCCAGTGAACACACCCCATACCATTACGAACCCCACCACCAGCCGGTATAGTTTCCTGTTGACAGGCGGGTCCATGGCTTCATGGGATTTGCGCTACATACGAATCCTTCCATCTGCCCGACACAGTTGGCAATGCTACTCGTCAGACCAGGCTACTTGTTTCCAGTCATCAAGTATCCAGTGGCGGTGTTGCTGTGCCCAAGCAAGGCGCATAGCACTGTGTCGTGCACCCATCAAGGGGACTCGAGTTGGGCGCCGGCTCCCAAAGCCCATATCGTGCAGGGTTTGTTGCGCAGTCCGGACGCTGATGCTTTTTGAGGCTCCATCATTGAATTCCGATGCTACCTGCGAGAGTGTCGCGTGAAACGATTTTTGACAGCCGACGATGGTCACGTTCACCCAATGTCTTTTTACGGCCACACCGGTATCGTAGGTTGGAGGTTTTGCCGGAATTCTTGTAGTCACGGTACACCCTTGCAATGGTCGTCCGTGAAAATCCGAACTTCGTTTCTACCTCCGAAATACTATGGCCCGTCTCACGAGCGTCAACTATGACATCGCGTTGAAAATCGCTTAAATCGTTATTACTTGCCATTCTCATGCCGAAAACAGCTCTGACAGCTGGCAAGGATGTCTATCGCTTTATATACGCACGCACTGGCGGACGCAACCCAGTACGCGAATAGGTGACGTTGCTATATATTTTGCATAAGCTCATCTGTACCAGTTTTTCTGGCACTTCAGTGTATATATATTTCCTTTTGCACTCATTCGATTACAATGATATTACATGTTTGTACCGATTCAGTAGTGCTATCGATTATGAGACTTTGATTTCACGCCTGCGTATACTCACCTTTTTATGTCATTAACATCTGGTGATTTTGTTCATATAATTCGTGCGTTTGATTCTACCGCTGGTGTTTTACCTGAGGATGGAGTGCTGGACTCTCTGGCAGATCTTGTATTTTATCAACTTTAAGTAATTAAACGTTTTAATCTGTGTGTAGATACGTTTAATATCAATTAATCGTGTATTGACGGCATCCTTTTTTCAATTAGAATATAACACGAGAATTTTTACTTTCATTTAAAACTACGAAATGCAATGTTTTAAATTTAAAGTATTGCTCTCTGTTAATCCATCTAATTATCATTGGATTAAGTTGCATATTTTTAGTTCGTTTGTTGTTTATGTAGACTAAATTTTGTTTTTGCGCATGAAATGTAAGATTTTGAAGACTCGTGGAATTGGCAGGTAATTTAGAAATTAACACATTACGCTATGTGACTTGTGATACGTACATTTAAAGCGTAAATGCTCCAGGCAATACAGCACCGGTCATTTCGTGAGTGGCGTCAGTTTCAAGGGAATTTCAAACAGAAATCATCGCTCTTCCCCCGTTTATAAGTCAGTCACGAAAAAATTCTCATCAGCCGCCACGAGGAATCGAACCTAGGGTCTTCCAGTTACGCGCCGGACATTCTACCACTGCATCACAGCGGCCTCGAATTCACCAGACTCACATACGACAAACTACCAAACCACATCTTCTTGGAGCCCCGCACAATGCTGGGGATTCACCAAAGATGGTAGGCAACAACAGAACAAATAACTAGGAGGCGGATGAATAATTAGAAAGATCTTAAAGCCAGGGTCTTCCAGTTACGCATGTCCGGCGCGTAACTAGAAGACCATGGGTTCGATTCCCGGTGGCGGCCAATGAGAATTTTTCCGTGACTCACTTATAAACGTGGAAAGAGCGATGATTCCTGTTTGATGTTCGTAATCCACGTCAATTGCGTGTATTAATAATTCAAGGGAATTGTGCTACAGTGAAGAGGACGATGCATCAAGGCCAAATTCCTGTCATTCTCGTATATGAGTTTAAACGTGGACACCCTCCATCGGAAACAGCTCGCAACATGAAAAGCATTTGGAGGGGGCACCAACAGTGAAAGCAAAAACATGTTTTGCTAAATTCCTATCCGGCGATATGAGCCTCAAACAGCCAGACAACTCTCGCAGGAGATCTCCTCTGCTACAGGAACCGCGATATCAAAGCAAAAAGTTTGCAGAAGACTCCAGGAGAGAGTTCTGCAACCGAGAAAGCCAATGATCTGAATCGCACTCGCTGCATCGCAACAGAAGGGTCGGTCTGAATTGGGCCTGACAACATCACCCATGGACCCCTGATCAATGGGCCTGTGTTCACTTCAGTAACGAGTTGCGGCACAGCCCAAACACGAATTCTCGGCGTGTGTACATTTGGAGACAGGCGGGAAGCCAAATTCTTCTCTCCAACATTAAGAAATTGACCACGACGGTGGTGGAGGACTCCTAGTTTAGGCTGTCATAATGTTGGATGAACGCACGCTGCTGCATGTGTTTCCAGGAGACACCCTGACTGCTGCACCTCCACGGATAGCATCCTAGAGCTCCAACTATGGCTAGGGAAGCTGCTGAACCCCAGCTCCATTTATAGAAAGTCCAGCTAAACACGGTCTGTCTGAATTGGGCTCGGATAATCGACGAATACCTGGAGAATGAAGATGTTCACAGGGTGGAGTGTCCCGCGAGATCTCAGGATCTGAACCCAATACAGCATGTCAGAGATGCACTGGAAAGAGTATTTACACGCCGGCAGCCCACTTCTAGAGCCCTCGCTGGTCTCCGCTAGGGCTTGGAGAAGAAATGGCACATATTGCCCCAAACTCTCATTCACAGCAAACAGGATGAGGGTTCGTTGCGCAAAAAGTATAGCTGTTCGGGGTAATTATGTATGTCCGCACTATCATTAAACTCTGTGGCGTGGATTTTGACAGATTCATGATTTTGTGTTTGTCACGTTATTGAACAGATATTGACAAAAAATAAGATATACGGGGTCATTTCATATGCCGCAGAGTTGATGATGCAATCTCAACGATGTTTGCAACAGTTTTAGCGAAGGACTTGAGAAATCGGCACGTGGCCTCATTACTCCTGCAGTGCATACCGTTGTGCATTGAAGAGGGTTAGAACGGCCCATGCAGACACCTCAAGTACTGTGACGAGTGAATATCTTCATCTGGCGTCTCTGCCCAGCGGCAGTCGAGTTATTCCAAAAATCTGCGTAAAACCGTTGGTCAACGCGTGACTTCGTCGCAACCTTCCACTTCCAACTCAGCCTCTATACTCCAAACATGCCCACAGCAGGATAATTCTTCGACCGGAGACCAGTTGAACACTCCTCTGCTTTCTACATTTACTCCACAGCACCCTTCAGAGCCCGATAATGGGGTCGATGTGCCTGACGCCTTCACAGTGCCAGACAATCCTGCCTTTAGTCCCGAGCAACAGAGTGTACGCTCGAAGCGTCGTCGGACTACTCGACGTCGCAATAAGAAGACACGCACATCTCCCACCTTTCAAGGAGGACGTGATCGCTCGGAAAGTCGTTCACTCGCATCTGACGCTTCTAGCATCTCCGTCTCCGATTCTGACGACAGCACACTGGTCCCACTTACTCTAGAGGATTTCATACAGCAATTGGAAGATTCCTCACTACCACAGACACCGATTTCTGGTGCGGAGTTATACTCCTATCTCATCGGTCCTCGTAGTAAAACTATGTCTCAGGATTTTCTCCAATCCTATCTCACGGAGCTTGCAGCAACTATGACGCAAGTGGCGGTTGTTCGATCTCACCTCCAAGCCTTACCATCCACATCGTTCAGCGAAAGCGGTTGTCTCAAGAAAAAGCGGTTGTCTCTCGGCTCCAACGAGCCGCTGACAAGCTCCTTGAACCGCCGTCGGAAATTTCCGTTCAAGATAACGACACTGAACTGTAGAGGGTTTGCGTCCCCTCTGGCGAACTCGCTTGCTCGTGAGGATCTCCATCACCTCACAGCAGACATTCTTCTGCTCCAAGAGATACATTGCCTGTCTACAACGCCATTCAATCGATGGCGTACGTGGAACTATCAGTTCCACCACGCTTTCCGACACTCTACAATCGGCGGTCTGGCCATCGGCATCCGCACTCAGTTCCGTCAAGTTCTATCTTCAGTGACGGTGCAGATTGTCTGCCGTGACTTGCTTCAGCGCCTTACCTTTGTTCTGGATGAGCGTCGTTATGTCGTTTTCAACATCTACGTTGCTTGCACACCTCAACATCACACCCTCCTTTTCACGGCGCTCCGTTCAGCTCTTCAGTCAACGTTGCCGTCGGATCACGTGTTGATCGGCGGCGATTTTAATTGCACGCTTGACCCTGATCTTGATCGTGCTCCAATTCATAAGGAAACTCGCTTACGTCTTGTGGAGCAATTACACTCCCTCATCACGGAGTTTGATCTTCGGAACGTCTTTCGTCAAATTTATCCTACAACGGTCTCCCATACGTGGAGGTCCTCAGCTGCCACCTCGTCATCTTCCGCTAGACTTGACCGTTTCTACGCAACCACTGCCCTTCTGCCCGTGGTCACGGACTGTCAGCATCTACCCACCGCCTCTTCTGACCATTGTGCCGTTGTGGCCACCTTCACCTATTCTTTCCGTCAACGCTCCGAGTTTCACTCCTGGACATTAGATACCTCTCTCCTGGATGACCAGGCTTTGTGTTCGAACGTCCCGAATCTCCTTCACTCTTATCACCCTGGACTGTCCACTGCATCATGTGCACTAAGTTACTGGCTGGATGTCAAGTCACACCTGCTCCACTTTCTCAAGAGCCACTCGTTCACAGTTGCCAATCTGCGCACCATGGAAAAACGCAATCTCCGACAAGTTCTCGCCCAGCTTGGAGCCTCTCACCCCCTCTATCCAGCATATTTGGTAGACCTCCGTGCTCTTCTGGAACCTCGAGCCCGGCATGCCATTTTACGACTTCGTCTCCAGCACTTGTCTCCCGAAGACTGCTCTTTCGAGTTCTTGTTTTCGTTAAGGGATCAGCGCCGTTCTTCTCATCGACTCCGTGTGCTGCGTCTGCCTGACGGTCATGTGGCTTCGGACCCAGATGTGCTTTGCTCCCATGTTTGTCAATACTTCTCCGACAAGTACAATGATACCCCTCCACCTTTTGCTTCGGCGTGTAATACTTTACTTTCCTCTCTCCCTCAAGTCCCCTCTCACCTCTCCGCTTCTCTTCTGCAGCCTATCTCTCCATCTGAACCTAGGACTGCACTTTCCTTTCTGAATCACCGAGCCGTCCCTGGTCCTGACGGCCTCCCTCTATCATTTTATCTTATTTTTTTTACCTTCTGTCCTTCCTTTCCTTCTCGCTGCTTACTCTTCAGCCTTTGCATCTATTTCCCTTCCGAGGGGCTTCACTGTTGCTCACATGATACTTTTCCCTAGGAAGGGTGACCTCCTTGACCTGGGGAACTGGCGTCCGATTTCACTAATAAATCTTGATTACAAACTGTTCACTAAAATTATCTCTCGCCGCCGAAATCAAGTTCTTCCGTATCTTCTCTCTTCCGACCAGTCCTACACGATACCTGGTCGTTCTATCGCTACTAACCTTCACCTCCTTCGTGATCTTCTGTATCTTGCCCGGACTAATTCTGAATCTCTTGCCCTACTAAATTTAGACCAACGTGCAGCTTTTTCTCCCATTCCTTTCTCTCAACTACTTTACAAGCTTTTGGCTTTCCTTCTGTCTTCGTTACCACTATTCTTGCTCTCTATCGCGACGCCGTCTTTCAGGTCAAGACAGCCGCTTTTCTGACAACACCCATTTCTTTCCGTCGTGGAATACGACAGGGGTGTCCACTTTCTGGGCAATTATTCGCTCTGGCGTTTGAGCCTTTCCTACGCACATTACATCGTGCATTTCTTGCGGCTCTTCCTCCTCCCACGGCGAGCACCAGGCACTTCTCTATAACATACTTCGCTTACGCCGACGACGCGACTTTCTGCGTTCGGATGGAATTGCAATTTAATACTCTCGCTCATGTATATGCACTCTACTCTTCTTACTCCTCAGCAATGCTCAACACTACCAAGAGTGCCGGCCTGTGGTGTGGTGCCTGGTAGTCCAGGACGGACTCCCCATGGGGCGCCTCCTGGACTGCCTCTTCTCAGAAATGTCTTGATGTACACCTAGGAGCTCCCATAGCTGCCCGAAACAGCACGTGGGCTACTCTTCGTAATCGCCTTGCTCGATCGGCTGCCTTCTGGCGGAAAGTTCAGTTCAGCGCTACTTATGTCACCCGGGCACGCCTTGCTCGTACATATCTTCTGTCTCCTTGCCTTCATGTGTGGGCAGCTGCTCGCATGCCAGCTTACTATCTTGCAGAAGTGACACGGATCAGTTCTACTATGATCTGGTCAGCTCATCATTAGATATAAGTCTCAACTCTAAGCCGTCCGATCTCCACTGATGGTATTGCGCTCCTGAATGTCCGCCAGTTCTACAAAGCACACCGGATAGTATCCCTTCTGCGTCTACTCTGCAAACCAAGATCCGCAGCCTCTCTTCTCCGAGACGTGATGATTTCTCCCCGGAACTCCCGCTTCAAATTCACAACTTTTCTACTGATAGATCGCTTTTCTCTCCTCCGCTCCCGTGTTTCCCCCGTTTATTCAGAGGCGCTTTCCTTTCTTCGCTCTCTGCCACTACTCCGTGCCCCACCCGCTACTTCCTCAGAACTTCTAACTGAACCCCTCTTCTACTCCTCCATCCTCCATCCTCCTAACGCACCGTATTTCACTGACCTTTCCTGGCTCCCCGCTGGGATCGTATCCGTCCGAGACTTACTTTCCTCCGATCTAACATGGAAACCCTTTTCCGACCTCTCTCCTTTCCTCCCACGCACCTCTGCCTCTCTTGCACTCTACGATTATCTCCGCTCCTCGATCATTACTCTTTTTCCTGCTCTCGCTTCTCCTGCTGGCCTCTTTCTCGTTTCTTCTGCTTCTCTTCCCCTTCCTTTTTCTCTTAATGTTCGTGGCTCTTTTCTTCTGATCTCCAGTTTCCTTTTGATCTCCACTGTCCATACTCTCTATCGTTTCCTCCTTCTGGATCCATCGCCACCCGCACCCCAGCTCATTTCAGGAGTGCCGCCCGCCGCTCTTCCGAGTGTGTGGTCGGCAACAGCTCCACCCATCTCGACACCAGATGAAAGAAATATTCACTGGCTCTTCCTTCACCGCCGCCTGCCAGTGCCGGCCACGTTATTTCGGATGACGCTTGCAGCAGCACTCACCTGCATCTTCTGTTCTGAGCATGCTGATGTTCTACACATCTACCAGTACTGCCCGGCGATCCTTCCTTTACTACACCTAGCCTTTACCGTTGCCAAGTGTCTCTGTGCCAAAGAGCTGCCTTTTTCTTCATACAGTACGTTGCTGGTTTCTTGTTCGCCACCGGTGACTTTATCTGAGCCATGCGCATACATCTTTGTACTCCCAAAGCATGTGATTTACTGCTTCTATCTGCAACTCCGTCATACCTCTAATGTGCCTACGCTCCTTCAAGCAGGAGATACCCTCTGTGCGCAATTCCGCAACCGGCTGACCTCCAGGCTCCGATTGGCGTTTACCGCTGCCAGGGCCTCTGACCAGAGCCTGCAGTTCCTGAGTGTATGGTCACCATTACACCGCTGGTTTTCCGGGCCTTCTGCGGACCTACATCTTCTGATTTGACTTCCATCCTCTACGTCGGGACCTTCCCCGCTTTGATCTTTGTGATGAACCCTGTACTGGCTCACCGGATCCGGAGAGTGTCTCCCTAAGCTTGTCAGACTTAGTTTTTCTGTACATTCTTCTTATTCCCATCTCCAGTTTATCTTTTTACTTTTAGTGTTTGCAGGTTATTCACGTGCACTTACTTTGTGGTGCCCTCTTCTGAATAAGTGATCTTTGTAGTGATTTTTTTTTCTGTGTGCCTCACATTGTACCTGTATATTCAATGTTTTTATTTCGTCATATATCTTCTGCTCATTCGTTCGTCATATTGCTCATATAAATTGTACATACACATCCTGTATATATTTCGCTGTTCATTCTGTACATATACATATTCCTTGGTACTGTGTATGCTCCGTTTTGGAGCCTTCCTACAAGCTCATTCTTCACTGTCTGCATCTTACATATCTCAGTCATGCACTTTTTGTACACATCTGTATATAGTACACATTTCAATTGCAGCATTATGTTCTGCGTCATTTGTATTTATATTTTCATTGCATTGTATGTATATCTCACTTGCTGAACATAGTTCGTTCCCTGTTCCTATATGGCTTCATGCACACCTGTATATACTTCGCCTAAATTATACATTTATTCAGTCTCACGTATATCTTTTCCATTATCACACCCTGCACTGTTGCACTTATGTTGTATCATCGCTCATCTATCTCACTAGCATATATACACCTCTCATACTGTAACTTACGCACTCGCTGTATATATACACCTCTCATACTGTAAATAGCGCACTTCTTGAATACATACTACAGTAATTATGTTTTGTAGTCCGCTCATCTATTTCAATTGCATTGTATATACCCCTTGCATAATGTAAATTGCACACACTTTGTATATATCTGACTCCTGTTATGATTTCAGGCATTGTAAAGGCACATGCCACCTACCGCCTTCGTTCCCTGTAAATTTCGCTCAGAATAAAACATTTTGAACGTTTGTGTGCTGGAGAAATGTATTACTTACGGGAGATCTGTGGCAAGACACGTTCTAGTCGCGTGAAGAATAAAGACGTGCTGCAGTTGTGTGATTTGAGGCAAAATGTTGTTAGCAAGGTGGAGACTAATATTCTTCGGTGGTTTGGCCATGTTGAAAGAATGAGTGATGAAATGCTTACCAAGAAACATTTTTCAGCCCAAAAGGGTAGGAAAGAAAAGCAGAAGAAGGCCAACGAAGTCATGGTAAGATCCAAGACTGTCTGCGTAAGAAAAAGATTATGAGTATGAAGTATAGAAGGTCTTGTGTACGTCGTGTGATGGACGTCAGTGAAACCCGGGTTGTGTGTCAAGATCGCTGTAAATGGAGAAGTTTGATACGGCAACAGTAAGTAAATAATCAGTTGAAAATTTATCTGGTAGTTTGTATTTTTTTGTGGAGCTAACCTCTGAATCTCAGAGAACAGCTTAGCGGTATGTATTTATGTATGCGCCCCTCGTGACTTTACTGCCTTACAGAAACAGATTCGTGTGACAATGCAACATTGCTGAAGCAAAGTTTTCGCTGAAGGATCCTTTCTGTTACGAATTGTTGGTATTGATGGATCGCGCGTTGGGGACTTCAAACCTTAGTTGAAATCGCAGATGAGTGAGTGGAGAATTCCATGCTCTCCACGACCCAAAAAAATCCGACGGGCACAATCGAAGATGAAGCAAATGATGATCTTTGCATATGATCACCTTGGCGTCATCATGACAGATAGAGTACCATGTGTAATAAGTGTCACAGCAGCCTATTACCATGACTTCCTGCAAAACGTGCGCAGAAAAATGCACAGCAACTCACCTGACTTGCTCAGAGATAGGCCACTCATTTTGCACGACAATGCCAGACCCCACATGAAGAAGGTGGTGACAGCTTTGCTGGAGAAGTACAGGTGGGAAGTGTTACCTACGCCCTCTACAGCCCAGTCAGTAGTCCACCAGACTTTGACTTGTTCCCCAAGCTCAAAGCCACCCATGCGCGGATAGCGATTTTCCTCCCAGGAGGACCTTCCTGCAACAGTTACCTAGCGCTGCTGAACAAAAGAAGGGACATGGCCGTAATTGTGGACAGTTCAAAACGTTGGGACGCCGTCATTCAGATGCCGGGAGACTAATACCGTAGGGAGATATCACCTAAGACACTTTCGGTACGTATGAAAAAATTCTGTGCATATGAAATGACCTATGTACATCTACGCCCCTGGTGGGAAAACTGCGCACTATTTTAAGAAGAAGGTGTTCTCAAAAGGTTTTCGTGGTAAGCTTTATCGGTTCACGAAAAGGTTTTTGAAATGTAGTTCTTAA
This sequence comes from Macrothele yani, assembly GCA_039090855.1. Taxonomy (NCBI): domain Eukaryota; kingdom Metazoa; phylum Arthropoda; class Arachnida; order Araneae; family Macrothelidae; genus Macrothele; species Macrothele yani. The sequence goes on along the minus strand of CM077026.1, from coordinate 103,611,167 downwards.
AAGCGCGAATTTTGCTGCAAATACATCAGAAACAGAAATATACACGTACGCCCCCTGGTGGACAAGCCTTTCTTCACCAAAAAGTATAAATTTTATGTAAAACATTTCGCTCCAGGAGTTTTATCCAATGCAGAAAGACTTTTTCACAAAGGACTTTTACAAGCAGAAATATCGGAGAAATCGAAATTAGTCCTTACGCCTCCTAGCGGAAAATCTATGTATTACTTGAAAAAGAAACTTTACGCAAAATAATCATAGAATGGAAGAAAGAACTTTTTTCAATCAGATATTTAGATATAAATACACTCACGGACAATGAAATTTGCGCACCCAGAAGGAAGTATCGGATTCAACTGAAATTTTATGGACGTAATGATACAGATGAATGATACACATGATGGCAAAAACAGAGCTGCAGGACAATTACAAAGGGATCTGTGACAGGCAGTCAGGTCATCTTCAATAGTGCGTCGCACCACCTCGGGCGGCGATACATGCTGCAATACGGCCCGGCCTGGAGGCGAACAGACGCCTGATGTTGTTCTACTGCAGACTGGCCCACACGTGTTGGACGGTGTGCTCCAAATCCTGGATAGTGCGGCACGGCGGCAGCTTGCGTTTTGACTGGTCCCACACATGCTCGATAGGGAACATGTCCGGGGAGCGGGCAGGCCATGGAAGTGTTTGTACATGACGTAAGAAGTCCTGGGCAACCCGAGCCGTGTGCGAGCGAGCATTATCCTGATGGTATAGCGCACCTGGAATGCCGGCCAGGAATGGGTGCACATGGAGCCGTAGGATCTCATCGACATACCGCTGGCCCGCTAATGGTCCACGTACCACTACTAGAGCTGATCGGCTATGGTATGCTATGGCTACCCAGACCATAATGCCTGCAGTGGGGGAGGTATGGCGCTCGATATTGAGGTCGGGATTGCGCCGTTGACCAGGGGACCTCCACACCCGGACACGATTATCATCTGCTCCCAAAACGAAGCGGCACTCATTGCTAAACACCACACGTCGCCAGTCTGTGGCGTTCCACGTCGCTCTGGCCTGGCACCACTGCACATGGGGCCGGCGATGTTCCGATGTTAATGGCCGCACACGTAAGGAGCACTGGGATCGAAAATTTGCTTCTGCGAGGCTTCGAGAAATGGTTCGTGGGCACACATAGCCGCTACATCTGCCTGCGCAGTGGACCGGGTTTCCGTGGGATCCGTTCGTGCTTGGCGCACGATCCGTCGATCCTCTCTACCGGTGATTCTCCTGGTCCGTCCGGAGCCGCTCTGCCGTGTGGCAGTGCCGTCACGCGTCCACTGCTCCCAACACAGTCGGATGGTATGGTCATAACGATCCACGTGGCGGTTTATAGGGCGCGCCGACCACCCTGCGGTTTTCATCCCGTTGATCAGGCCTCTCTCAAAGTCTGTAAGTTGCGGAAATTGACGTTTCTAGCGTCTACCCGGCATTCTTGTCACTCTGTACTCTTGCTTGCGTCGGCCGGTGCGTTTTGCTTTCATATGGCATCGACTATACGCCGGTTTAGGGTGTGTTTAGGGTGTGTGGTCATGCGCACTCGAACCAAACATGGATCGTTTGCATACCAGCACGCACTCTAGCTATTCTCAAAGTTTCGCGGTTGTAGCATGTTTTCTTCTAGGTGCGCAAATTTCATTGTCCGTGAGTGTATATGGAATAAAATGTATTTTGAATTCGATAGCACTGGAATTTAGGCCCTCTAGCGGCGAAGTTATGCATCGTAAAAAAAAACGAAGAGCCAAGGTCACCGTTCTTCAAGTTTTCCTAGGCAAAAATAATTTTTCAAATCGGACTAACAGTTTCAGAGATATGGTGCCCACAGACGGACTGAAGGAAAAAGTGATACTATAAGCACATACCTTTTTTCACAAAAGACGTGATAAAATTAGTTGATGTGATGTCCACTTCAAATTACGACTTTTGTGGTGCCCGTCTTTGATTCGTGTTAAGAAGAATAAGCGCTTCCCAAGGATTCGACTTCAAAAGAATTATTTTCATACTTTATTTTAAGGATGAACCCTTAAAAAGAAACTAATTGGTTTTCTTAACGTCCTGATTTTCTGATCTTATTTTTCTGCTTTTTCTCTCAGGAGATTGAATTGTACTTTATGGATCTCAAGCTCGAAGTCTCCGATTCGTGCGTGAGGGACAAACTCGTCATACGGGAACCAGGAAAAGACGGTGACGACGTTACTCTGACTTATTGCGGACGAGAAACTCCTCGCAATTATCGGACCAAAGGCAACGTCATAGAGGCCAGGTTCGTCACAGATGAAATTGGAACACACTGGGGTTTTAAATTTCAATGGAGTGCTTTCTACAAGTATAATCGAGGTGAGTTATTTTTTATTTCGTCTCCAAAAGTGAAAGTTGATTTGTAAGATATTTACTAACACTTACTAAGCTGAAATTGTCGTAGAAAGAACGGAGTGTGACTGAAGTCAAATTCAGTAAAGCTAGTGTTTTTCAGAAGAAAATTTTCAAATCTTCTTGCTAAAAATCCAACCGAGCAATCATGTGAACACAAGGCTCACAATACTGCCCCTTTGAAAAGGTAATGCAAGGTGAAATACACTGGTGCTCAAAATTAAAGGATGATCTACAAAATGTACACGATCGTATCAGTATAATATGACCACCTACCTAATAATGGGAATAAACACCCTTGGCCTGGATGACAGCGGTGAGACGGCGTGGCATAGACGCAATAAGACCCTGGAAGGCTGCCCGAGGTGCACGTGTCCACTCTGACTGCAGCAGAGCATGGATGACTCGGAGATGACGTGGTTGTGAGTCGGCACGTCGAACCTGTTGATTCAAATAGTCTCACAAGTGTTCTATTGGATTGAGGTCAGGTGATTTCGCCGGCCAAGGAAGAACAAAAACATCTCTGTCGTGTTCCTGGAACCAGTCAATCACCCTCTTAGTGAATGACACAGCGCATTGCCCTGTTGGTAGACATCCTCACCACTAGGGTACACGTCCAACATGAAGGGATGCATGTGGTCAGCGAGGATGGACAGGTAGCCATTGGCGTTCAGGGACCCATCCAGTGGTACGAGCGCCCACAGGTCATACCAGGAAAACATCCCACAGACATGCACACTGCCTCCTCCGGCCTGTACTTGACCAACAAGTGTATCCGTGTGTTTGTTCTTGTATGTCAGACGTACGTATCCAACACCGCCCGTCACTTCTGTAAAGTAGAAACCTCGATTCGTCGGAGAAGGCAACCTTTTTCTACTCTTCCACTGTCGAATGAACTGCAGGCGATGACGCCTGCAATCCCATGCGAACTGCAGGCGTCATTGCCGATGGCCCTGGGTTAGCATGGGCGCCTCGACGCAGCGTCGACTCCGGAGACCCATACGTAACATGGTTCGCTCTACTGCTATCGGGGACACGTACCTGGGTGCCCCATAGTGTTCATTTGCGTGGTTAATTGCTGCACTGTTGCGCGTCATTACCCCTCCACCATTCGACGGAGGCGACATTGCCATCGGTCCATTCTTGATACACCCTTACTACAGCACCTCGCTAACAGCACAAGAAGTCTTCTGTTTCTGAGATTATTCCACCTTTGGCATGGTAGCCGATGATCCTACCTTCTTAAACGTCCGTCAAATCACTTCCCGGTGCCCATTGTGCTGACGTCACACAAGGCCTGCCGCTTACCACACGGAGATATAAGCTGTCATCCAGAGTGTCACGTGTACTCTGTGACACGCCTGGGCGGGTACATTGTGATTCCGGGGGTGGTCATATTATTCTGATACGGCTGTGTATGTCATGAAGACATTTTATGAATGATTTTCAGCGGTGAAAAGTGATTGATTGGATAGAAGCTGGCAGATGGAAATTTCCAGAGAAGTGAATGTTCCACAAAACGTCTTGACAAGACACTGGAGGCCGTTTCAATAGACAAGAGATGTTTGTCGTGGACCAGGACAAAGGGGCCCCGAGAGCCACAATTGCTGTAGACTATCGCTATTTGAGTCCGACTGCTAAATAGAACACAGTGATGCCGCTAGGCGACTTCCATTGGAACTTGAAGCAGCTAGAAAAACGAGGGTTCGAAGGCATGGTATTTGTAGAAGACTTCGTGAGCAGTGCCTTTATGCAAGATCAGTTATTGAGTTGGTGCGAATGAAATGTCCGGCGCGAACGAGCAGTGGAGACCGGCCCCCACCACAGCTGAATGGAACCACCCACACCTGTTGCGGTATTACGTCACTGAGTTACTATAAATAGCTAGCACGTGGGCGAATAACAAGGTTCAGGCGTGGTTTGTTTGGACGTAACGTGAATTGCAAAGGAAACATGAAGATGCCGGATTTGAGAGTCATCTACCTGTATGAATTTAAACTAAGGCATTCTGCAGGAATTGCCGCTCCAAACGTTAACAAAGCGTTTGGGAAGATCACAGATAACGAACGAACTATTCGGTGATGGTTTGTGAAATTTCGAAGCAAAGATACGCACCTGCAAAACGAAGCACGTGGTTTCCGACCAGTTGCTGTTTCTGACGATATTCTGTTACGTGTGGTTGAAGCGGACCCCAAAAAACGTGTGATGAGATAGCGGCAGAGGTAGGTGTCCACCACCTACCTCTGCGCAATCTCACAACACGTCTGGCTGCGCTGGGTAAAGTAAAAAAGCTGGACATGTGGCTGCCGCATGAGTTGACAACTGCCAACATGACTAGGCTTTTGTATGTCTGCACGTCGCTGCTTGCCAGGAATAAACAAGAACTTCTACTGCATCGAATCGTCACCTGAGACAAGAAGCGGGTCCTTTATGATTATCGGAAACGATCTGTACAATGGTTAAGCAAGGCACAGCCTGTTGGACGGCATCCTAAGCCACCCCCACACACACCGAGATGATGATGCTTCTTGTCTGGTGGTCCACAGCCGGGATAATTCATCGTAGTTTCTTGGCAAGAGGCCAAGCCATCATTGCAGAACGTTTTTGCGTTGAAATACATCAGATGCATCTGAAATTGCTGCAGAAACAACCGGCTTTGGTCAACAGACATGGTGTTCTTATGCTCCAGGACAACGCTCGCCCTCATGTCGCACAACGAACGATGACACTGGGCTACGAAGCGTTGCCTCATCTTGCCAATTTTTCGGACTTGACTATCATCTGTTTCGTCGCCTAGATCACTTCCTTCCGGGAAACAGTTCACGACAGACAGGGAAGTTCAATGTACAGTTGAATACTACTTCATATCACAGCCACAGATTTTTTTTCATTCCGGGATCATGGCCTTGCCGGACAGATGGCAACTGTGTATCGATGCCGAGGGAGATTATTTTGCCTAGGTAAGTTGTCCTACTTTTCCGTTCTCGCCGTCCATGTGTGATGTTCCTTTGCCGGACATTTCATTCGCACCAACCCAATATTTGTTCCTCTAACTTCCACCGCGGGACAAGCTCTTTTAATGCCAACATGAAGCAGAATGATGGCACTTCCAGGGGAAAAGAACAGATAAAATCACTCGTGACGGGGATCCAACACCCCTGGGTCGACAACTTACTTACCCTGTCCATCCGACGCACAGCGAGTAATTAATCGTTCAAAACAACTAAACCTACCTGGGTTCAATCCAGGGGCGGAATACGGAGGGGGGCGGGCGCCCTTCCCTTAAGACCAAGGAAAAGCTCCGATTTGTTAGGTTTTAATAACAAATCGAATAATTTTTCGTTAAAGAAAGTATTATTTAAAAGTATATTTTTTTCATTTTGGGGAGAAATATCAGAAAGATCCCTGGTTATTCCCGAAACTTGCGCCCCACACATTTAAGAAAATCCTGGAACTGCCTCTGGTTCAATCTCGCTACCAACTGGTCAGAAGGCGGTTTTTCTAACCAGTAGGCCATTCGCTAACTCAAATCTGTGGTTTCTCATTAAATTATATATCTCTCTGATTTGATCGCCTTTCACTTTTTTAGTTTTATTTTTTCACCAGTTGGTTTATTTTTGTTGATAAATTCTTTTTGTCAGCTCATTCGAGTGCTAGTGACTTTAACTCATATCTGTCGTATAAGAATTTTTCCTTAATGTGCAAATTTTATTAGCAATTACAACAATAATAAAAACATTAAACATCTGTTACAGTATTCTGCGACAGCTTCTTGTGTAAAAATAGGAGATGTGTCTATAATTCTTCAAAATGCAATGGCGAAGATGACTGCATGGACGGCACAGACGAAGAAGGCTGTGGTGAGTAACTTGAAGTCTGTTTTTCTTAAGTTTTGAAAACTCAGTGTAAGCTCACGATGGTCATTAACACACACCCCCCCCCCCCCCCCCCGAAAAAAATTCAGTGTTAAAATCTGGCCTGTTGTCGTCTGTGAAAGTCAAGACAATACGTTTTCCCAATAAAGTTTTAGAACTGAGGAAACAATAAACTACAAACATATAACAAACGGGGTTAACATATTCAACGTACACTATATTGACAAAAGTCACCGGACACCCCTTCAAAAGCAAATGACCGAATCCGCTGCGCTGTTAAGATGCGCGGTACAGCTGCAAACGGTATAAAAACAAGCCTGCTGCTGACCACGATCACATAGCACTGTGAGGTTGAGTGAAAATGTCGCGGCGGGAGAGAACCGACATTGAGAAGGGAAAGATTGTTGGGTGTTATATGTATTAGTCGGTTGTCCATAAGAGAAACCCAGAAGCGTTTAAACATACCCAAATCAACTGTTTTGGATGTACTGAATAAGTGGAAAACACATGGCGGGCCTGATGCAGGAAAACGTACCGCAAACCAAATAAAATCAGTAATAGAGGACGTCGAAGCTTCAGAAGAGTCGTTACGGTTAATCGACGGAGTACTGCACAAGACCTCAGTGCGCAGGTGAGTGAAAATGCTGGAACCTCGGTATGTACACGTACCATTTGCAGAGAACTTCATTCCATGGGTTACCGTGGTCGTGCGGCTGCTCATAAGCCTTACATCTCCACTCGGAATGCTACTCGTCATTTAGCATTTATAGTCAGTGGTGTAAAGAACATTTATCATGGAGCGTATAGATCAATGGAAATGGGTCCTATGGACTGATAAATCCAGATACACAATCCATCAGTCTGATGGCCGTGTGTGGGTATGGCGGCAGCCGGGTGAAAGCTATTTACCACAGTGTACTGTTCCTACGGTCAAGTTTGGAGCTGGCAGTGTACTCGTGTGGGGATGTATTTCGTGGTATGGTCCAGGCCCATTGGTTATCGTGAACAAATCTGTTAATCATCACGTCTACCTCGATATTCTGGACAATTATGACCGACCAACTCTGTGGAAATACTATGGAACCGAGCCTTGTTGATACCAGAAGGATAATGCACCGAGCCATAAAGCAAAGACTGTCACGGCGTGGCTTGACGATAATTCCGTATCTTGTGAGGACTGGCCAGCACAGAGCCCTGAACTTAATCCCATAGAGTACTTATGGGATGAATTAGGGCGCCGCATAAGGAGTTTGGAAGCAAGGCCTACGACTAAGCAACAGTTGGCGGCAGCATTATGTACTGAATGGAAGCGCATACCTATCGCTGTGTTCCAAAACCTTGTCGAAAGCATGTCTCGAAGGGTCAGTGCATGCATTAAGGCCAAAGGTGAACCGACAGCGTACTAATATATGTCAAAAAATGCTATGTTGTGTTTCTCTTCTATGTGTCCGGTGACTTTTGTCAATATAGTGTATACTAACATATTGTACTTTAGCCTCCCAGGTGGTGCAGTAGTCTAAGTGATGGCTTCTGATCATTCGTCCGAGATGGGTTCGGCTTTGAAATCCGGAGGGGCATGGATGTTGTGTTTGTCTTACGGTACTGGTTCTCTCCCTTCCCTGGAACTAGTGGCCATAAATTAGCGAAGGACGACAGCTTATCGCCCACCCAGTTGCTCACGGTCAGGCGCAACGTTACAGGTAAACTTCAAGACACTGAACTTTTCTTAGAGCCTACCCTTTAGCCCCCTCCCCCAATATTTAAGCTGTCAGAATACACGGCGGGTGCAACCATCTAAGATTCTAAGGAACTTGGATAAATATATCTGAATTTTCCGAATTCACTGAAATTTTGTCATATACATTCATCGTCAAAAAAATAGTTGCACCCAGAAGGATGTGTCGGATCGTCGGGAAAAAGGCAAATTTTACTAGGAAAAATGATTAAACATTAATACTGATATGATTTTTTTTTTTTTTTTTTTTTTTGATTGGAGGTTTAACGACCACCGTGAGCAACTCAATGGGCTATATGCAGTCGCCCGTCCCTAATTTAGGGTCACTGGTTCCAGGGAAGGGAGAGAGCCAGTGCCGTAAGACAAACACAACATCCATGCCTGACCGGGATTCGAACCCGGACCCCTTACGGACGAATGATCAGAGGCCAACGCCTTAGACCACTGCGCCACCGGGGCGGCAATACTGATATGGGCAATATTTATTGAGCTACATGCCAATGAGTAGTGTCTCTCAGCATGGCGTCGGGCCGCCATGTTTGCTCACACAGCATGCCAGACCTCTCGGCATGGAGTTGTACACGTTCCTAATGGTGTCTTGTGATAAGCCATCCCATACAGCTTGAATCTTCTCACGCAGTTCATGCAGACTGAACGGTACGAGTGGAGTGTGGACATCAGGTTCAATAGGATCCCACACATTTTCAATCGGCGATAAGTCTGGCGATGCGGCTCGCCATGGCAGAGTGTCGGTGCCTTGAATGCAAGCTCTCGAGACAGCAGCAGTATGCGGACAAGCGTTGTCATGTTGGAAAACTGCACAGGAGTGAGCTTTCAGAAAATGTAGTGCTACCGGTTGCAGGACCTCATTGACGCAACGTTGTGTTTTCAAAGTTCCTGCAATGAACACCAAAGGTGACCTGGCATCGTAGGCAATTGCACCCCACACCAGGACACCAGACCTACGGGACGTGTGACGCTCGACAACAAACCGTTCATGTTGGCGCTGAACACTGTGCATCCACACAGAGATTCGGTGATCGTCTCCTCCACGACAAAAGCGGAACTCGTCACTGAAGAACACCCGCTGCCATTCTGAGGGGCCCCATGACAGTCTGGCACGACGCTATTGCAGTCTTTGGCGACGTTGAAATGGTGTTAATGCACTCGTCGTAACGGCCTGCGTGTGTGTAGTCCTATGTCATGCATCCATCTGCCAATGGTGCTGGCACTAATGGGATTATGCATGGAGGGCACCACTTCTCGCTGAATATCCTCAATCATGGCTGTTGTGTCATTCCGGGAATGTTGGACAACCCGTCGGTGCTCTCTCTCCGTGGTTCGTCTAGGTCCCCCAGACCCTTCCTGTCGTTGCTGCGTGCGTTGTTCTATCGACTACCGCCAACAGGGTGCTATGGTGATATCCGCACGAGCGGTATGGCGCGCAATACGGCGATCAGACCATCCTACTTCCCGGAGCCCGACTATGCGGCCCCTCTTGATCTCCTCCAACTGCTCGAATTACTTCCAAACTTTTCTATGAGGCATACTTCACTCACAAAGTATGCAACCAACGCAACAGCACGAGTTAGAATGAAAAGCACGCACAACGGGACTAGCGCATATAGCCGGTCAGGCTCATCGCTACGACCCCTCCTTGCTTGCGTCACATGCGCGGCCGAGCGTGATACTTGAATCATTTGCATGCCTCACGATGTCAAACCTACTCCCTAAGTTTCATTCCTGTGGGTTGCTTCCTTCTGGGTGCAACTTTTTTTTTTTTTTTTTTTTTTTTTTGACGATGAGTGTAAAATGATTTCTTGGTTAAATTTAGTGTTTGCACTTATAAGAAATAGAGAGAATCCTATGAACGAATTTCTGAGAGAGTAGTAGAAACACACCATTATGTAATTATAGTTTTAAAAGATGAGAGAGAGAGAATTAGATATTCCTCTTCAGGTTGAAAACTAAAATTCATAAACAGCCTTATGAAAAAAAAACGAAACTTTCAAAAAATAATAATTTGCCATAGAGATTCGTATCCATGGTTCCCATACTACGTACATTGAATAAATGCTACGCACAATATTCACTTGAATTTTTTTTTAACTAAGAGTAACATTATCAGCTGCGGGTAAATGGCACGTGAACGGAATCTTTTTTGCCAACATTTGTGCCAAAAGCTTTAAAATTTGGGCCCACCCACCCCCGAGCTGGGATCGAACCTGAGATTTCTCCGTGGCAGCCATGAACGTTGACCACTAGGCCATCTGCCGCCCCAAAGTTTACAACTTAGATCATGTTATATGTAGCGGATTTTAGGAAAGGAGTGCCTGATCCCAATCCTTAAACAACCCTCAAAACCAGGAAGCTAGGAGATTTGGGCTAGAGTGCCCGATAGGAAAGTCACACCGAAGCGAGGTACAAACGGGGAGGAAGACACCCTTATTTATTACTGCGGGAGGGGGGTAGTACCCGGGGTTCAACGGCTTAACGTACCCATCCGACGCACGGCGGATATTTAGTTGTTAGAGCGTTCGTACCAGCCTGGAATCGAACCTGAAATCTCAGTCACGAACGATGACCATTAGGCCATCCGCGGCCCCTGTTCAGAGGATAGGAGGTGTTCACAATTTATAGAAGCAGCGCGTGACGTTGATATCACGTGATACTTTGTTATCGCTCCGAATATGTAAAATGGAGGCTGTTCCTAATGCAAATTCAGTATATATCGCATTACTATGTGGACAAAAGTGGTTGGACACCACAACGCAGCCGCAATGGTGTGCCCCCGCGGCAGACAAGGCACGTGGGCGATAAGGTATAAAAACGGTAACGGGAGTAAGCTCATATCAATCGCTGATAAAATGGCGGGCAGCAGAGTGCTTTCTGAGTTTGAAAAGGACGTTATAAGCTACACAATTGGAGGCATGAGCATAAGAAGCATTGCTGATGTCAGACAGAGCGCTAAATCGACTGTGCGCTTTGTCATCAACAAGTAGAAGATGGGACATTGCACGAATTTACCTCTCCGTAGAAGACCCACGAAACTGCAATCCAGGGACCGGGGATGGGGTGCAGCACAGCAAGGAGATTCGGAAAACTAGGTCCAGGGGATTCTGAAAACTAGGTCTCTCCGTGGAAGACCCACGAAACTGCAACCCAGGGACCGGGGATGGGGTGCTGCACAGCAGGGAGATTCGGAAAACTAGGTCTCTCCGTGGAAGACCCACGAAACTGCAACCCAGGGACCGGGGATGGGGTGCTGTACAGCAGGGAGATTCGGAAAACTAGGTCTGTCAGTGAAAGATCCACGAAACTGCAACCGGAGATGGGTGCTGCACAGCAGGGAGATTCGGAAAACTAGGTCCAAGGGGATTCGGAAAACTAGGTATCTCCGTGGAAGACCCACGAAACTGCAACCCAGGGACCGGGGATGGGGTGCTGCACAGCAGGGAGATTCGGAAAACTAGGTCCAAGGAGATTCGGAAAACTAGGTCTCTCCGTGGAAGACCCACGAAACTGCGACCCAGGGACCGGGGATGGGGTGCTGCACAGCAGGGAGATTCGGAAAACTAGGTCTCTCAGTGAAAGACCCACGAAACTGCAACCGGGGATGGGTGCTGCACAGCAGGGAGATTTGGAAAACTAGATCCAGTGAGATTCGGGAAACTAGGTATCTCCGTGGAAGACCCACGAAACTGCAACCCAGGGACCGGAGATGGGGTGCTGCACAGCAGGGAGATTCGAAAAACTAGGTCCAAGGAGATTCGGAAAACTAGGTCTCTCCGTGGAAGACCCACGAAACTGCAACCTAGGGACCGGGGATGGGGTGCTGCACAACAGGGAGATTCTGCGAAACTAGGTCTCTCCGTGGAAGACCCACGAAACTGCGACCCAGGGACCGGGGATGGGGTGCTACACAGCAGGAAGATTCGGAAAACTAGGTCTCTCAGTGAAAGACCGACGAAACTGCAACCAGGGATGGGTGCTGCACACCAGGGAGATTCGGAAAACTAGGTATCTCCGTGGAAGACCCACGAAACTGCAACCCAGGGACCGGGGATTGGGTGCTGCACAGCAGAGAGATTTGGAAAACTAGGTCTCTCCGTGGAAGACCCACGAAACTGCAACCCAGGGACCGGGGATGGGGTGCTGCACAGCAGGGAGATTCGGAAAACTAGGTATCTCCGTGGAAGACCCACGAAACTGCAACCCAGGGACCGGGGATGGGGTGCTGCACAGCAGGGAGATTTGGAAAAATCGGTCCAGGGAGATTCGGAAAACTAGGTCTCTCCGTGGAAGACTCACGTAACTGCAACCCAGGGACCGGGGATGGGGTGCTGCACAGCAGGGAGATTCGGAAAACTAGGTTCCGACCAATGAACACAATAGCACATGATTTCCAGATGGCCATAGATGTTATGGTCTCCACCAAGACACTTCGACGAGAGGCCTCTGCTCTTGGGTGTCATGACCGCGCAGCAGCCTGTGAACCTCTCATCACAAAGACCAATACAGCCACGCGGCTACGATGGTATCAACAGCACAAAAGTTGGATATTGGACCAATGGAGGCGGTGTTATTGAGAGACGTATCCCGTTTCACATCATTCCGATCAGATGTACGTGTCGGGGTTGGCAGTTACCCGGAGAACGTCTACTTGCCGTGTGCACAGTGCCGACAGTGAAGCACCGGGGCAGTGAATTTATGGTATGGGGCTGTTTCAGCTTGGTACGGTGTAAGTCCGATGGTTGTTATTCATGGCTATATGAACTCTGCTGTATGGAGATATCCTGGATAACTCAATGCTCAGTTTTACGGATGCGACATTTGTTTCTTCCAGGACGACAATATCACTTGTTATGTTTCCAGGGCTATAATGGAGTGGTATCAGGAAAATGAGGTCTCGCGGATGGATTGGATTGCTCATAGCCTGAAGCTCAATCCCACTGACCACCTATGGGATGAACGTGGACGGGTGAAATCTGGACAAACACGACCTTCTTTACTGGCAGCGTTGGTCGATGTACTCAAGGTGGAATGCAGGAACTTCCCGCTCTCCGTGCTCCTTGGACTTGTGGACAGTTCACTTCTAGGGTGGCTGCTGTAATCTCTGCAAACGGAAGTCCTACCCTCTACTGATGTAAATACGATGCGATATTTTTATTTACTTACAGTATCGAATCACTTTTGTCCACATAATGTATGTTAGAACACGTCCCGGTAAATGTTCAGATATGCAGTTGACAGAATATACCATATGGTCAAATGAATAAGAGCTCGAATGCCATTATAACGAAGTAAATTTCTCCATCATTTCTGTCCACGCCAGGATTCGAACCCGGATCCCCTCATTCCGGAATAAGTCACTCTACCAATTGGGCTACGCGGACGTTTTATTCTGATTCCTATCTGCCTTTATGTCGTGTGCGTCCTTCGGGCAGGTACGTCACATCTCCTGGTAAGTTACATCATCTCCCCCTTATTTTTTTTTTTTTTTTTTTTTTTTTTGAAGTGCTGGAGAAGGGATTCTTTTATTTTTCCTATCTCGCGGTGTGGAAATAACATCACACCAATGAGAGATTTTGAACGGTCGGGTCATCCGGATAGTTCGGGCGCCATTATAACGAAGTAAATTTCTCCGTCATTTCTGTCCACGCCAGGATTCGAACCCGGATCCCCTCATTCCGGAATAAGTCACTCTACCAATTGGGCTACGCGGACGTTTTATTCTGATTCCTATCTGCCTTTATGTCGTGTGCGTCCTTCGGGCAGGTACGTCACATCTCCTGGTAAGTTACATCATCTCCCCCTTATTTTTTTTTTTTTTTTTTTTTTTTTGAAGTGCTGGAGAAGGGATTCTTTTATTTTTCCTATCTCGCGGTGTGGAAATAACATCACACCAATGAGAGATTTTGAACGGTCGGGTCATCCGGATAGTTCGGGCGCCATTATAACGAAGTAAATTTCTCCGTCATTTCTGTCCACGCCAGGATTCGAACCCGGATCCCCTCATTCCGGAATAAGTCACTCTACCAATTGGGCTACGCGGACGTTTTATTCTGATTCCTATCTGCCTTTATGTCGTGTGCGTCCTTCGGGCAGGTACGTCACATCTCCTGGTAAGTTACATCATCTCCCCCTTATTTTTCTTTTTTTTTTTTTTTTTTTGAAGTGCTGGAGAAGGGATTCTTTTATTTTTCCTATCTCGCGGTGTGGAAATAACATCACACCAATGAGAGATTTTGAACGGTCGGGTCATCCGGATAGTTCGGGCGCCATTATAACGAAGTAAATTTCTCCTTCATTTCTGTCCACGCCAGGATTCGAACCCGGATCCCCTCATTCCGGAATAAGTCACTCTACCAATTGAGCTACGCGGACGTTTTATTCTGATTCCTATCTGCCTTTATGTCGTGTGCGTCCTTCTGGCAGGTACGTCACATCTCCTGGTAAGTTACATCATCTTCCCCCTTTTTTTTTTTTTTTTTTTTTGAAGTGCTGGAGAAGGGATTCTTTTATTTTTCCTATCTCGCGGTGTGGAAATAACATCACACCAATGAGAGATTTTGAACGGTCGGGTCATCCGGATAGTTCGGGCGCCATTATAACGAAGTAAATTTCTCCGTCATTTCTGTCCACGCCAGGATTCGAACCCGGATCCCCTCATTCCGGAATAAGTCACTCTACCAATTGAGCTACGCGGACGTTTTATTCTGATTCCTATCTGCCTTTATGTCGTGTGCGTCCTTCTGGCAGGTACGTCACATCTCCTGGTACGTTACATCATCTTCCCCTAATTTTTTTTTTTTTTTTTTTTTTTTTCGAAGTGCTGGAGAAGGGATTCTTTTATTTTTCCTATTTCGCGGTGTGGAAATAACATCACACCAATGAGAGATTTTGAACGGTCGGGTCATCCGGATAGTTCGGGCGCCATTATAACGAAGTAAATTTCTCCGTCATTTCTGTCCACGCCAGGATTCGAACCCGGATCCCCTCATTCCGGAATAAGTCACTCTACCAATTGAGCTACGCGGACGTTTTATTCTGATTCCTATCTGCCTTTATGTCGTGTGCGTCCTTCTGGCAGGTACGTCACATCTCCTGGTACGTTACATCATCTTCCCCTCATTTTTTTTTTTTCGAAGTGCTGGAGAAGGGATTCTTTTATTTTTCCTATCTCGCGGTGTGGAAATAACATCACACCAATGAGAGATTTTGAACGGTCGGGTCATCCGGATAGTTCGGGCGCCATTATAACGAAGTAAATTTCTCCGTCATTTCTGTCCACGCCAGGATTCGAACCCGGATCCCCTCATTCCGGAATAAGTCTTTCTACCAATTGAGCTACGCGAACGTTTTATTCTGATTCCTATCTGCCTTTATGTCGTGTGCGTCCTTCGGGCAAGTACGTCACATCTCCTGGTACGTTACACCATCACAGAGAATTTATATCTTCTGGCACACTCTTCCAGCCTTTCTTGCATACATAAGGGTCGCAAGGGTACATTGTTTTGTTGGAACACACCATGGCTTTGTGAAAACATTATACTCACGGGAAAAAAATCGACCACCTTTGACGTATCACCACCAAAAGTATCAAGAAGGGGAATTCAACATTCCCACACCATCGCGTGACTGCCTTCTGCAGTACGCAGAGTTGATAGCGTTGTTCTGTTCTAGCCGCATGTGTTAGCAACCTTCCCTCTGATGAAGCAGATATCTGGACTCGTCGGAACAACATACTTTCTGCCATTTATGAACACTCCAGTTTCGGTCAATACCTATTCAGTCTCGACTGTTTCTGTTTAGCAGGAAGAACAGCCTCAGAATGGGCTGTGGAATCCAGCACCACAACCAATGTACAGTACCTCGTAGTGTCTAGGTGGAAATTGGTCTGCCGAGTCCATCATTGTAAAGGTCATAGTCATGGTGTTCTGCGAAAAGACAAATTTGTCCACGCCCCCCTCACTCCGGAGTAAGTTGCTCTCCCAACTAAGCTACACGGACGGAATGTATCGCTGCAGATTTGTCGTCTTGACATGTGCTTTACTTCTGTAGTACGCCACATTTCACACTGACTTGACCATCGGCATGCCAATCCACTCGCCTCCCATATAAATGAGGTAACTGTCCGTTTTAGTTCACCGTTCGAGGATTGTGTTGATGTTTTGCCGTCATTTTCCCGGTCTGTTATCCCCTCATTACGGTTGTGCATTCACAGCCAACAAAAATTGCTACGTACGATATAGCCAACCAAACTGCCTTAGTGGAAATCCTCCAAATACGTGGCGTCAGTTAATAAATAAAGACATCGATTTTTCCACATTTTAGTAGCACATAGCAACCGAAAAACTGTTATTCGGTCAATTAAATCCGAATCGCAGATCTCTAGATATCTAGCCGAGCGCGTTGGCCTTACACCACGGTGGCCAACAATCCAAGGCACTATGTGTGTTTTTCTGTCAGCTTCTGACATCAGAAATCCGTAAGATGGGCTCAGCTACTGAGACGTCTCCATCTGGTGGGGGTTAACGGCACTGGCTATATACAGTGCTGGCCACCCAAAATGCACCAAGAAGGAAGCATCCGATTGGCCTGAAATTCGCAGCATGTGTCGCACGCGAGAGGACATGCAAACGATTAGCAATGCAGGGCATATGCAAATCATGTGCGCCTGGTACGCCACCGTAAAGCACTATAAGAAGTATAACGAAGTGAATTTCTCCGTCATTTTTATACGCGCCGGGGTTCGAACCCGGGTCCACTCATTCCGGAATAAGTTGCTCTACCAATTAAGCTACGCGGACATTTGTTCTGATTGCTATCTTCCTTTATGTCGTGTGCGTCCTGCTGGCAGGTACGTCACATCTCCTCTCCTGGTACGTTACATCATCTCCCCTTATTTTTTTTTTTCCGAAGTGCTGGAGAAAGGATTCTCTTATTTTTCCTATCTCGCGGTGTGGAAATATCATCACACCAATGCGAGATTTTGAACGGTCGGGTCATCCGGATAGTTCGGGCGCCATTACAACGAAGTAAATTTCTCCGTCATTTTTATCCGCACCGGGGCTCGAACCAGGGTCCACTCATTCCGGAATAAGTTGCTCTACCAATTAAGCTACGCGGACATTTGTTCTGATTGCTATCTGCCTTTATGTCGTGTGCGTCCTGCTGGCAGGTACGTCACATCTCCTCTCCTGGTACGTTACAGTAGGATGCACAGAAGGTGGAGTGTAAGTAGTGGAAGTGTGCTGTGCTGCCGGAACTGTGCGAGGGAAGCTTCCTGATGCCTCGTCGCAGAATACGGCAGTCATTCCAGCACGTTTTCGGAGTTCGACAGAGGACGAATAGTGACTTATCGCGACAGCGGTTTATCGTACCGAGACATCGGCGCACGCGAGAGACGATATCCAGCCACAGTGAGGCGAGTATGGATTCGGTGGGTGCAGGAAGCACGGATGGACAGACGTGAGCGATTGCCGCAGCTGCAGCACACCACCGAGCTAGAGGACCGGCATGTTGTGCTGCGGGCATTGACTGCTCGCACCGCCACATCACGAACGTTAGCGCTGGAATTAGGGTGTGTTGCGCAACATCCTGTGTCAGCACGTACCGTTCGACGTCGTCTGCAGGAGCGGTGACTTGTCGCACGGCGCCTATTGCTCCGATTACCATTGACGTTACACCACTGGCGAGTGCGACGGCAGTGGGCCGTTGAACGCCGCACCTGGACTACGAATGGCACGCCATTGTCTTCTCCGACGAATCCCGCTTCTGCCTGCAACACCACGATGGTCGGATCCGCGTGTAGCGGCTTCGCGGCGTGAGACTGTATGACGCCTGCATTATGCATCGCCATACCGGTTCGTCGCCTGGCGTTATGGTTTGGGGCGCAATTGGATATGACACAGCACCCCATTGGTACGCATCACCGGTACACTCAACAGCCACCGCTAGATCTCCGACGGTTTGGAGTCTGTAGTCCTCCCTTACCTGCAGCACCTACCAGCGGCCACGTTTCAACCGGACAATGCGCGCCCGCACGTGGCACGCGTCCTGCAACATTTCTTCTCTGCCCACCAGGTGTCACTGCTGCCACAGCCCGCCTGTTCTCCCGATATGTCGCCCATCGAACACGTCTGGTCTCTGATCGGCAACCGAGTGGCCCGGCAAGCAACACCCGCGGGTACGCCTGATGAACTGTGGCAACGTGTGGAAGCAGCCTGGACCGACATATTCCAAGCGCACATACAAAGCCTCTTTCGTTCGATGCCGCGGCGTGTAGCTGCCGTTATTGCCAACCATGGGGGCCACACAAACTATTGATGTCTGCGTGTTCCGCAAGTTGCACGGGCCTGTTAGCTCAGTTGTTTCATCTTTGTATCTGTTGTTACGTGTCCAGTAAATCTGGCTTTGCTATCTCGTGTCATTCTTGGTGTTGCATTTTGGGTGACCAGAAGTGTATTAATTGTAACAGTTAAATCCAAAGTGAAAATCCTCCAAGTACGTGGCGTCATTATTAACCGCGCCAGAACTAATAAAACTGCCTTGAATAACCATGCCAGTCGTAGCTGTTTGTGTCTAGCAATAGGAACAGCATCGAGAATGGGTTTTAGAATCTAGAACACCAACCCTTGTAGAGTAGTGTCTAGGTTAAAATTGGTCTTCTGGGCTTCTCCATTGTGAAGGATAGCCATCACTGCGTTCACACTAGCTTGTCCATAGACGTACCAGAGTGGGTAATGTCCCAACTGAAACTGACCACTCTTTAAAATCATCCTTCTTTCCTGTGTTTTGTCCCACAAACATATCAACCAGTGGCCACTGTGGAACGCTATCTAGCCACATTGTTTTATTGACCTCGTATAGCCGATTCTTTTGGTGATGGTCAACGGCCACAATTTGTTTTTGCTAACTCAGTGTTAATTCTGGATACAACAGGCAGTCATGTAATCTTTCAATTTATAATCCAGATAAGGGAAATGAGAGAGTGTATACGTGTTCTTTCAGATTACATCCCAGATATGAATCAGACCTGCGGTATTCCGAAGATTTCACCCAAAACACACCTGGTTGACCGGATTGTTGGAGGTGGTGAAGCTCGACCTGGAAGTTGGCCATGGATGGCTGATCTGCACGATGTCTCCATATTTCCCAGCGGTCACATATGCGGAGGAACGCTACTCAATGCCCAGTGGGTCATTACAACAGCACTGTGTTTCACAAAGTAAGTCAATACCCGCATTATGTTTTTAAATTACGCAGCACTTTTGGTGGCATAATTTTCTAAAGTGCTCCTATACGTATTTATTTATTTACCAGCGTATAGCCCGTCCTAGGATGGTTGTTTTTAAGCTTTAAATAAATATTAATACACTCACGGATAACGAAATTTGCGCACCAAGAAGGAAGCATCGGATTAAACTGAAATTTTATGGACGTAATGATACACGTTATGGCAAAAACAGAGCTGCAGGGCAATTACAGAGGGATCTGTGGCAAGCAGTCCGATTATCTTCAATAACGCGTCGCACTGCCTCGTGCGGCGATTCACACTGCAATACCGTCCGGCATGGAAGCGAACAGATGCCTGATGTTGTCCTGCGGCACACTGGCCCACACGTGTTGGACGGTGGGCTCCAAATCTCGGATAGTGCGGCACGGCGACAGCTGAGCTAGCGTTTCAACTGGTCCCACACAAAGCTCGATAGAGGACATGTCCCGGTGGCGAGTAGGCCATGGAAGTGTCTGGACATCACGTAGACAATCCTCGGCAACCATAGCCGTGTATGGGCGGGCATTACGCGGCTGGTATAGGGCACCTGGAATCCCGGCCAGGCATGAGAGCACATGGGGGCCGTAGGATCTCATACACATACCACTACTACAGCTAATCGGCTATCGTAGGATATGACTCCTCAGACCATAATGCCTGCAGTGGAAGTTGGCCATGGATGGCTGATCTGCCATCCATGGCCAACTTCCACTGCAGTGGAGGAGGTATGGCAGTGGAGGAGGTATGGCGCTCGATAGCGAGTTTGGGATTGTTACGTTGCCCCGGGGACCTCCACACCCGGACACGATGATCATCTGTCCCCAAAACGAAGCGGCACTCATCGCTGAACACCACACGTTGCCAGTCTGTGGCGTTCCACGTCGCTCTGGCCTGGCAACACTGCACATGGAGCCGGCGTGTTCCGGTGTTCATCGCAGCAGACGTAAGGGGCGCTGGGATCGCAGAATCGCTTTCGCGAGGCGTCGGGAAATGGTTCGTGGTCACACAGGAGCCTCTACATCTGCCTGTATAGTTGACCGGGTCTTTGTGGGGTACGTTCGTGCCTGGCGCACGATCCGTCGATCCTCTCTACCGGAGCCGCTCTGCCGTGTGGCAGTGCCGTTACGTGTGCACTGCTCCCAACACAGTAGGACGGTATGGTCAAAACGATCCACGTGGCGGTCTATACGGCGCGCCGACTACCATGCGGTTTTCAGCCCGATGATCAGGCCTCTATCAAAGTCCGTAAGTTGCGTAAATCGACGTCTCTGGCGTCTACCCGGCAGTCTTGTCACTCTGTGCTCTTGCTTGCGTCAGCCGGTGCTTTTTGCTTTCATAGGGCATCGACTACAATAAGTCTTGTATTTTATTTCATGTAACCCTGCGTATTTCCCCGTAGACAGTGCGTTGTTTACGTCTCCAAAAAAAGGTTACCAAAACCGGGCCATGGAAATTCAGTGGTTCTCCACTCTTTCAATTCCTTAGTTTCAGCCTCTTTTTCATGTTTGTATGGCCAGGGGGCTAATGAGAAGGGTGGATTGGAATTCACTGAAGGGGAGTCACTACTAATTGCTCTGTATGTTTTCTTTACAAAAGTGGGGATTCCAACGCGTAAAGTGGAGTCTAAAGCTACACTAGCGTCCTTAAGACTGCCCCGGGACAGTGAAAGTGCAGAAAGTGGTTGACGACTCCTTTGGGTGAGAGGAGTGCAAGGCAAAGTCGCTGGCTGGAAGGAAAGAAGTTAAGGGGGGTTAGGTATTGTGTCTGCTGGGAACAACGTTAACATTTAATTTACATGAACAAAAACGACGTTTTCCTTTTAAAAAATTGTTCAAATACAGTCTATTTTCGTAAGCAAAAATGGAAAATTTTGAAAAGAAATTTAACACAATGCATCCAGAGCAAGCAAAAAGTTGAAGGCGAAATTCCACCATCACTTGTATCTCACACCCGTGGCGTAATTAGCCAGGTCCGTGTTTGTATGTACACTGTCGTGCAAAAATTAAGGACGAGACGGTTTTTCGAATGTAACGTCGTGCAGAAGTGCTCCACATCGACTCAAATCATACCATAAGATCCCCAAGATGTAAGAATATGGGACAAGTGAGCAAAACCGTCCAAACAAGGAATCCAAAGGATACAAAGGCACTTTATTGAAAAGGTAGCGTCGAGCACAACTGGACAGAAGCCAGAAACGACCATGTGACAGGTGGCTGCCAAGAAAAATCCAGTCTTTAGTAGGGGATATGATCACCCCTGACTGGGTTGCAGGATTTACAACGACTGTCCATGCTGAGGACGAGGTTGACAAGGAACTGTTGAGGCATCGCTGCCCATTCCTCTTATAGCGCCAATCGCAGCTGCGGAATTGTTGCTCGCGGCTGGTGACGTGCTGCCAAGCGTCTCCCGAGAAGGTCCCACGCGTGTTCGATTGAATTTAGATCCGGGCACCTTGCGGGCCAATCCATGAGTTGAATATCTTCACTCTCCAACAGCTCAGCGACTGCTACTGTACGATGAGGTGTAGCGTTGTCGTCCATGAAGAGGAACGCAGGACCCACAGCACCTCTAAACAGACGCACGTGAGGCAGGAGAAACTCGGTACAATAGCGGACACCAGTGACTGAACCTCCTTGGAAGATGTGGAGGTCAGTGCGGCTACCAAGCATGATACCGCCCCAAACGATAACTCTGCCACCCCCAAACCGGTCCCTTTCGATGATGTTGGAGGTGTGATTGCGTGTTCCCTGCTCTCTGCAGATGTTTATAAGTCCAGAATCGCTCGTCAGACTAAATCGGCTCTCATCCGTAAAGAGAACTCTACCCCATTGCTGAGGTATCCAGTTCTTGTGCTCCTGGTACCACAAAAACTGCCGTCTCTGACGAACAGGCGTTAATGGCACACACCGTACTGGTCGTCGTGCAAATAGACCACCTTTGTACAGACTCCTGGCCACGGTAAAACGCGATAACGGACGTCCAGTTGTCTGTTGCATGTGCCTTGCGATTTCTCCCGCTGTCTGCCGTCTGTCTCTTCTCACCTGTAGGACAATATACCGGTCGTCCGCCGCCGTGGTTGCTCGTGGACGACCACTACTAAACTCTCGAACAGCTGTTGCCGTCGTTTAAAATACTTTCCAAGTTCGTGAAACGATGCTGTGGGCGATCCCGTACTCCTCGGCCACACTAGTCCCACTTCGACCTTCTTCCAACTTCCCAATGGCGCGACCTCGGGTAAAGTCATCCAGATGTATTCTACTGGATTGCCTGTTGGCCATAACACACGGTGGCAGCAACTCGACGTCGTTTAAACCGATGTACACCGTGCAGTAGCTTTCACCGAATTGCTGAGCGTACACCGCCCGTGTGCTTTATACCCCCTCCCCTACGTCATGCTGCATATATGCGCATGCTCTACCGTACCGAATCCTGAGTGGTCTTTCGGTCCGTTCTGCCTACTCGTTCCGCTGTTATGCTAATTTCTCCTCTTCGTCCATAATTTTTGCACACCAGTGTATGTATGTCCAAGTGGAGGGGGTCGGAACTGTACGAATTCATTTGTAGCCGGTAGTCGAAGTGTGGCTAGTGTGGCCGAGGAGTTCGGGATCGCTCACAGCATCGTTTCACGAGCTTGGAGAGCGTTTTAAACGACAGGAACAGCTGTCCGAGAGTTTAGCAGTGGTCGTCCACGAGCATCCACGGTGGCGGACGACCGGTATATTGTCCTACATACGAGAACAGACAGACGGCAGGCAGCGGGAGAAATCGCAAGGCACGTGCAACAGACAACTGGACGTCCATTATCGCGTTTTACCGTAGCCAGGAGGCTGCACAAAGGTGGTCTATTTGAACGACGATCAGTACGGTGTGTGCCATTAACGCCTGCTCGTCGGAGACGGCGGTTTCTGTGGTGCCAGGAACAGAGGAACTGGATACATCAACAATGGGGTCGAGTTCTCTTTACGGATGAGAGCCGATTTAGTCTGACGAACGATTCTGGACGTATGCACATCTGGAGAGAGCAGAGAACACGCAATCACACCTCCAACATCATCGAAAGGGACCGGTTTGGAGTTGGCGGAGTTTTCGTTTGGGAGACGGTATCATGCTTGGTAGCCGTACTGACCTCCACATCTTCCAAGAAGGTTCAGTCACTGGTGTCCGCTATTGTACCGAGGTTCTCTTGCCTCACGTGCGTCTGTTTAGAGGTGCTGTGGGTCCTGAGTTCCTCTTCATGGACGACAACGCTACACCTCATCGTACAGTGGCTGTCGCAGAGCTGTTGGAGAGTAAAGATATTCAACGTACGGATTGGCTCGCAAGGTCCCCGGACCTAAATCCAATCGAACACGTGTGGGACCTTCTCGGGAGACGCTTGACAGCACGTCACCAGCCGCCAACAACGATTCCGCAGCTGCGATTGGCGCTGCAAGAAGAATGGGCCGCGATGCCTCAACAGCTCCTTCACAACCTCGTCCTCAGCATGGACAGACGTTGTAAATTCTGCAACGCAATCAGGGGTGATCATATTCCCTACTAAAGACTGGATTTTTTGGCAGCCGCCTGTCACATGGACGTTTTTGTTTTCTGTCCAGTTGTGCTCGAAGCTATCTTTTCAATAAAGTGCCTTTGTATCCTTTGGATTCCTTGTTTGGACGGTTTTGCTCACTTGTCCCATATTCTTACATCTTGGGGATCTTATGGTATGATTTGAGTCGATGTGGAGCACTTCTGCACAACCTTACATTCGAAAAATCGTCTCATTCTTAATTTTTGCACGCCAGTGTATGTTACAGTTGGGTCAATAAAGGTTGATACAAGTTCTTTATATACTGCATAACTTGTCCGATAACCTATAGTTCGGTGCAAAACACTTTCGCCCTTACCTAAAACAGAACTAAACAGAATCTAGTCCGACATTTAGCTATATTATAAATTTATCTCCCGTTAAGTAAAAACAGAGTTGAAGTACTTTACTTTCTGCATAGAAACTTCAAATATTCTGGAACTCCGTACAATATAATTACGCAAAGTAATAAATAAGAAATACTCGAGATAAATACCGATTTTGCACAGGTGAAATCATAAATACCATATAATCCTATGATGGTTAGAGTGAACAATCGGCTCACAACTCCTGAACGCCCCCTGGCGAGCTGTGGCATTAACAGTCCGTTTTTAGCACGTCTTTTGTAAAAAAAGATCATGCTTCTGTTATCGGTTTGTCCGTCCGTCCGTCTGTACCCACGATATCTCTGCAACTATTATTCCGATTTGAAAAATCCTTTTTGCATTCGGAAGCTTGAAATATGCAAATGTTGATCATTTATTTCGGTTGTTTTTTTACGATGTACAATTTCGCCGGTAGAGGGCGTAAATGCAGATGATGTCGAATTCAAAAATACGTTTCATTCCACATATTTGCTTCTAAACATCCGATTAAAATTTTTTTTATCTTTCAATTCCATTTATGTCGAAGAGTATTTTAGATATAGTTACTTTTTCAAACTACGCATAGATTTTCCGCTAGGGGGCGTAAAAACAAATTACATTTTTCTAGATAACTCTTTTTCTAAAACTCCGTTTTGAAAAAAAAAAATTTTCAGCGGATACATCTTCTGATGGAAAGTCTTTTGCATATAATTTAAAATTTTTGGTAAAGAATACTTCGGCCACCAGGGGGCGTAAGTGTTAATTTTTGCTTCTGATGCTTTTGACATAAAATCGGAGCTTCTAAATTATCGATTGAAAAAATTATTTCGTAGACTGATGACACTCACATCGATAAACCTTTTCGGAATACTTTCTTCTTAAAATATTGCACAGTTTCTCCGCCAGGGGGCGTAGATGTACATCTTATTTTTTGTTAATATCTGTACTTCTAGGAGTCCGATTTGAAAAATTCCTTCTTTGTTGGATAGTATTTTTCGTGTGACATGTTTTTCATGTAATTTCAAAATTTTCAAGTAATTCATACACTTTCCGCTAGGGGCGTAGCGGTAAATTGCGTTTCCTCCTATATCTCTGCTTCTAAATCTCCGATTTGAAAAATTCTTTCTGAACCCGATACAGCACCTGATGGGAAATCGTTTGCACATTATTTCTAATTTTTGTAAAAAAAATAGTTTGGCCACCAGGAGGCGTAAGTCTTAATTTCCGCTTCTGTTGTAGTTGCAACAACATATGAGCTTCTAAATTCTCGATTGAAAACAACGTCGTTTGTTGACCGATACTAGTCATGTCGACAAACCTTTTAGAAACATTTTCTTCTTAAAATAATGAATGGTTTCTACGCCAGGGGGCGTAGATGTATATCTTATTTTTGTCAATATATCGACTTCTAGCAGTCCGATTTGAAAAATTCCTTCTATGTTGGATAGTGTTTCTAGTGTGACATGTAGTTCATATAATTTCAAAATTTTCAAGTAATTCATAGACTTTCCGCTAGGGGGCGTAAATGTAAATTACGTTTCCCCTATATCTCTGCTTCTAAATCTCCGATTTGAAAAATTCTTTCTGCACCACATACAGCTCCTGATGAGAAATCGTTTGCACATAATTTCTAATTATTATAAGAAATATTTGGCCACCAGGTGGCGTAAGTCTTAATTTTCGCTTCTGTTGTATTTGCAGCAAAATATGAGCTTCTAAAATCTCGATTGAAAAAAAAGTCGTCTGTTGACCGATACTACTCATGTTGATAAAAGTTTTAGGAAAATTTTTTTCTTGAAAAAATGCATGGTTTCTATGCCAGGGGGCGTAGATGTATATCTTATTTTTGTCAATATCTCTACTTCTAAGAGTACGATTTGAAAAATTCCTTCTTTGTTGGATAGTGTTTCGATGCGAAATGTTTTTCCTATCAATTCAAAATTTTCAAGTATATCATAGACTTTCCGCTAGGGGGCACAAAAGTAAATTGCGTTTCCTGCGTTATTTCTGCTCCTAAAGCTCTGATTTGAAAAGTTCTTCCTGTATCGCATACAAGGTCTGATGGAAAATGTTTTTTACATAATTTCTAATGTTTGGTAAAGAATGGTTTAGCCACCAGGGGTCATAAGTGTTAATTTCTGCTTCTGAAGTATTTGTTGCAAAATCTGGGCTCCTGAAAACTCGGCAATTTTTTTTTCTTGTGCTGATACCGGTTATATGGATAAACCTTTTGAGAATACTTTCTTCCTAAAATAATGCATGGTTTTTCCACCAGGGGACGTAAAGTCACATCTTATTTTTGTCGATATCTCTGTTTCTAAGAGTTCGTAAGCTCACGATTCCGTTTACAGCAATATCTGAGGGATTAAAAACCCGACTGAAAATCTTCTTTCTTTCGTCAGATCTATTGTTTTCCATACCGGTTCCATTGACTTTAAATAGCTTTGATAAATTTAATTTGCGTCAGAACGCATTCAAAAGACGTGCTTATTACACCCGAAAATTCGGTGTCATCTTTCTTGTTCAAACTGCTGACAGCACGGAAAGTCGTATCACCTGACTTATCATACACCGTGGTCACGACATTAGAGAGATGAGTCGTAGCCACGGATGAGTTCCCTCTTCTAGTGACGTCACGCGGAAACCAAGGCTTTCGGTAGGTTTCCGCCGCTGTCGGGTGTAGCATCAAACACGACACGGACCAAAGACCTTTAAAGGAACAGTAAACTTCATAAAAATGTCCTTGAAAATACGAATTTTTGCTGTCATGTTATGCGGGTGACGGAATGATGCTCATAGAGCCCAAATTTGTTTCCGTACGACCATTGGGAGCTGAGTAAACAGCAGACAAAGTCTCTGGTGATGACGTCACACTAGACAAGTTGTCAGTCAGACTACTTCTCGCATCAGCGGCATCTGTGTACTCGGCGCGGTAGGGGTTGTGAGGGAAAGTACTAGGTCATTAGGGTCGGGAATTTCTCTCCTTGTGTTGCACATGTCCTGTCCGTTAGTCATCAAACTTCCGGCTGCAATTTACACAACTGGAATGAATTTTAAGCAGTTTACAGATTTCGCTGAAACTGTTGGTTTACAATCACTCATTAGCCGTACTTTTCACAAAGTGTTGAAATTTTTAGTTGGGCCAACAATCAAGTTTACGTGGCACAATATGAAAAAACAAATTACTGATGATTTAAAATTATGCGATTCCGAAATTTGGGTGAGCGGAGCCTGACAGTTTGATTCGCCAGATTTTTGCGCCACATACAGGGTGTTTCATAAAGAATGTCTCGATTTGAAAAGTGGGTATCCTGGCAACCACGAACCACCGATGAATGCGACTCGTATCATGTCTACGGGCGTGGCCCAGAGTTTGTTATGACTACCGCTAGATTGCAGTACGAGCATCCAAACAGCTGCTATGCTTTGTGAGTGAGAAGATGACGTCAAAGCAACAGAAGGCGTTTTGTGTGCTCGAATTTAGCAAGACCGTGATTACGGTGCAGCGTGCGTTTAAACGGCAGTGCTCTACCAGTGGGCAAAAACATTCGTCGTTGGTATCGACAATTTGAAGAAACATGGTGTTTATGTAAGGGAAAGAGTCCTGGACGACCAACCACCTCAGCGACGAATGTGCAACGAATTGGCGAGGCGTTTCAGCGAAGACCACGGAAGTCTACTCGTCGTGCGAGCCGCGAGCTTGCCATTCCTCATGTAACTGTTTGGCATGTTTTACGACGACGTTTGCTGCTGAAACCGTACAGGTTGCAACTGGTGCAAGCTCTTCGTGGAGGTGACAAAACACAACGAAAAGATGTTTGTGCAACTCTGTTAGAGGACATGGTGGACGACACCGTCGTACAAAGGTTGATTTTTACTGATGAAGCAACCTTTCATGTAAGCGAGAAAGTTTCGCGCCACAATGTCCGCATATGGGGACTGGAGAATCCACATGAAACTCTCCAACACGAACGTGATTCACCAAAACTGAATGTTTTTGCACGTTTTCTGTTAGAAAGGTTCGTGGTCCTTTCTTTTTGCGGACAACACGGTTGCGGGCAACTCCTATCTCGCAATGCTGAAGGACTGGCTACTTCCATACTTCCACAGCTGCAGGACGACTCTGAAGATTACATTTTGCAGCAGGAAGGCACACCGCCACATTGGAACCTGCAAGTTCGTCAGTTTATAAACGACACATTGCCTCAGTGTTGGATTGAACGCAGGGGACCCCATGACTTGGCACTACATGCTTGGCCTCCGAGATCTCCAGACATCACACCGTGTGACTTTTTTCATGGGGATACGTAAAAGACCGTGTTTATGTTCCCCCTTTACCCGCTGACTTGAATGAGCTCCGAACGAGAATCACGGCCGCGGTAAATTTTGTGACTGAAGACACTCTCCAACGCGTTTGGGATGAATTCAGCTATCGGCTTGATGTTGTCCGTGCAGCAGGTGGAGGGCACATTGAGCATTTGTAATTCTGGTGAATGACTTTAGACCTTCCTTCATACTTGGCTCTTTGGTTTGTAACTATACCACATTTGCCTTATTAAATATACGTACTACTTTGAAATCGGGTCATTCTTTTTGAAACACCCTGTACTGTGCCTATTGCATTATGGATGTTCGCAAGGGAAATACTGTTTGTATTGTCGTCCAAAATGGCGTTTTTGACGGGGACTTAGAAAAGAATACGTAAGATTTAAAACTCTCAGGTCTCTATGAAGAAATAAAGATATTAGTTTTTTTTTGTTGTTGTTTTTATCAGTTAGACGTAGAAGCATTCGTTCCTTCATGAAAAAAAAAATATCCCCAATCTGATCATCAGTTTGATGTGTTGCACATGGGAAAAAGTTTGAGTAAAAACCTAAAAGCTGCTGAAAAGAAAGCTCCTTTACTAGAAGCATGGTGGTCAGCTCAAACGTGCAATGGAGATGCTGAACTGCTGGTAGAAAATTTTCTATCTGTGTCTAACTTGCCATACAGTAATAACAGTTAGATAAACTGCCTTTTATCTAACTGTTATTTCTAGAGCTATATATATCATGTTCAACTATTGCGGTATTTTTATTTTCGGCCTGGGGGGTGGTCATTAATGACTTTGTACTTAGGCTACGAGAAATACTCATAAAGTTGTTTCTCCCATGACAATAGGAGAAACTAAACAAAATGTATATATGCACTTAGTTCAATGGAAAATACCTTTATATACTCGTATATAGACAGCAGCTGACTAATCTTTAGTGACAGCGGAAGTTCATCGAAATAGTCTGGGTCATTTCCAGGGCAACAAACAAAACCCGAAAACTGTTCATTAGATTCAGGAAAACATTCTCTAATTTTACTCACAACACAGGAAGGGATTACTTTAATGATTTTTTGCCCTACAGGTATCCAAGCATTCACCCCAATATACGAATTATTTGCATGCAACGTGTCTCCCTAGTTTGTTATATACAAGTTCATATTTTTTTTTTCTCGTTTTTTTCTGTCCGAAGAATCATTTGATAACGACTTGCCTGTAAGGTGTGGATGTTTAAAACAACACTGTCTAATGATTCGTGGTTTATTATACATTGGGCTCTACCTTTTATTTTCATCATCTTATCACCCTCGTTGCAACACAAACACTCAGCGTCTGTTGACATTCTCTCGCGGTTATCACATTGGCACCAATCAAGATTACCTTTTCTACCCTCGAATTTGTTTTCACATTCCTTGTTAAACATTCGTACTGTACCGGAAGAATATCGTGGTTCAAATAAATAAGAATTTACACTAGCCATTTTACAGATTGATGGGATCGACTGCGCTGCACAGAACGGTAAACAGCACCGACTGGAGCCCTCCGCAGGCTGGGCGTCTGATCTCTTGTCTAGTGTGACGTCACTGCTGATTTTAAAAAACGCTCTAGCGGGAGAACTACTTGCAATAAAGCATTTCTCATTGTGTCATTTTTCATGTCTCTTTCGACATTCCATTTTCGCACGGAAAACAAAATGCCCGAAATGAGTTTACTGTTCCTTTAAGATACATAGACTGGAAAACCGTAAGCTAACTGTGCGACATTTGAAGTTCAGAGTTGTACGGCATGAAACTGTCACATCTCGTTGTTTACTAAAGGCGTTCGCGTGTTTATAGGCCCTGTCAGTTACATCCATCTTTATATATATATATATATAACCAGTAAGATTTATTAGTTTTTGTTTTTATAACAGTATGTATATATTGTTATAGTTTTTTAATAGTATGTATATATGTATATATATTGTAAAGTACTTCAGAAAATAATATAGCCAGATTTAATGAGCTAAACAAATTTTCAATTAAACAAAACGTTTTAATGAGTTACAAATTTTTCAATTTAAACAATTCTCTTTTCTGATACACATGCCCTCAGAAAATTTGTCGAGTTGTAGCTTGTAAATGCTAAAATGTCCCGATCGGATGAGAAATTCTTTATATTTTACACTTTTGGCATCAACCCCCGACAGGTTTGCTGAGTAGGCACATGCCCTCAGATAATGTTTCGAGTTGTAGCTTGTAAATGCTGAAAATTTCCCGATCGGACCAGAAATTCTTTATAATTTAAACTTTTGGTATTGCCCACCAAAAGTTTAAAATACAGGAAAATTTCTCAGATCAGCGGTCGTTAGAAAATTCTCCGATCGTGGTCTTTTGGAAAACTCATCAATCGGTGGTCTTTAGGATTATTTCCTCGATCAGTGGTCTTAAAAATATTCCCCGATCGTCGGTCTTTTGGGAAATTTCCTCATTCGGTGGTCATTAGACAGTACCCCCTCCCCCTTCCCAATCGGTAGTCATTAGGAAAATTACCCCTATCAAAGGTCGTTAAAAAATTTTACGGTTCGGTTGTCGTTAGGAAACTTTCACCGATCAGTGGTCGTTAGGAAATTTCCCCATCAGTGGTCATAAAATATCCCCGGTCAGTGGCCGTTTCACCATCAGCAGAGAAGGTTGTGCTTACAATGTTTTGGGAGACTCAAGGATGCTGTTAACCCATTTCCAGAAGCGAGATGAGAATGTGAATACTGCATCATACTGTGAAAATTCTGTCAATACTTCGGGATGCTATTCGCAAAAAAAAACGTCCAGGCGTACTGACTGGAGGAGTACTGCTCCATCACGACAACGCCAGACCTCATACGGCTCAATTAACCAAGCAGAAAATTGAAGAACTAGGCTGGGAACTTCTTGAATCCCCGATTTAGCCCTGAGCAATTTTAACCTTTTTGGTTTGCTAAAAATTCACTGTGGCGACAAACGTTTCGCGAATAACGAAGAGGTTGAATGGGAAGTGCGAATGTGGCTGAAACAGCAGATCCATGACATCTATGCTGTACGCTTTGACGCACTGATAAGCGGTGAGATAAATGTGTCAATATTGATGGGAATTATGCTGAGAAATAAGAGGAAATGCAAAAATAATAACAAATGTTTTTCAAGTTCGTATAGGATTTTTTAAATAACTGTTTATGACTTATTTGCTGACGTATCTCCGTACCTTCAGAGTACGTTTGTCGTATAACTTTTTACTTTTCTCTTGTTAAAATTCTTTCCGATCTACAGTTTGAGAAAGGCAACGGACTGGAGAGTGAAACTTGGAAATCACGAGAAGTTCAATTTCAACGAAGGTGAGCAAGTGAGATATGTGACTCGAATCGTCTTCTACGGCTCGACAAACAGTGAGGTATTTATTTTCAGGGGTTTCAATAAAGTGTTGCATGTTTTAATGTATAATAGTTTGAATTGTATTATCATGACGCGTGATGCACATAGCTTGTTTGTTTGTGGGTTTAACGCCCACCGTGAGCAACTCGATCGACTATATACACTGTAAAAAAATTCTGAAATTCACGAGCCACTTTCCGTGATTTCTTCCGTCAATTAACGAAGGAGGCATGTTTCTGATACAATCTTTTCTGTGGAATGATGGAAAAAAAAAACTGAATTTCACCGATTTTTCGTACGCCAAAAAAATTCTGAATTTTCAGAAACCTTTCGGCAATTTCTTTCTTCTGTTGACGGTAAATTATCGTTTTCAACATATGTTAACGGAAAATTCTGAGTTTTCAGAAACCTTTCCGCAATTCCTTTCTTATATTAACGGAAAAACTCCGTTCTCACTTTTCTCTATCCACATGACGAAAAGGTTCTGGTAATAGGAGAGATTCACGGGAATGCGTGGGGGTTTGTTTAACTATTAAATTACCATAATCTGTTGAAGTATTTGATTTTGAAGTTTTGTAGCGAGATCGGATATTGTAGATAGCATATCGCATGAATTTCTATTACTGTGTCACAGAATATTTCTTCTCATATCTTCTATCTTGGGCGCTAGCTATTATATAATGTGATGCCATAAGAAACCGGATAGTTAATTTATTGCACAGGTGATTGTACGATGTCTATGAATCAGTATGTGGAAGCCTTAAGGCAAAAGCTATATAGCTATCAAGAGTAAATTTTATATTTAGAAGTTTTGTGAAATAATATTATAAAACAGTACATTGCATCTTCTCTTAAAGATAATTGAAAGTTATTGTCAGTTGAAAAAAGATTTCAAACTCCAAATCATTTTATTGCTTTGAAAAATCACGATGAGAAAATTCGTAATTTGTAATAAGACTTCGTACAAAAAAATGAAATTATTCGAAACGGATTCAAAAAAATAATAAGCTCTAATAGGAAATAAAATTAATTAATCACTCGCATTAATGAAAAAAAAAATCACCATCGCGCAGTTAAGTTACACCTTGAACGTGATCTTAGATCCCGGCGCATTCTGGCTCAGTGGTTAAGATGCGCGCGGCATCTTAACCACTGAGGCATTCTGAGAATCTTAACCTGGCTCAGTGGTTAAGATTCTCACTACCGGCACAAAAAAGGATTCTCTCGCGTAAGGGCTGAAATTTTCAACGTGTTGGATTTTGCAAAATTTCAGTCTAAATACGGAAATACTTAAAACGAACTTTTCTAAAATACAAGGAATTACTGACTACGGAAAATCATGAAAATACGGAAGTTAAAAAAGCGGACACTTTTAGAAACGGAAATTCCTTTAAAAAACGGACAGTTACCGGCAACTCTGCTGCACTTCATTTCCAGAAATGCTCCGTGAATTCATACCACTTACTTTTTTACAGTGTAGGCAGTCGTCCATCCCTCATTTAAGGCCACTGGTTCCAGGGAAGGGAGAAAGCCAGTTCCGTATAGCAAACGCAATAGACATGCCTTACCGGGATTCGAACCCACACCCATTTCGGACGAACAGTCAGAAGCCAGCGGGTAGACCACGGCGCCACTGGGCTGGCATAAGCAACGAATGGACGTAGTCGCGTAAGTAGTATTAAAAGAGTGCCTTCCCATCAACCTGATTTTTTATGCTTAGAATTTTATCTTAACCTTAAAAATGGCAATGACAAAAATATGTAACTGTGAGTTTGGCGCACCTAACCCTATTATTTTTTAAAGCACACGGAAATATGCTTTTCCCATGTTCAAAAAAAAAAAAAAAAAAAAAGGAAAGAAAAAAAAAGGCCGTTTTCCGGATAAGTAAAAAAATTAACGTAAAATTAGCTTCTGTCACCAAACCAAACACTTATTTCTTACTTTTGGGCCTCGAAAGCTATCTCTGGTATTTTCCTTCTTCGGCATTTCCCTGCGTATTTGGCACGCCAGACTATTTCAAAAACTCTATATCTTTACCTTCTTTTGTTTTAAACTTTTTCAGTGAGGATGCTTTATCCCGCATCTCAATATTTCTGGGTTTTTTCAGGCTTTATAACTTTATGGAAATAAGACACTAAACCTACCAGCGGTCCCCGACCAACCGTAAACTTCAAGTGCAATGGTCTAGAGACCAATAGAATACGGCTATAATAAAAGAACACTCGGGTTTGTGGCAATATGATCATTTGTCATTTTCTTGCGAATGGGGGTAATTCAGTGTTTCAATAGAATAAGGCTCGTTTTCAAGCTGCCAGTTCTGTGTTCATGCAGAATAGTTCGCATTGTGATGTATGTACCACTGAGGTGACGCAAGAGTCACAACGGCGAGTTGCAGCGATAAGCCAAAGTCGGTGTAGTTCAACCAGAAGAATAACTGTCTCCGGAGCAAGGAGACGCGGTCAAATGGACTTATTTTCACAGTACTCATGCTAAATTCCGTGTTGTTTCAACAGAATAAGAATCGTTTTCATGCGGCCAACGTTAACAGGTCGGCCCTTTAAAACGTTAATGTCCTCCTATGGCATGAGTGATCGCCAGATCTGTTCCCAGAACATGACAAAAAAGGCGCTTGACTTAAAATTCGATACCTGCCCTACCAGAACTGAATTGAAATAGATTTGGAGGAACACATGATTACATCAGATATTTCTCCGAGAGCATAGGCACTGACTCTATGGGGCGATAGGGGTTTGCCCCCCTAATAATTGTAAGGAGGGGGCCAGGCCCCTGCTTACAATTATTGGTTAATAATAAAACGGTACTGCAATTTTCACAGATCTAGAAGAACGTACATTTCTCTTATAATTTTTTTATTTGCTTAAAACGGGTTTTCCTCCGTGTCTGTTCTTGCTAGAAGTGGTGGTGATCTCTTACGAAGGAAAACTCAGGTGGCGTGACTCAACTAGCCAACCCACCGGATGTTTGTGGCTTTAAAAGTACGGAGGACCAATTCTCACCTCACTCACTAATTCATGCTGAAAGCTGTGACATTGATGTTCTCATGCCAGCTGCGCGTTGGCGCGCTGCCAAAAGTAGACCAGGCAGAAGTTGCCTTTGCCGAAACCCCAAACCAGTTCTTACCGGCCGTCGGACTATGCTCCGCTGTGTCCTACATGGAATAAGCTGTTCTTCGTACAACAGGAAAAGTTTCACCTTCATCGTTCATGTTATGTTTTGTATTTATGTATATAGTTGTGATTTTAAGGCTGTCTTTGAATGAGTGTTAGGGTTCCTCTTCTGCGATAGATGGCGCAAAAAATCACTCCTTGGGCATGGCTTTTACGTCTTCAGGGACTGTCCCAGAAATTGGCGTCACCGAATTACTGCAAACCTCGCCATATTCAGAATAGAAGCGGTCTCTCGTTGGCTCAACAATGAAAAGACAAAATACGCGCTGTTACGTTTTAACCAATAACGTTGTTTGGGGTGGAGCTTCGTAAGTAGGCGGAGTTTCTATAGCTCAAATTCAGGAGTTCTCTGCTAATGTACACATTTTCTCTTCAAAAATGAACGTACAATAGGATTTAAGATGACTTATGGGAGATAATATACCAGTCTCACTTTTGGCCCCAATCAGTTATTTCCATTTGGCCTAGATAATTCAAAAAATTCAGACAGAAATAAGAGATTTCGTGTCTTCCAGACAGAAACACTGCTAAGCTAACTTATCGCGCCATCTAGCGCCCAAATTGTAATACTTTTGAGTCAGATAAATTGAATTTTTAAAAAAATTCTAACACTCTTTTCGGAATAATAACTGTGGCACATATTAGCCATAGGTCGTTTTTATTTGTGCTCAAAATTTCAAACACCGCAAAGTAATAGTCTTCGGGAAAATGTGTACAAAAGAATTTACATTGCAGATATAGGATATAATTTCTCTTACACTCATTCAAAGACAGCATTCTGTATTGTAACTTTTGAAGAAATTTATTTCACTTGCCAGAATGGATACATCTATTGTTAAAAGAAAGCATGAGCCAAGTGATTTAGTATCTAGTGAGCCTGATAGGTCAACATTATTAAATTTAAGTGGTGAACATAACCATGCAGGTGCAGGCCATTCTTTGCCAGCATGTAGCTGTATTTTTTCTAATACGACTAAAACTCAAATAACACCAGGCACCAGTATGAGGACGAGCAGCACACAAAAGAAATTTTCAAGCTCGTTGGATTACTTCATTTCCATGGCTTGCATACGATGGCACCGAACATGCTGCTTTTTGTAAGATATGCAAAGCAGCTTATACTAATCAGTTCTTACAGTTCCCAACTAAATTTTAGCTCTGACTTACAAGTTCTCAACTAGTTTTGATATTTCAGGAATGAGTATTTTATGCTTTTTTGTGTCAAAGTTTCAATTTTAAATACACTGACGGAAAAAAAAATCCCAACACCACGAAAAAATAGTTGTAGAGGAATGAAATGGCGGCAATACATTTCTATAGGTAACATATTTAATCGATTAAGGTTTCAAGATCACAGCTTAATGTAAGCGCAAGAAGAGCCATTTTAAATGTGAAATGCTGGTACATTAATAACCAGTGTAACCGCCAGAATGTTGAATGCAAGCACGCAAACGTTCATGTATTGTGTCGTACAGGTGCTGGATGTCGGTTTGTGGGATGGAGTTCCATGCCTGTTGCACTTGGTCGGTCAATACAGGGACGGTTAATGCTGGTTGCGCGTGACGCTGGAGTTGCCGTCCAATGGTGTCCCATACGTGCTCGATTGGTGAGAGATCTGGTGATCTAGCAGGCCATGGCAACATGTCGACACTCTGTAGAGCATGTTGGGTTACAACAGCGGTATGCGGGCGAGCGTTATCCTGTTGGAAAACACCCCTGGAATGCTGTTCATGAATGGCAGCACAACAAGTTGAATCACCAGACCGACATACAACTGTGCCGCCAGGATGCGTTGGATAGCCACGAGAGTGCTCCTGCTGTCATAGAAAATTGCTCGCCAGACCATAACTCCAGGTGTAGGTCCAGTGTGTCTCGGCCGCAGACAGGTTGGTTGCAGGCGCTCACCTGGCCTCCTTCTAACCAACACACGGCCATCACTGGCACCCAGGCAGAACCGGCTTTCATCAGAAAACACAACAGATTTCCACTCCGTCCTCCAATGAGCTCTAGCTTGACACCACCGACGTCGCAAACGGCAGTGGTTTGGAGTAAGTGGAATGCACGTTACAGGGCGTCTGGCTCGAAGCTGTCCTTCAAGTAACCGATTTGTAACAGTTCGTTGTGTCACTGTGGTGGCAACTGCAACTCGAATTGCTGCCGCAGACGCGGTATGATGCGCCACGGCCACACGCCGTACACGGCGGTCTTCCCTCTCAGTAGTGCTACGTGGCCGGCCGGAACCCGGTCTTCTTGAGGCAGTACCTTCCCTTGACCACCGCTGCCAGCAATCATGCACAGTGGCTACATTCCTGCCAAGTCGTTCTGCAATATTGCGGAAAGAAAATCCACCTTCTCGTAATCCTATTACACGACCTCGTTCAAACTCCGTGAGCTGTTGATAATGGCTTCTTCGTCTTCTTAAAGGCATTCTTGACTAACATCAACACACTACGTCGAATCTCAACGAGCCGCCCCAGTGGCGCAGTGGTCTATGGCGTTGGCCTCTGATCATTCGTCCGTAAGGGGTCCGAGTTCGAATCCCGGTGAGGCATGGATGTTGTGTTTGTCTTACGGCACTGGCTCTCTCCCTTCCCTGGAACCAGTGACCCTAAATTAAAGACGGGCGACTGCTTATAGCCCATTGAGTTGCTCACGGTGGTCGTTAAACCTCCAATCAAAAAAAAAAAAAAAAAAAAAAATCTCAACGATAACTAACGCTCACGAACGTCACAGCGCGTATTTACAGCAAACCTGCTTTGCATGTTCCGCGGGGCGCTACTAGCGCCACACGTATGCGCCGAGCGCGAAATTTTCATAGACGTCATCTTACAGATGTACCATTTGGATGTACTCTCACCCCCCCGCACGGGGATAACTGGTTTTCCAGTTATTTGGGGAGCAACGCCCCACGGCCCGAGCTGACCTTGTGACGGATCATTTTTGTCATTTCGTCTTGAAACGATGACCGAAGGGACAGCTGTTCATCCAGCTGATGGGGAGTGGCGACCCCACGGCCCGAGCCGACAGTAGTGTTTAAAATCTTTTTCCATTTGTGGTTGTTGTTGTTGTTATCTCGCCACGCTCCCGCCTCAGTCCTGTAGGTTGCTGAGGTTGTAATTATGCGCCAGCCCTTTCCTCTCACTTTCCTGTTTTTGCTTTCTTCTCCACTCCCTGTTCTTCCTTTTTCTCTATTTTCTACTCCTCTTCCCTTTCTTTTTCATTTTCTGTTCCTTCTTCGTTTCTTCGGGCTGGTTAGCTAGACCTACCTGCACGTTTGCCGTGTGCGGTGACCCGTACAGGTGGAAAAGGGGATGCTGGAGGCTGAGGTTACTGGGGGCCAGGCTATAGTTGTCACCAGTCGCCAACACTCCTCTTTGCCCCCTGCTTCACCCTAAACGGGAGGCTAGGAACTAACCTACTCCCTAGTCAATCGGCTTGTCATTTCGTACGACGGGGTGAGTTTGGGGATAGTGTGGGCATGCCAAAGGGGTATTACCAAGACCCGGGAAAGTCGAGGTACTCGCTGAGCGCATGTCTGCACGATCAACATGCTATATCCGCCGCCTAACCCTAGGGCCGTGTCCTGCGCCCATGTTGGCCTGCGGACCTCCGGCTCTCCCCTGTTGGGCTCGGTAGTGGGCGGGGAAGCTGGCGGATGAATTTTTTTTTGCTTTATATATGGATTCTTTAAATATTCCCCCTTCTGTCAAACTAAAGAAATCTTTGGACACTGATCCTAACCCCACCAATAAGAAACTGCGTACTTTGCCGCCGGACACTGCCCGATTTTTTATCATCCATGCACGGGAAGAATCTCACAAGCTTGGCTCCAAATCTCCCTTCCGGATTCAAAAAGCCCTGCAAGGAGCGGTTGCGTCACCAACCAGTGTGAAGAAGTTAAAATCGGGAGATATATTGGTGGAAATGTCAAGTCCACGCCATGGTTCATTGCTCTTGGGCGTCTCCAACTTGGGTGGTGTCCCTGTGGACATCAAACCTCATCAGTCCCTGAATTCATCCAGAGGTGTCATCTCCGAGCGCGACCTCGTGGATGTTTCAGAGGAAGAATTTCTTGAGGAGCTTGCCAACCAAGGTGTCACAGCGGTTCGTCGGATCAAGTTCCGCCGAAACGGGGAGCTGGTCAACTCCAGAACAGTGATTCTGATCTTTGATCGCCCGACTCTTCCATCTTCCATCCATGCGGGCTATTTGAACTGCTCTGTGCGCCCGTACATTCCTAACCCCCTTCGTTGCTACCGATGCCAAGTGTACGGGCACTCCCAGCAGTCTTGCCGTGGTGCTGCTACTTGCAATCGTTGCGGTTCACACGACCATCTTCAATCTGACTGCTCTGCTGCAGCTGCCCATTGTGTGAACTGCAAAGGCGACCATGCTGCCAATGCCAAGAACTGTCCGAAGTGGATTGAGGAGCGGAAGATTCAGGAGGTTAAGACACTTGAACACCTGTCCTACCCTGAAGCTCGACGGAAGGTCGTTCCCGCTGCTCCAAGCGCACGCACCTACTCTTCCGTTGTAGCTCCTAAAACATCCATTGCCACTCAGACAGACATCACTATACCAAAAGACTGCCCTTTCTCTCTCGAGGATATTTATGCTGCTGGGCTGAAGGCCCTTCGACTTTCCACCACTGACAGTCTATCTTTGCCACCACAGACCAATGCTCGGGGTCCTGCATCCTCGCCCAAGCGCGCTGTTGCAGAACAGGTTTCGCGTTCTACGAGCCCTGATCCCTCGCCTGCTAGACACAAAGGCAAGGCCAAACAATCCTCAGCCACTAAATCTCAAACAAAGGTTCAAGCCGGAACGAATCAGTCCCGGTCTTCATCCTCCAGACACCCCCAGTCCTTCCCCCGGTTACCACGCTGCCGAGGGACACTGCAGACCAGACTGAGGAATTCATGGACTCCGAGGCCTTCTAGGCCTCTTCAGTTCATTTGACCCACGTTTCTTTCTTTCTATCTACCCCTCAAATCATGGTTTCAGTCGTTCAATGGAACTGTCGAGGTTTTCGGACAAAATATGACGACGTCAAACATCTGCTTTCGTCGTACTCTCCGGTGTGCCTTTGCCTCCAGGAGACAAAACTTAAACCATCAGACCTGCTCTCAGTTCGAGGCTACAGTGCATTTCGGAAAGATAATGTTTCAGGAGATATAGCTTGCGGGGGAGTTGCCATTCTTGTCCCCCACAGTGTTCCAGTTTCTCCCGTTGCGGTCTCAACAT
Organism: Macrothele yani; assembly: GCA_039090855.1. Classification (NCBI taxonomy): domain Eukaryota; kingdom Metazoa; phylum Arthropoda; class Arachnida; order Araneae; family Macrothelidae; genus Macrothele; species Macrothele yani. Next base: position 103,570,805 of record CM077026.1, on the reverse strand, counting down.
CTTTACAAGCCGTTGCGGTGCGTATCTCCATGCCTGTGCCTCTAACTGTTTGCAGCGTCTATCTGCCGCCGGATGAGGACGTTAGCGTGTCTGCTCTTGAGAGCTTAGTTGAACAGCTGCTGTCACCTGCTCTTCTTCTGGGTGACTTCAACGCTCATAATCCATTGTGGGGTAGTGTCAGAACAGACGTACGAGGCCGTAGGATCGAATCTCTTCTGTCCTCGACCTCCCTGTGCCTTTTTAACACCGGAGCTGACACTTATTTCCACGAGCCTACACGAAGTTTCAGTGCGATCGATTTATCTTTGGGTTCACCATCAGTTATTGCTGACTGGTCGTGGACGGTGTGCAACGACCTCCATGGGAGCGACCACTTCCCAATTGTACTTGGCTATAATGAGAGCGTGCCATCTTCTGCTTCCCGCCCTCCTCGATGGAGGATGGATCGTGCCAAGTGGGAGGTCTTCACATCGTCCGCAGTGATACCTTCTGTCATGGTGACCCGAGGGTCAATCGATGCAGCTGTTACTGATGTCACCACGTGTATCATTCAGGCAGCGGATCTCTCTATCCCAAAGACCTCAACGACGCTCCCAAGACGTCCGAAACCTTGGTGGACCTCTGATTGCACAGCGGCTAGGAGAGCTCAACATAAGGCCTGGTGTACATTTCGGCGTTATCCAACCGATGCTAATCTCGTTGAATTTAAAAGAGCAAAATCTTACGCTCGGTTGGTGCGTCGACGAAGCAAGAGGGAGTCTTGGATGAAGTACGTTTCATCGATCAATTCACGTGCCAGTTCAAAAACTGTTTGGGAAAACATTCGTAGGATTCGGGGAAACTGTGGTTCCCATCAGATCTCTATTCTCGAGAGTAACGGCTGCACATATGCTGAAGTCGGGGAGATAGTGGATTGTTTGGGTAGGGCGTTTGCCTCTGTTTCCAGTTCTGAGGCGTACCCTCTCTCCTTTCAGAGGACTAGACCAGCTGCTGAGCGCCAAAGACTCTCCTTTGCGCCTTTTCATAACACCGAGTATAACTCCCCCTTCAGCATGGTTGAACTCCGAGTGGCTCTGCATCGGTCCGCTGCAACATCTGTAGGTCCCGATGGCATCCACTATGACATGATCCGTCATCTCTCGCAGTCGTCTCTCGAGAATCTGTTAGTGCTTTTCAACCGCATTTGGTTGGAGCACAGTTTCCCGGACTCCTGGCGAAAAGCTTTTGTTTTACCTTTTCCCAAGCCTGGCAAAGACCCCAAGTCTCCCTCTAGTTATCGGCCAATTGCCCTCACTAGCTGTCTGTGCAAAATCCTTGAACGCATGGTTAATTCTAGGCTAATTTACTTCCTAGAAGAACATCAAATTCTGTCGCCATCACAAAGCGGCTTCCGTCGTCATCGTTCAGCTCCTGACCATCTCCTGCTCCTTGAGACGTCTGTTCGAGAGGCATTCGTGCGTAGGCAGCACCTGGTGTCTGTCTTTTTTGACATCGAAAAAGCTTACGATAGAGCGTGGCGTCACGGTATCCTCCGTGACCTCCACGAGGAAGTGGGTTGCGGGGAAACCTGCCAACCTTCATTGCCAACTTCCTTCGTAACCGTGTGTTCCAGGTGCGCCTGGGTACAACGCTCTCTGCCTTCTTCCATCAAGAACAAGGTGTTCCTCGAGGCAGCATTCTTTCGGTGACTCTGTTCATCCTCCGCATTAATTGTTTGCTTAAAAATCTTCCTCCTACGGTTTCGACTACCATTTATGTTGACGACCTTCACATCTTCTGCTCGTCATCAAGCATGCATTTCATTGAAAGGCAGCTGCAGTCTGCAATTAACCAGATAGTTAAAGCGGCTAACAACAATGGTTTCGTTCTTTCTGCTGAAAAAGACAGCGTGTGTCCATTTCTGCCGGAGGCGTGGCCTCCACACCGATCCAGAACTCTATTTGGACCATGCAGCCATTCCAGTTTTGCCGGAAACCAAGTTCCTTGGTTTTTTGACCGTCGACCGTGCGCTCACCTTTCGCTCGCACGTTCGACGACTCCGCACTTCCTGTCTGAGAGCTTTGTCCATCCTCAAGATCATCGCCTCAGTCTCCTGGGGTGCAGACAGGACTTCCTTGTTCCGTATTTACCATTCTCTCATTCGGTCTAAACTGGATTATGGCTGTATGGTGTATGGCTCTGCGCGTCCTTCCGTTCTCCGGCCGTTGGATACCATCCACCATCAAGCGCTGCGTCTTTGTACGGGAGCATTTCGCGTCACCCATTCCCAGCCTTTATGCCGACGCGAACGAACCGTCGCTTCATTTACGCCGTCTGCAGCTGTCTCTTCAATTTTACCTGAAACTTAGATCTCTCTCAGAACATACTTTACACGATGCAGTTTTTCATCCCCAGCATGCTCGTTTGTTCGAGACCCGTCCCTCGTGCATTCGAACCTTCGGTCTTCGTATGGCGGCCGTAGCTCGTGATGCAGGGCTCGACTTGTCACTCGTTGGAGAGACCAGGGGCTTTGAGGATCCCCCATGGCACCCTCTTGGTGTCATGGTTGATACCAACTTTACATCTTTTGACAAGTCCTCAACCCCTGCGTCAGTGTACCAGCAGCTCTTCGCCGAACACCGTTACGTCAATGCAGACTTTATTCCTGTTTTCACCGATGGATCTAAGGCGGCTGGTGTCGTTGGATGCGCCGCCGTCTGCATTGACGAAGTTTCTGTTGCCCGCATTCCTGCCGAGGCCACGGTGTTTTCGGCGGAGATGCATGCTGTGTATCTTGCACTTGTTCACGTGCAGTCGAGCTCTCATCAGCGTGCTATTGTGTACACTGATTCGTTGAGTGTTGCGCAATCATTGTCATCTTTGGATTTCTCTGGCCACCCACTTCTTTTTACCGTACGGAGACTTCTTCGTTCTTTGCTCGAGGCTGATGTCCAGATTCGGTTCTGCTGGATTCCTGGGCATGTTGGGATCCCAGGGAACGAGTCTGCTGACGCTGCTGCTAGAATCTGCCTCTTCTTTGGTCGTCACACCCTTGCCACTGTTCCACCGTGATTTTCGCTTTCTTGTTCACGATCATATCAGACGAACGTGGCGAAGTCTGTGGGACCAACAGGTGGAGAATAAACTGCACCGTGTTAAACCCATCCTTGGAGTCTGGAAATCATCGTGTCGCCGGAACCGTAGGGAAGAAGTTGTTCTTGCGCGTCTCCGCATTGGGCATTGTCGCTTCACGCATAGCTATTTGCTGTGTGGCGACGCTGCTAATGTGTGAGGCGTGCGACTGTTTACTCACCGTCTCTCATGTTTTGTGCAGTTGTGTTCGTTTTCGTCATCATCGGTTTCACTATTTTCAGTCTCATCTGCTGGACGAGGACGCAGCTACGCTTCAAAAGCTTTTGGGCGACCACTGCGACACTTTCGCAGTATTTTTCCTTTTTAAAACAGATTAACGTTTTAAAACTTATTTAAAAAAAAAAAAAAAAAAGTTATATTATAATGGTAAATTAATAAAGTTATATATAAACCTAATAAACTAACTAGTCTTCACAACATCTTTCATCATCCTCTTTTCTAACTTTTACCAAGCCTGTCTGCTCTTAATCATTTCACCCCGCTTTTTAAAATCTTTAGCTGATAGTTCTGTGTCTGGCGCTCTTTGGCCAAGCCTGGCCCTTGCGCCACTAAAATCAATTAACTAACTAACTAACTCTCACCGCCTACCAACTGTCGTTTATCTAACACAACCCCTTCTTGGTGTTGGGACTTTTTTCCGTCAGTGTAGTTAAGTAGTTGAAAATAGTTGTAGCCACCCTAATTATAATAATAATAAGTTAACATCAAATAAGCAATATTACTTTGTTATGTTTTCACGGTTGCCCCTATAATCTATAATTTTTTTTTAAATGCTTGTTCTGCAAAAAGCCCCCCCCCCCCCCCTTCCAATAATTTGCACAATTCGGCGCCTATGTCCGAGAGGATCTATTCCAGAGTCAGAGCTTGTATTCGAATATATGGAACTCACATCGCAAATTAATTTTCAAAAATGTGAACGTCTCTTATTGTTATCTAAAACCAGACTTATCATCAAAAAATTTAATCCTTCCTTCTCATAATTACGTTTTACATTATCGTCGATTTTTGTCAATCTCGAAGAATTTTTTTGCAGTGTTTGGTTTACGTTTTTTGTAAGGGAATGTTGGAATTATGTGCATGTCGTAGTTTGTAGTTTCAGAAGTATTTCGAAACAGTGCTGTAAATCCATCTAGATTAATTTTAAATGAAAACTCTTACTTGACAGACAAGCTCGTATATTAATCATGTGGCGCCATCTGGTAAATGTTACTAAAAGAAAGTAACAGAAATCGAAAGTCAAAATTGATATTTAAATTTATTTCCAACATTATTCAATTCCATAAAACTTTATATTCTTTTCCAACGAAAGGTAAAAGTTTTATGATTTAAGGGTGGAGGAATTTATAAATAAAATTTTTGTTTTACTTACGTTGGGCACGATTTCACTCAACAACCCTGAAGTTTTGTGGTAATGAAATTTGTAGCTTTCTAACAATCCTTAGATGGAAAAAAAAAATCACGTCTCTAATTGTTTTTGTTTTTTTTTACTTTCTTCACAGCAGCAGTTCAAATTGAAAACGTCTGAGGAATTCAGCATTTGTAGAGAAAATTTTGAAAATAAAAAAAGAAAGAAAAATGTGAAACCCTTACTCGATGGTTTTTGACCAAAAACTGGTGCAAACTAAAAGGTTTGGAAACCTTACTCTTCGAATCAGAAGCACTTTAGCTGAAACACTGTTTGAATTTGGCAGTTTTCTTATTCCTCGCTTTTTTGTCGGAATATTTATCGCTAACCATATAATTTTTAAGGTCGAAAAACCTGTCACATGCAGAAGAAAAGCAGCGAATCGTGAAAATTACTTTTTACTGTAGCCTTCTAAAATTCCAACTGCTTTTCTTTGAGCTATCCTGGAAAAAAAAATTTTTCGAAGTAAAAATATAAAAATAACAAAAAAATAAGTTAACCTGTGGATTAAATAAACTACGATGCGTAAACTTTTATTGCGCTTCTTAGTTTTTTCGAAGGATTTTGAAGAAAATAAAAAAGATCCTGAGACAGAAATAAAAAGAAATAAAAGATACTTCAGTTAGCAGATATTGAAATCTGTCATTTAAAAATGTATTTCTTCCGACAATATGGCGCCAGTTTGTCCAAATGTAAGTCGCAGTTTTTTTTTCCGGATTTTTATCGTTCAGATAAAAATCCGGAAAAAACTGACTCTTTAGGCCGCATTATCCCAATACACGTTGCCCTGATCACCACTGTTGTAGATGCGGGTGATTTGTCGCACTATGGCTCTGATTGCTGTGAACAATGCGCGACAGTTTCCCCTCACCTCTGGCATCGCTGTAGTGAGTACGTATCAAAAGTGGTGTACACATGGCCAAACGACAAACCGTCGTCCAGCCGTATGTTGTCCCCAACTCATTGATGCCAGCGGGGAGGGGAAACTGTTGCGCATTGTTCACAGTGACCGCAGGGCTATAGTGCGACAAATCACCCGCAGCTACACCAGTGGTGATCAGGGCAACGTGTCACAGCACACATTTCATCGCAGCCTTCTGCGCATGGGCCTGCGTATTCGAAGACCTAACCGGGTCCCCAGGCTCACTGCACGTCATCGCCAGAAACGCATGAAATGGGTCTAAAATCATCGAAATCGGACCGTGGATGATTGAAAGAAAATGGCCTGGTCTGAGGAATTAAGATTCCTGGTGCATCACGTAGACGGCCGAGGTCGGATACCCCAATTACCAACGGAGACTGTGGCACCTGGAAGCAATTTTGGGCGGAAACAGGCCGGAGGCGGCGGCGTTATGCTGTGGGCGATGTTTCCTTGGGACACTTTAGACCCATTATCCCAATAACGCAATCCCTGACACCTGTCAGGTATCTGAACATGGTTGGCGACCAAGTTCACCAATTCATGGCAACTGTGTTCCCTGCTGGTGATGGTCATTACCAACAGGGTAATGCGCCATACCAGACTGCCAGAATCGTCAAGGAGTGGTTCGAGAAACGATGTTGGTGACTTTCTGCTAATGTCCTATGGCCTCCAAATTCACCTGACATGAAATCATACATTTGTGGTTCGACTTGGAAAAGCGGGTTCCCGCTAAATCACCACCACTCGGAAATGTGCGGGAACTGGAGGACCTTCTGTTGACATTATGGTACCAGATACCCCAGGATGCCTAACGTCACCTCATCGAATCGATGTCTCGGCGAGTGGCCGCTGTTTTGCGGACTACAGGTGGTCCTACAGCTTATTTGGTAGGTGGTCATAATGTAATGACTCATCGGAGTATAAATGTGTTCCCGAACGCCAAAGTACTACGGTAATTTGATGTTCAGCATTTGATCATGCAAAGTATAGTTACAAACACACCACACTGCATAGTTAATTCACGTGAGCAGGCTGCCCGGTGACCGAGTGATCTGAGGCGTAGGTTTCTAATTGATTGTCCGGGATGGGATCGGGTTTGAGTCCGGAGAAGACACGTGTGATTTAACTGTCATAGCCCTTCATGAAACCAGTAGCCCCAAATTAGGCATGAGCGACTGCTTATAGCTCTGAAAGCTGCTCATGGTGGTCTTTAAAAGTCGGTCAAAAAATGACGTTAACTTTACTAAATAATAAATCCACATGTCCAGATAGCACAATTTGTGCACATGTAACATTGCTGGTGGCGATATACGAAACTACACCTTCCCACTCCGGAGCGGCTGTTCTCCCAACTGGACAACGCCAGGAGGTTTATCACTGCTTCATTGTCGATTTGACTCACACGCGATCTACTTTGTTCCACACAAAGTAATAGCAATCTGCACACCAGAGCTGAGTCCGGGCTCAATTTTAAGAGCTCGAGCCCGTCCGAGCCCGAATTTTATATTGCAAGATAGAGCCCGGGTCCGAACGAGCTCGAATTTTATATTGCAAGATAGAGCCCGGGCCCGAACGAGCTCGAAAACTATGATTAACCTGTTTAGGCATTAAAGAAAAAAGTCTTCTCTTCCAGACTTCCAGTCTTTCCTACCCGTGCAATTAACCGATGTATTTCTCAAATGCGGAGTGGGAAAGGGATGTCTATCTATTTCTATAGTTTCTTTGACCATTCATTTATTTCTGAAATGTTTCTGGGAGGTAGGGGTGTGTCAGGAAATCAGGGAAAATCGGGAGGCATAACAATCTACGCCGTATGTTGCTCAATATAATTAGCAGGGAGCTGCCCCTTTGAGGTAGGGAGCAAAATTTCGTCAGCTTGCTATCTACTGCCTACAGTTCTTATAGAAACTTTTCCTTCGCAGAAATCCTGTAATTCATGGCCTATGGAAATTTTGTTACTCAAGCCCGTAATGGATAGCCCTGCCGAATTCCTACTCCCGATCTAGACCCAGTTGCGAAGAATTCTTTTTTAACAACTCGAAAGTGTAAAAAAGTCTCGTGTGATAAATCATGTAAAATCACATTAAAAGAAAAAGGAAGAAACTTATCTCCCTCTCTCATAACCCGAACCCGAAGTCCAGTAAGTATTACGCAGACCGTGCCCGAACCGGGCTCGGCCCGTCTCAGCCCTGCTGCACACTGTGACGTACTGCCGAGGCAAAGCACGTGTCTAGACGACAAATCTCCAGCGATACATTCTGTCCGTGTAGCTTAGTTGGGAGAGCAACTTACTCCGGAATTAGAGGGGGGGGCGGTTTCGATCTCCATCACGGACAAACTTGTGTTTTCACATTGGCTCCCAAACGTAAAAATGGATGTGCTAGCCGTTGGGTTCTTCGAAAAATGTGTGATGATTGTTCCACACATCGTCTATAATTAATAAAAATTCGCTCTTCGCTGGGAAAAAAAATTAAGAAGGAGGTAATGTGACGCACTTCAGAGGTAAAGCACGTGTCAAGACGACAAATCTGCAGCGATACACTCCGTCCGTGTACCTTAGTCGGGAGAGCAACTTACTCCGGAGTAAGGGAACGCGACTCTGTCACGGACAAATAAGCGTTTCACAACACATTTGTTAATTACAACTGCTTTAACCACCGTTGCATCTATGGCTTTTTTTTTATTTGAAAATATTGTGTTCTTTTCACTTTCTCCGTCTCATTCCTTTAATATAGATTTTTCGTGGATGTATTTTCCTTATGAATTCTAGCTTTGTGACATATATTATGTTCATTAAGATTTTCTTTAAAAAAATTGTTTTGTTAAACGCAGATCCAGATTATAAAATTCCTTACATATCTCAAAATTTATTTGAAGGCGGAAGATGAGGAGGATTTAGAGAATGACGTTGCTCTGGTCAAGTTAAGTTCCCCAGTTAAAATGACTCGATTCGTACAACCTGCGTGTCTTCCTAAAGAAAATATGGAGTCCTTAAACGGAACAAAATGCTATTCCACAGGATGGGGAGAAACTCAAGGTAAGAAGAAGCTCTTGCACTGAATTGAGGAATCATTGATGAGAAACAGAGTTGGAAACGGGTCAAAAATTTCGAACCCGCACGTCCCATAACTGGACCCGATCCGGACCCGTGACTGACCCAGACAAATCTGCATATATATATATATATATATATATATAAACGTTATATATATATTCATCCCAATAAATGCTTGATATTTAATAACTGAAATCCTCTTTCAATAATAAAATTTGGTTACTTGCTAAATTTCAGTGCCACTGTTTTGCGTAATCCAGAAGTAATGGCTAACTATGACCGTGACCATGGATTATATTACAAATGGGAATAATTATTTACGATTACGCAAATGTATTTTTGTTAATGTATTTAGATTGTTCACTCTTTCCACGCTTGGATGGGGGTGCGCATGCTTTCATATGGTCCGTTAGATTTTTGGTTCCATAATCTTTTATTACACCGACATCTTTCTTTGTAATTATACACTTTCCACATTTTGTACAAAAAGCAAGACCAAATAACACAGAATTATTCGCCGGTTCCTTAATGAGACGAAACAATTTCCAGCATTCACTCTTCCCCTTGAGGTTTTCAACAAGCACGTATTTGTTGGCCTCGACGCCTTTCTCAACCTCCTTAATATTAAATCCATCCATATTAACAAATAAGGAGTTAATTTCGACATGACATGTCATGGGAATGGGATGTTGGCACATCAGTCGAAAACCTCTGAATGCTCAATGTAAAAGACGCGATGTGAAAAGTAACTGTTAATCATACAGTGAACTTCGCACGGAGAGAGTGAATCAGCTGAGAAGCAGGTGAATGGCGTTTGCCTGTACCTTGCCCTGGATAATCGCACTGTAAAAGAACGCAAAAAAAATATCTTTTTACGGTATGGTGTCGGTGTGTCTGACGTCGGTCGGTGGAAATCTTCGTTGCAAAAAAAAAAAAAAAAAGACGACAATATTTTTGTATGGCAAATCATTATTCACTCCGTGGGCGCCAGTATCGACTACAGAATTCCACAACGCGCATTTTTCTTTGTAATATATTTTTGTCTTTTTTGAAAAGTAAAACCGGGTCAAAATCGGGTCAGGAACACCTTGACCCGACCCGTTGGGCCTGCAAGAAATTGTCGACCCGTTGACCCGTCGCCCGTTTCCATCTCTGATCAGAAAACACTACACTGAAAGGGCAATTTGCTATACGCATCCACGTGATAACGTGTGTCCCCACTTTTCGTTCTCGTCGTCGCGGTATGGACTATTTTTTATAGGAAACGTTAGCGTGAATTGAGCCCTATGATTCCAAGGCAGTTCTACGTAAGTGCCGAGAGTTGCCAGTTGCGGGCGAATGCAACGATCCATTTTGTCCCACACAAAATTTGGAGTGAAAGGGACATTGGAGGGGAACACATTGGAATGGTAATCCGGCCAGTCCTTCACCGAACGGGAGCGATGTCTTGTTGTAAGAAGGCATCCTGCTGTGGGAAATGGATAGCCATGAATGCCAGATGATCAATTCGATACAGATCCAGAGAGTGAGAAGGGGAGTTAAAGGGTTCTAAACTCACTAGAACGCTCCTCTAGCCTCGGAGGAGCATTCTAGTGAGTCTTGTGGGAAAAAAGGCATTCTGCTGTGGCAAATTGTTATAACCATGAATTCCAGAGGCTCAAATGCGTACAGAGTTAGAGGAACGCTGGAGGGCTGTGAACTCACTAGAATGCTCCTCCAGCCAGTCCTTCGCAGAACGGGTTGACAAGAGGGAGAGTTGTCTTTTTCGAAAAAGGCATCCTAAAGTAAAAACATCAACGTTTACCACAATCAAAGGTTTATTATATATCGACTATAGTTTCGCATAGCTTCTGGCTCGGCTTCATCAGGACGAATGGAGCGTAAACATTCAAATCATTGTGACATCATCAGAATTCTGACGGTCACGGGTTTTGGTAAGTTGTTTCCACGCGCTTGAAAGAAATGGAGTCGACGTCATGTCGTTGACAAGCAGTGAAGAGTTCCGGTACATGTGAAAAGCTTCTAATACATTAAGCTTCATCGTTGAATCACCGTTATAGGGCAGACCCGCAGGGCTTTAATTTTTCGTGTGAAGGAACACCAGACCTACGTACGGAATTGTGAACTGAAGAAGTCGTCTATAGCCCAGCATTGTCACGAAAACAACCATAAATTTCTGTTCGGAAACGCTATGCTCATTGATAAACCTGATCCAACGATGAAGCTTAATGTATTAGAAGCTTTTCACATATACCGGAACTCTTCACTGCTTGTCAACGACATGACGTCGACTCCATTTCTTTCAAGGCGTGGAAACAACTTACCAAAAACCGTGACCGCCAGAATTCTGATGATGTCACAATGATTTGAATGTTTACGCTCCATTCGTCCTGATGAAACCGAGCCAGAAGCTCTTCGAAACTATAGTCGATATATAATAAACCTTTGATTGTGGTAAACGTTGATATTTTTACTTTATTCAACACCACAAGTTTGTAGTCATAAATTATATATAAAAGGCATCCTGCTCTTGGAAATCGATATTGCCATGAATGCCAGAAGATCAAGTGGATACAGATTCAGAGAGTGAGAGGGACATTGGAGAGCTCTGAACTCACTGGAATGCTCCCCCAGTCAGTCCTTCACCTTCGCAAACTGGGGGCGATGATACGGAGAGTTGTCTTGTTGAAAAAAAGGCATCCTGCTGTGGGAAATGGATATAGCCGTGAATTCCAGATTCTCAAATGGGTGCCGATTGAGAGAGCGAGAGGTATATTGGAGGGTTGTGAACTCACTGGAATGCTGCACCACACAGTCCTTCAGTGAACGGGAGCGATGAGACAGAGCGTTGCCTTGTTGAAAGAATGCATCCTTCTGTGGCAAATGAATAGCCACAAATGCCAGATGCTCAACTGGGTATAGATGCAGAGAGGGAGATGGGCTTTGGAAATTTGTGAACTCACAGGAATGCTCCTCCAACCAGTCCTTCACCAAACAGGAGTGATGAAATGGGACTTCGTCTTGTTGAAAGAATGCACCGTGGTGTGGGACATGGATAACCATGAACGGAAGTAAGTGGTCGGTTAGTATGTTAGCATAGCCATGTGCGGTCGTTGTGATTTTTAATCAGTACTAAAGCCCCAAGGTGGCCCACGTAAACACGTTCCAGAACATTTCAAATCCTCCACCATCCTGTAAGGTCGCAACTTGATGGTTGGAGTCTATCGCGTCTTCTGGTCTACGCCACACGCACCCTCCCGTCGGCATGCTGCTGCTGGAACCTTGACTCGTCCAATGAAACTACCGCTTTCTAGTCTTCCATGATCCAGTGACGATGTCCTTTCGAGACATGGAAACGGATCAGCGGGTCAACGAGTCGACAATTTCTTGCGGGTCAAACGGGTCGAGTCAAGGTGTTCCTGACCCAATTTTGACCCTGTTTTATTTCCGTTTTATTTTCGAAAAGGGAAAACAATATTCCAAAGAAAAATGCGCACTGTGTAATTTTGTGTTCAATACTGGTACTAGCGGAGTGAAAAACAATTTGTCATACAAAAACACTGCCGCCTCTTTCTTAAAGCAACGAATATTTCCACCGACCGACGATACGACTCAGACGCTAGACTCACCGATACCTTATCGTAAAACGGTACTTCCTTTGCATTTGTTTTCAGTGCGATTGTCCGGAGCAAGATACAGGCAAACGCTTATTACCCGCTTCTCTGTTGATTCACTCTCTCACATCCCGCGGGTCACATTGTAAGACTAAGAGTTACTTTTCACATCTCGTCTTTTGCATTCAGAGGTTTTCTTTTGACGTGCTGACATCAGGTTCCATTCCATATGGTGCCGGAATCAACGTCGTATTTGTTAATACGGATGAATTTAATATTAAAAAAATTGAAAAAGGCGTCGATTCCAACAAATACGTGCTTGTTGAAAACAAAAGGGGAAGAGTGAATGCTGGAAGTTGTTTCGTCTCATGAAGAAGCCAGAATATGTATCACAGCAACACCAATTTTTATAAGCTTCTGATGAGTTGAAAGTTTCCGAAATGTGAATGTTGATTTCTTGCGTGTTCCTTCCTTCTGAGGATAATGATGAAATGATTGAAATCAACACCTACGTTTTGGAAACTTTCAAATCATCAGAAGAAGGTGAAAATTCGTGTTGCTGTGGAATATATCCTGATGCTCGATACGTTATCAAGAAAACAGCAAGAACTAAAATTAAACATACAACAAGTTACTTAATTCAAAAATTTTGACTGTAGTACCATCGAAATTAAATTAAACAGCCTTGACGTTACTGCAGAGGGAATTTTTTTACTCTCGCAGATGTGTTTGAAAACATGTGTAAAACAGTTAGGTCATGTGAAGGAAGAGAGTTTCAACACTTTCTGTAAGTAAGGGAGTAAATCATACGTCACCGTAATACATTTGTATGATTTCTATATAACGTACGATACCCACTGCTGAGGGACTTTTTGAACGCCCTGTGCGTGTATATATGATTACATATGTATAATTATACACTGCCGGACAATTGCTAAGGACGGATGACAATAGCAACGATAGCAACCATTAAATGGAAGGCAGGAAAATGTGGAAATTATAATAAGTGCGGGATACAGTAAGACGTGTTGTGCGTATGCAAATTTTGGATTGCCGAACTTGTTCGTGACGTCATAGCGCTGATAAGAGATATAAAGGATTTGACGCGTATTGACCGTTGTTGTTCAAACGCAAAGTTGAAAGGGAAAGAATCAATTCGCGAACTTGCAATTTTTAGTATGTCTTCCCGACATCACCTAGATCATTTTACGCGTGGCCGTATTATTGGCAAGATTGAAGAAGGGCGAAAAATAACATATGTTGCCAGGGAGTTCGACGTCAGCCACAGTGTTGTTTCAAGGCTTTGGAAATCATTTCAAACAAATGGAGAGTGTAGCAAACGTCACGGGGGAGGTCGTGTTGGCAATACGACACCTGCAGAAGATCGGTACATAGTGCTATCAACAAAAAAACACCGGCGCAGCACAGCTAGTGAGGTAGCCAATCAGTTTATGGCTGCTACTGGCAAGCGGATCTCCCGAAAAACTGTCGCCAGACGTTTGCATGAAGGATGACTATACGCCCGCCGTCCTGTTGTGTGCATCCCATTGTCCAGACGACACCGTACCGCCCGTTTGCAATGGTGCCATCAACATCGCAATTGGACTGATAACGACTGGTCTGCTGTCCTCTTCTCAGATGAGAGTAGATACAGTCTATCGTCTGATTGTCGACGACAACTGATCTGGCGTGATAGTGGTACTGCATATTGTCCAGCAAACATACAGGAAAGGGACCGATATCCGACATGTAGTGTCATGGTATGGGCTGGCATCATGATCAATGGCCGTACGTCCCTCTATGTGCTTCCAACTGAGACTATGACTGGCCAAGGATACATTAATGATGTTCTGCTACCTCATGTTCGCATGTTCCGTGGTGCTGTCGGTGATAGATTCATTTTCATGGACGACAACGCAACATGTCATCGAACAGTTGCTGTCCAGGAGTGTCTTGAGAGCGAGGATATTCAACGCCTCGTATTGCCAGCACGTTCTCCAGATCTGAATCCCATTGAAAATGTGTGGGATGCTTTGGGGAGGAGGCTTGCTGGTCGCCAATGCCCTCCAATAAACAAGGAAACCCTCATCCGTGCACTGACAGAGGAATGGGATAAATTACCCCAACAGCTGTTTGATAATGTTGTGCAAAGCATGGCACGACGTGTGGAATCTTGCATCGCCCACCATGGTGGCCATATCCCGTATTGACATCTTACGCCGGAACGCCTGCGAACGGTAATTGCATTTTTTTTTTTCACGTTTACGTATTCTGCACAAAATGGCCTGTTTGTCCCTTGAACAGTTCCAAAGCCTTCTGGATTTCAGAGCACAATAAATTGTCTTTCTTGTAATGTCCTGGCATTCTGACATTATTTTATTTTACTTGGCATCCAACCACACTTACTTTTTTATGCGCTATATAGCCGTTTGTGATCCGTCCTTAGCAATTGTCCAGCAGTGTATAAGGGTCGCCCAAATGAAAATGAGACTCGTGTAATAACGTCGTTGAATAAACACGTACACAGAGCCGTCCATTTGCGCCGGTAGGTGGCGTGTCATGTTAGGAAGCAAGCTGTTATCGGCGGTACGTGTCTGTGTGCTGTTTGCACGTGCGGAGACAAGCTGACTACGTAGGGTCACGACAGGAATTCGTGCAAACGGGCCCAGCGGGCAGTTATACAATTTTTGGCGGCAGAAGGTATTAGTGGAGCCGAAATTTATCGTCGTATGAAGGATGTGTCAGTCACAGTGTGCGGTGTTCCGCTGGTATATTGAACTTCGTAAAGGGCGTGTGATCACGGTGGGCATGCCGTGATCTGGGCCAGCACACGTGGCCATCACCGTGGGGTCGATTGCTGCCGTGGAGAATTTTGTGAAGGAAAATCGCCGAATCACCACCCGCGAGCTTGCGGCAGTATTGTCCGTAAGTAAGGGAACTGTTAATATCATTCTCCATTGCCTTGGGATACAGCAAGGTTTGTGCACAATGGGTCCCCAAGCATCTTCAAGAGGAGCAGAAGACTTGGTGAATGGGCGACTTGTCTGGAGCATCTGAGTCGTTACCACGCAGAGTAGGAGGGGGGACAGTTTCTTTCCAATATTGTGGACGCAGATGAATCTTGGTGCCACCACTTCGATCCGGGTCACAAAACGGAAGAGTATGGAATGGCGGCATCCCAACTCTCCCAGCCCAAAAGATTCTCAGTTCTCCTTAAGAGCTGGAAAAGTGATGCTCGCGGTTTTCTTCGATGAGAATGGCCCATTGCTGTTGGATTGGCTGGACGCATGCAGTACAGTCAAAGGAACCACATACTGCAATACGTTACGTAACCTCAAAACGGCCATCAAGTGTAAGCGACCAGGTATGTTGTCAAATGGGGTTATTCTGCTGCACGACAACGCACACCCGCGTGTGGCAACAATGTGCCAAGATTTGTTGCGGAGCCTCCGCTGTGAGGTCCTCTACCATCCCCTCTATAGCCCCGACCTATCCCCCTGTAACTACTACATTTCGGGCTACTGAAAAAAGCTCTCAAGGGCCGCCGGTTCGCTAAAAACGTTGAGGTCCGGGACGCCGTTGGAGACTGGTTCCACTGCCAACCACGGACGTTATTCGCTCAGGCTATCCATAATCTCGTGCCGCGCTGGGACACTTGCTTGAACCGACAAGGCGGCTATGTATAGCAGGTATGTAGCCCATGTATCACTGTTACTTCCTGAATGATAATATATTCCAAGTCTATAAACCCTTACGGCAAAAACCGACAGTCTCAGTTTCATTTGGGCGACCCTAATATAAGTCGTTTACCTCTTGCACTCAGTGATGGCTTCCTTCTTGTCGTTGTTTTACTGGGTTTATCGTTATTCCTTTCACTATTTTGCACGGCTCCTAAAGATCTTCCGAATAACTTGGCAATTGCTCTATAAAATTTGTTTTCCAAAGTAATCGAGGTAGTTGCCTTCAATACACGATTAAGATCGTGCATTGAAGGCAACTACCTCGATTACTTTGGACTTTTTCTGCACGAATTTGAATTCTCCTAAAATTTGTTTTGGCCAAGATAAAACAACATTTTTCTGACCTCTTCCTCGCGTAACTCTTATCCCTCGCCATGTTAACGCAGAATGTAGTAGAGGGCCGTTTCCTTGCAACAAAAGGAATAAGGAGGACCTACGTAGTGTAAGTAACGTAAGCATAATTTGCATATGTCGTTCTTTAACGCTGTTTCCTCAATTGCACTTATAATTGTTTCACCGTGACTCGGGGCTGATTTTTTTTATTTTTAAAAACTAAATAGGTGTTTTTAGCCCTATTTGCTTTGAGTTATTGAACACACGTTTTCTAAATGAAACATGGAAAGCTCGCACTGTGTTTTTTAAAACTAATGACTCTTCTATTTGCCGATCGAAAAACACGTCACTGTTTTTATAATTTCTTTACACAGTGTATATGTTTCGTATAGAAGTCCCCAGAAAATAAAATCCTTCTCTCTGGGCAATCTAAGCAATAATCAACCCCCATGAATAAATTATATAGATAGTTCGTGGGATATAAAATAAAGATACAAAAGACGCACTTTTGTCCATTCATGGTAGCTTAGCAACGGATCAGTTCCATGGGAAAAGATCCATGTCTTTCGTCTTTACATGTTTTGTCTGCTAATGAATGTCGTTCACCTTTTGAACCCAGCACTCAATGCCCAGTATTTACTAATGCTTGCATGAAATTTTCTGTCACATTTCACGTAGGTTTCAGACTTAAAAGTTTTCTTACAGGTACTGGCAGTTCAGATGTACTGAAGCAAGTAGTCGTACCGGTCCTTCCAAATAAGACGTGTGAGGATGCATTCTGGGACGAGTTCGAAAAGAAGAATATGATATGCGCAGGAAATACTGGGACTGTGAACACACTGTGCACGGTAAGGATTTTGCTTATCTTGGAAAAAGTAATCCACAAATAAAATGTTATACTTTCTGGTGAAAGTAATAAATATGTTCCTTCTCCTTACTAATTAATTTTCAATTTATATATTGCAATATACGTATGCAGGGGTTGTCCAAAATAATGGAAACACCTCGCTGAAAACAGTGACTTTGGTATGTGCTGCTTTTTGAGGAAAACGAACATGTAGCCGCAATTTGTTTTTGTAAAAAAGTGTTTCTTATAGTCTCAAGGGTCTGTGTGATTGCATTGTAAATCGGTGTGGGCATAATTTCGTTCCAGATGAAGGCATAATGAGTGACCTGTCGGAGTTTCAAAGAAGGCAGATTGTAGGAGCCCTTCTGGTTGGTGTGTCGACACAGGTTTTGGGAGTATTGAGAGGTATCGTGTCGAAAGTCATGATAGCATGCAATGTTCACGACTCAACATCATCTGCTAGACACAACTGTGAAATGAAACCCAAAAGTCACTGCGAGAGACAGGAAGACCTTAAAGAGGATTGTGACCGCAAGGAGGAAGACCACGGCGACGAAAGTTACTGCTGAGCTTAGTGCACATCTCCAAAACCCAGTGTCGACACATACCGTGCGAAAGGAATTGCATAAGCACAATATTTACGGCAGATCTGCGAATGCAAAACCCCTGGTGTCACAGGTGAATATGAAACGGAAACTACAGTGGTGCCAAGAACATAAAACGTGGGCAGCGGATCAATGGAAACATGTCTTGTTTTCCGATGAATGAAGTGTTTCACTATTCCCTACCACAGGACGGGTTTACGTGTGGGTAACCCCAGCAGAAGCCTACAACCCAGACTGTCTCCTTCCTACAATGAAGCATGGGGATGGTTCCGTAATGGTTTGGGCCATTGTCATAATCGCGTGTGGGGTGTTACGCTTATACTTACTTTTAATATATTTGCTTATGGTAATTCGCTGCCACCAGACCAGGATTTTTCAGTCCCGGTCAAACTTACGTTGTTTTTCTCCTCAGAGGCATGGTGAAGGAAAAGATGACTTGTAGAGTATAGAGCTGAGCATGTGGTACACTATATACAGGGTTTTATTTACAACTTGGTGACAAGTACTTTGAAGATACATGTCAAACGATAAAAACGGTTCTTGAACTTGAGCAAGTCGACATTCCAGCACGATCATAGTTCATTCACAGTCCAGTCTTTTCATTATGAGTATGCACATAGCATCAGGAAGGAATTTATACCTAACAATTATATGCTCTTCACAGGTGGCTAGATTTCTCACTCAGGTGGGTGGAGTATTTCCCTGGCAGACCGTAGTCTGGCCTTTAGTAGTACTGTATTACACAGTTATAATCAATTACCCACAGGTAATGCAACGTATATACTATAGTGGCCTTAGCCCGTAGGTAGGCACCTAATTAACTCTCTAGTCAGCCGCAGCCGACTAGCGTACGTACATCTCGAGCGACGACTACAAAACGACCGTCCTCTTCCTATTCGAGCAAAAAGAGAAAGGTGTCCGCAAAGTCCGTTATAACTTTTTTCCGCTTAAACTTTCTGTGCAGCCAGGAGAGCGCACAGCCAATCCCGACCGCGCAATCTTCGGAGCAAGAGGCCATGTGGTAAATCTCTCTTCTCTTCTTAGCTGTCTCTCTAGCTGCTTCAAACTTTCTGCGCCAGTAAGACATCCCAATGTTCTGTAAACTCCTGCCTCAGCATGGAATTCACCAAGGAAAGAATTTCCTTCCCCCTTCTCCTCTCCGTGGGACCCTGGGCACACAATATGGCCGACCTGAAGTCATTTTTCTTCCTACAAGGATAAAATGGCGTTCCACCTCCTATTTTGGATTTTTCCCATTTTCCCTGTCTTCAATATTTCTTTACATCATCACAGTCCTCCCTCCAAAGCTTGATGACTGTTTCTTTTCAAGTACCGCCTGACAAGAAACCGGTTACTTCAGTGTATCACCTCTATCCTCACTGAACTAATCATGATGAGGTACTGTATGTGAGAACATTACTCCTGTAGCCTAACATGATTTCATGAATGTTGCTATGTGATAACTCTGTGATCACCATTGCTCTTAAAGATCTCTTTTGCACTGGTCTGCAGTTACATGCTCCTATGATTCACTATGATGGATACGATTCAAATCCTGTGCAAACACAACCATGCTACACTGTTCACGAACACTACACTCAAACTTGATTATTTACACTATCCACTAGTACTACACTGATACATGATTACTTTACACTTATTCACTAACACAACACTGATACCTATGATTAAATTACACTTATTCACTAACACTACACTGATACTTCTGAACATAATCACTACTGATTAATATAACTACAGTTCTCTATTTACATCCTCCTCGACAATCCGTCGGCATTTCCATGCTTGGCTCCTGGTTTATACTTTATGGAGAAGTTGTACTCCTGTAAGTATAACGACCATCTCATCAACATTTTGTCGATTTCTCTCTCAATGCGTTTTTTTCCTTATTTACCCTATAAGGTTTACACTTGATCGGGGTGTCATCTAGAAGCTCAATATCATGTGTGATGACATCGGTGTTTTCTGGAATCTCAGACAGCATGTCCTGAAATTTCTCTAACAACTTGTCTAATGTTTTTCTCTGAGCTTCCGAGAGATTTTCTCCAAGGTTTAGCTTCGTAGAGTTCCCATTAGCCTTCCTGAAGGTTATGTCTGGTATATCCGACCCAATTTCTTCATCTTCATCTTCTAACCCATAGCACACATTGCTAACAGTTGGATTTCTCCGATGAAACTTTTTCAACATGTTGATATGATTAAGTTCTCGCGCAAGGTCTCTCTTCTCCTACATCTATCACGTAGGTGTTTTCCGCCTTTCGGTGAAGTACTGGAAATGGTCCTTCCCATTCCACCTGCATAGCTCTCTTCTTGTTCGGAGTGAGCACTAAGACTTCTTCTCCTACTTCAAATTTCCTAGTCCTAGCTTTCTTGTCGTGCCATTGTGCTTGCTTTGTTTGGGCATTTGCCAAATTTTTATGAGCTAACGACAAGCCTTTCTCCAAACTCCGGTTAACCTTGTCCACATATTCCAGAATTTCGATTCTCTCTTCTTCAGATTTATCAATTTTACCTCTCAGTAAATCCAATGGTCCTCTCACGTTATGGCCAAAAATTTGTTCAAATGTTGAGAGTCCTGTACTAGCCTGGGGTACCTCTCGACATCCGAACAACACATACGGCAGTATCTTATCCCACTCGTCAGGGTTATCTTGACTGACTCTTTTCAACATTGATTTTAAGGTGCCGACATAGCATTCTGCAAACCCATTGCCCTGAGGATGGAATGGACTCGAGAATAGAGGCTTCACACCTAATTATGCCCACAATTTTGGGGTCAATTTACAGGTGAACTGCTTCCCTTGGTCCGATAAAATCTCCTTTGGGGAACCAACATGTGAGAACATGTCGATTAATGCAGCGACTACCTCTTCGGCCTCGATGGTTGCTAATGCCCTAGCATCTGCTTGCATGGTCCACCATAATCACGGCATATCTCATTCCTGAATCACTGGTATGGAAAGGACCAACTAAATCAACCTATACACGTGAGAATGGCTCCTCTATGACGGGTAAGGGTTGAAGTTTGCTACGAGCATGATCTCCATGTTTCTTAACAAATTGGCACTCTGGACATGAACTTACATACTCTGCTATGTCTCTATAGATGCCTGGCCAATAGAAGATCTTCAGTACCCTGTCCGTAGTCTTTTTTATTCCTAAGTGACCTGATATGGGTAAACCATGAGCAATTCGTAATATTTTTTCCCTACAAGTCCTGGGAACTACTAACTGTACGACTACTTCCTGTTTCTTCTTGTCTTTATAGACTATTTTCAACAAGTCTCTCTCCACCTTAAAATATGAAGATGTCTCATCCCCTGGAACAGTTGTCTCAAGCTTTGTCCAAGCATTTTTTAGACTATCATCCTCTTTTTGAGCTCTACTGAACTCTTCGGTAGTGAAGGTCTGATATAATCTTTCTTCACTCTCCATTATCTCTTCCAGGTCCCTATTTTCTACCTCCTGTTCCATATTTTGTTGACTCGAACTCTGACTGCTCAAGTCCAGATATTGGTGCCTGTCACTGTCTTGATCTCTATCCCTCATTTCCTGGGGTCTTATCATTCCACGAGTTAATATTCCACATTCCCTCTGGTGCCGGTTTTCTACGTCTGGGCTAATAGCTCGGTTTTCCTCATTGTTCTTGCTTCCTTCCGAAACCTCTAAAATTTTCTCAATACTCCTACCTCTCTCACTCTTTACCTCCCAATCTTTCCAATCCTCCTCCTTCTCTGGTTTCTCCTCTGTCTCCCCTTCCTTCATACTCTTATGCTCTATTTTCTCTTCCGGGGCATCCCAATCATTTCCAATGATGATATCCCACGGGATATCTTCCACGACTGCAAATTCATGGGTCTTCACCTCATTATTCACCTCTACTGCAATTCTTGCCACGTCTAGAGCTTGTTTACTACCAGTCACTGGGTACACTGTTACTTTTTCTCTGTTCGGGTGCCTAGGGGAACATTACTACTCTTAATGAGTGAGATACATGACCCTGTATCTCGTAACGTACATAGCGTCTCCCCATTCAGTGTTGCTTCCCTAAGTATGGACCAAAGCTGGATTCTGGGGTTGCCCAAATTGACCTGGTTGTTGAACTCAGCATAGAAGGTGATTTTTCTCTCAGAGCTTGGGAACTCTGCTTGCTTGGTCCCGCTCTGTCCTTCCCACTATTCTCCCCTTGTGAACGACTCAAGCTTGCTCTGTCCTTGTTTGTCTTGCAGGCAAACGACTTGTGACCTATCTTTCCACAGAGGTAACACCTAATTTTAGTGGTTGCACCTGTATTATCACCTAGAGTGTAACTCTGCTTCCCATCTCGAATCTGGAGTTTTTTCTGGATTAAAAAACCCTTTCCCTGGTTGAGATTTCTGGTTTCCTGGCCCATACTTTCGTTCTCTGGCCTCGACATATCTATCTGCTAGTTTGATGGTTTCATCAAATGTTTCCGGCTCATTATCCTTGATATAAATTTTCACGGACTCACCGACCATGTGACGTACCTGCCAGCAGGACGCACATGACATAAAGGCTGATAGGATTCAGAACAAATGTCTGCGTAGCTCAGTTGGTAGAGCGGCTTGTTCCGGAATAAGCGTACTCGGGTTTGTATCCCGGCGTAGACCAAAAATGACGGAGAAATTTACTTCGTTATAATGGCGCCCGAACTACCCGGATGACCCGACCGTTCAAAATCTCGCATTGGTGTGATGTTATTTCCACACCGCGAGACAGGAAAAATCAGAGAATTCCTTCTCCAGCGCTTCGAAAAATAAAAAATGTGTGATGTTGCATTCCACACAGCAGATTGACTGGGAGTTCTCAAGTGCATGTTCTACAGTGGATGGCTGCCTGCAACGATTCATGGTCACGGCTGACCCGTGGGCCATGCCCCCCGGCCCTCTTTCGGGGGGGAGATGTGACGTACCTGCCAGCAGGACGCACATGACATAAAGGCTGATAGGATTCAGAACAAATGCCTGCGTAGCTCAGTTGGTAGAGCGGCTTGTTCCGGAATAAGCGTACTCGGGTTCGAATCCCGGCGTAGACCAAAAATGACGGAGAAATTTACTTCGTTATAACCATCGAGAATAATTGCTCTAACAGCAATACACTCTTTAAACCTTCATAACTACCTTTCACTTTTGCTCCTGCTAACCACTTATCCAGTAATTCTGTCAACCTTACACCATACTGGTGATATGTCTGATGTTTCCCTTCACAGAAATTACGGAACATAACTCGATATTTCTCCGCGGTGATTCTGTACTCCTTCAATAATTTTTCTTGCAATTTATCAAAATTTTGTACTTCATCCTCACCCATTGAATGGATTACACTAGCTCCGCGTGACGATAGCCTGGGGATAAGGAGTGCTGACCACTGGGATCGAGGTATTCCAAGAGATGTGCTAATTTTTGTGAACTCACTGAGATAGCTATCCATCTCATCAGAGGTCTCGGAGATTTTTTTAATAATATCTAAATAACTGTGTAACGGTCTCTGAGAGTGGTTCTCATAGCCAGTAGCTTCTGAGTTTTCGCCTAACTCTCGTAGAGCCAATTTTAATTTTAGCATCTCTACCTCTTGCCTCTTCGTCTCTAGGTCTAGTTTTCGGAGTTGTATCTCATACTTTCTCTCATCCTGATTATTCCTACTCATTGCTCTAGTGTTGGTTATTCCTTCTTCCTGATTTTCATTATTTTCTAGTGTCTCTGTATATCTACTCTCTTCCTGTCGATCTGATTCAATTAATATTTCAATTAATTGTTGCCTACTCTTTCTTTTAGGATCTATGTTCCTTATGTTACATTCTCGTCTTAAATCTTTAATTGCGAAGCTCCTGTACCTGTCTCCCATTTTGCTTAGTTTCTAGTTATGACGCTTTTATTCAGTTTAAACTTCCTTTCCAAAATACTATCCTTAGATACACTTTTGATAAATCTTCCTTTTCAAAAGCTATCATTACATAAACTTTTAGTTACTATTTTTGTATAAAGTTTAAACTTCCATTCCAAAATTCTATCCTTATATCCACTTTAAATAAATCTTCCCTTCCAAAAACTATCGTTACAAACACTTTGAGGCTTTTCCTTTATTCCTAATGTAAAATCCTCGTTTACTGATTTATGTCTCTCCACCTGAGTTCCACCGTGTTTGTATTTTGTGGTTTTTATTTTTTTATTTTACATGCAATGTACTTAGTGTAAGTAATTGTGTGAGTTTCTCTTTTTCTTTCCTTGCTGTCTTAACACAGTTAAATAGATAAATTTGCACGGTACCTGACTGTTCTGTGTTCACACACTTTATAATCCTTACGCTTTCAACTCGGTGTTAATTGCTGATCCGGACGATTTTTCCCTTAGGCACACTCACTACGGGCGTTCACAGCTGTAGTCACACACACTCACTACGAGCGTGCACCGCTGTAGGAGTCGGGGGAGGTCGCATGGCATCTCCACATCCACGGCGTTTTCTCTTGCTTCCTGTCAAGAGGGTCGCGCTTTCTTGGAACCTTCGTTGGGGACCTGCGGATTTCGCTGGCTTTGGGCTGATAATTCTCTTTTTTTCTTCCTCTTTGCTGGCTTTTCGCTTGTTCTCGGGGCTGGTGGATCAATAGATCGCCTCTGCCTTTCGTCTTTTTTTTTTGTCCAGCTCTTTTGTCTCTTCCTTCTAGATCTTTATCCCACCGCTGCCACCACTGTCATAATCGCGTGTGAGGTGTTATGCTTATACTTATTTTTAATACATTTGCCTATGGTAATTTGCTGCCACCAGACCAGGATATTTCAGTCCCGGTCAAACTTACGTTGTTTTTCTCCTCAGAGGCATGGTGAAGGAAAAGATGACTTGTAGAGTATAGAGCTGAGCAGGTGGTACACTATATACAGGGTTTTATTTACAACTTGGTGACAAGTAGGTTGAAGATACATGTCAAACGATAAAAACGGTTCTTGAACTTGAGCAAGTCGACATTCCAGCACGATCATAGTTCATTCACAGTCCAGTCTTTTCATTATGAGTATGCACATAGCATCAGGAAGTTATTTATACCTAACAGTTATATGCTCCTCACAGGTGGCTAGATTCAGATTCCTCACTCAGGTGGGTGGAGTATTTCCCTGGCAGACCGTAGTCTGGCCTTTAGTAGTACTGTATTACACAGTTATAATCAATTACCCACCGGTAATGCAACGTATATACTCTAGTGGCCTTAACCCGCAGGTAGGCACTTAATTAACTCTCTAGTCAGCCGCAGCCGACTAGAGTACGTTCATCTGGAGTGACGACTACAAAACGACCATCCTCTTCCTATTCGAGCAAAAAGAGAAAGGTGTCCGCAAAGTTCGTTACAATTTTTTCCCGCTTAAACTTTCTGTGCAGCCCGGAGAGCGCACAGCCAATCCCAACCGCGCAATCTTCGGAGCAAGAGGCCATGTGGTAAATCTCTCTTCTCTCCTCAGCAGTCTCTCTAGCTGCTTCAAACTTTCTGCGCCAGTAAGACATCCCAATGTTCTGTAAACTCCTGCCTCGGCATGGAATTCACCAAGGAAAGAATTTCCTTCCCCTTCTCCTCTCCGTGGGACCCTGGGCCCACAATATGGCCGACCTGAAGTCATTTTTCTTCCTACAAGGATAATATGGCGTTCCTCCTCCCATTTTGGATTTTTCCCATTTTCCCTGTCTTCAATATTTTTTTACATCATCACAGCCATGATCTCATGGTTTGCAGCAGGTCCCATTATCACCTTACAGAGACGGAGCACTAGCGGTGACTATGTCACCCTTTTGGCCTACCATGTGCATTCAATGGGGCAGACATTGTTTCCATCAGTCATCCAGAAATATCCGGTAACTCCTTCCGTCCAGACGAGGAGGCATGTGGTATGGGCCAATTAAGAGGTCCCCGACAATGCCGGCCCAAACATTAACGGCAAAACGGTTTTGCGCCGCACGTGGTCGTACAGCATGGGGGTTCTCCACTGCCCATACATGTGCGTTATGTGCATTGAAGCAACCTTCCCGTGTATAGCATGCTTTGTCTGTGAACAGCACAGAAGCAGGAAATGGGGGTTCTGTCGCACTCTTCTGCAGGTACCATTGCGCAAATGCAATGCGCTGAGTGTAATCCTAAGGGTTTAGTGTCTGAACGTGCTGCACATGATATGGATGCAATTGGTCTTCGTGCAGAACCCTCTATACGGTGGATTGGGACAGACAGAACCGATGGTCAATTGCCCTTGTATTCAGGGGCGGCGACTATTGTATTGCGAGTGGTGCTAACGCATCACTCCAGAAAATTTGTGTGTTGCAATGCACCACTCCAAATTCATTTATCGTGTTATAAATATTATTATCATGAGAAAAGATAGAGATGTGTGAGTGTCTTGCCCAATCTTTCCTTTCAGAAAATGAAAAATAAAACATGTTAAGTATAGTAGGCGTTCTGTTTTAGAGGGTTAACTAAGGTCTTTCAATTTCCAAGTGATGCGCCGTTCGCAAACTCAAATACCCTCTGATCCCAGAAGGCAACTTTGAAGGTGGCTTAACAGGCTACGCAGCATGTATAGGCAGGAAGCATTGTATGATGATGACCTTAATAAGTTTTAGTAACTTCTTTCAGTATGCGGGCCAGAAGGGGGGGGGTAACTTCGTTCTGGCGCAAAAAAAAAAAAAAAGCAAGAAATTGCTGAACTCAAATGAAAGTCACATTAAAACCAAATTCCGACCTCTGGGATCTTTCAACGCCAAAGTAACCCGCTTTCTGCAAATCAATGACCTAATAGCACTCCATCTAATTTTTGTTCCTCTGATGTTTACAGCAATGTTTGCAACGTGTGGTTCGATGGTTCGTTATCTTACTTCACACCTAGACCTCGCCGGGGAGAGAATTTCTTGGGGCTGAGAAGGGGGACTTCTGTTTGGGATCATCCTCTGCTGGTCAGCATGGGAAAATATACTAAAAACCTTTTTTCCAAAAAGGCCAGATTGATTACCCATGCACACCCATGGACTGCCAATCGCGGTAAAAGTTCTTTGAAGTTTTCCTGGGTCTTTCTTTCGCTTCATGCGTTGCGGCAAATACCCTTATTACTCTCCGTCCCCTCGACTTAAGGCATCAGGGTATGGAAAATGTGTTATTGAAAACCACAGATTTGTGGAATAAGACCTTGTCTGATAAGCTAGATCTCCGAAGTAAAGAAGACCCAAGGGGCAATGTGAATGCGTGTCCGAAAACGAAAACGAACTGTTTCGATCACTCGCACTCAATAGTCAGTGAGATCGACACTGATTTAAAATCGGAGCATTCAAATATCACCAAGTAATAATATGATTTGAGTTCTACTATTACTAAAGTGTTAAACGAAATAGACTTTTTGCGATGAGCTCTAAAAGGCGGCAATCAACATTATTTTCTTTTGTGTAAAAATTGGGAGGAAACAACGGAAATGATGAAAACTGCAATGAGTGCGAAATCAAAGCAGTTGAAAAAAGTAAAGTGCGTGAAATTCACTCTTGTCAATCAACTCAAAATAAAACTGATCCATGCCCGCAAGATAAAGCTGGGTGCAGAAAGGATACAATTCCCAACGCTTCAGAACGTAAATTTCGAGTGCAG
Organism: Macrothele yani; assembly: GCA_039090855.1. Taxonomy (NCBI): domain Eukaryota; kingdom Metazoa; phylum Arthropoda; class Arachnida; order Araneae; family Macrothelidae; genus Macrothele; species Macrothele yani. The sequence continues at coordinate 103,543,506 of CM077026.1, read as the reverse complement.
TGGAAAATTTAATTCCCTTGGCTAAGACTAGATGCTGATGGAAGAGCTATTTGTCACATCTGCGCCGAAGCACATGAAAAAAGTTTACCTTCACCTAAGGTCAGCAACTCACAGAGGTCTCACGAAGCTTTTGTGTAGCACGGCTTTCAAGCGTGGGCGCGCGCCAAGGATGTTTTTCGAAAACACGAAAGTGGTGACTATCACAGAAGTGCAACGTCCACTTTGACTTCTTTAACAAATGAGGACAGCGTTGTATATATGATTTCTAGCGCAAAGCAGAAAGAAATACAAGAAGCACGCGTTGCTCTAAAAAAAAATTCAGGACTATTAAATTTCTCAGTCAGCAGGGCATAGCTTCGAGAGGAAATGGAAGTGATGGTAATTCTAATTTAAAACAATTATTTCAGATGCGTGATTTAAAAGCGGAACATCGGAGCTGAAGATAGCCTGGAACTTGATAGCTGAACTTGATAGCTGGTTACTTCATCATGACGCTGTAAATGAGATAATTAATTTAATGGCAGAAGCAGTGGTGCCAAATTACCTTGATGAAATAAGAGCTGCTGAGTTCTTCGCCATCACACTCGACGAAACGTGTGATATAGCTATTCACGATCAAGTCTCTGTATCGTTTCGTTTTGTTTCCGAAGATACGGAAGTTTTTGCGAAACCAGCAAAACAAAATCCAAAACTTTGTATAATATCATGAAAGCTGTTCTCCTCCGTTTCGCCCTGCATATAAACAAACTGCGTGGACAATGTTACGACGGGGCAAGCAGCGTAAGTGGCCAACTCATGGGACTGCAGTCTCGTGTAAGAGAAGATGAATCAAGCTGAACCCCGAGCCTTTTTTGTTCATTGTGTGGATCATCGTCTTAACCTAAGCGTTCAAGATGCTATGAACAACTTTGTGTGTCTTCCTAACTTTATTGATGTGTTAAAAGACATATCTTTTGTAACAGACTCGCCAAAGCGGGTTGCATTCGTTAGAAGTCTTCAATCTGATGATACTTCTGCTTCATCGCCTTTTTGCTCGACAAGATGGTGTATGCATGTCAAATCACTTCAAACTCTTTTAGTGACAATCAATATTTTTGAAAGAGTGGAAATTTTGAATGCTGAACTGCAGAAATCGAATCCTTGCATAAACGACTCCCACGAAAAGGTTAATTTAACAGTAGATAGAAGGCTTGGTTCTTTGCGAAACTCAGGATTTGAAAAAATGTGGAATTCTTCGGTGGAAGGAGCTCACAAATTAAATTTATACAAGACTTCCACGCATGAGGAAAATTCCCCAGAAGCGGGATTCATGCTCAAAAGCACATAAATTCAAAGTCCCATGTGAATATTATTGATCTCAATATTATTTTTTGTTAGACGAGGTGCTTACTTCCTTAAGAATAAGATTCGACTCTAGCACCATGAGTGTTCTCAATAGGATTGAAAATTTCGTAGTCGGAAAAGAAAGTGCTAGCATACAGGATGTAAATACGGAGACAATTTTGAAAGAGATGGCGAAAGGCTACTTTTACACAGAAACATGTTTCTCGAGATTGCAAAAAATTAAAATCGCTGCTGTAACCAAACTGAAAAACGTTGTGGCTTTTTTGAAGAGCAATAGTTCTCTAAAAACCATGGTGCCGGAGTTTTTGAAATTAGTGCAAATAATGTTGATTATTCCCATCTCATCGTGCACTGCCGAACGTTCATTTTCAGTTCCGTGGAAGTTGAAAACATATTTACACTCAACTATATCACAACAGAACTTGAATTCTCCAACTTTGCTTCACCCACACTCCGAAGCCACTGATGATCTGAATTTAGATTACTTGATGGACAAATTTATAACGAAGGCTCCAGTTCGCGGACACACGTTTGCTCTTTCACGGAAGAAAACTAGAGATCAATTATAATTCTTTTAACTTGTGCATTGTGCTTCATGGAAAAAAAATATTTTCTTATTTGTTCAGCAGAATATTTTATACATTCGAGTTCCAGTTATAAATGAATGAACAGGAAATACATTACATATGAAGCAAAGTTAAATTAATCATATGCAGCAATTTATGTTGCCATTTTGTATTTACATACAATTTGTTTTCTAGAATGGAAAAACAATTAGCGGAAAATATGCTCATTTGAGATTTACAGAACTTATCGATGAAAAATATCATAAAAAAATACCGCGATAAATCAGTTTCGAGGTTTTGATGTTATCATTTTTATGGACACAAAAAAAAATTCGGATACGGAGAACTGGCCACGTTGCAATTTCAGTACCATAAAATTGTTCTGAATAAAAAAATACCGTGTGGCTATATTTCCCAATGCCTGAGCAACTATTGTTCACAAAACATTTTTTTTAATATTTCATTTTCAATAAGTGCAGACATTTCCATGATTTTCGGGCCAGCCAAAGACAAAGCGCTGAACTAGCCATAAAAATTTTAAGGGGCCGTATAAAAATTATATTCTTGGCTGCTACGTGGCCACGTCTCCAGAGATTGGTTATCTGACTCATATAAATTTCCGTACTTTCGTATTTTCTTAATTGGGATATTTAATGTAATTCCTCATAAAAAATGTTAACAATCAACAACTCAACAACAGGATCTTAAGGTTTATAAAATACAGCTCAACAAATTCTCTGCGAGCTTGTGGAAACACAGGAAAACTGTAGAGAGGAGGGGCGCATTTGAACGAACTCTGTCAGTAAATTAAAAAGTTATGCCCACTTTTGCATTACTTCCGGTGCAATCCTCGTACATTTCTTCTGATTGGTAAAAACAGAAACATGTGACGAGTGTTTAAAATGAAAGTAATCCAATGGTTAAAAATATTTCGTCACAATTGGTTTCCACTTTTACTTATGTAAATAATGTATGTGTGCAAATATTTTTTATCCACTGCATATATATATATGTATATATATATATATATACTTAAGAGCAAAACTGAAGACTAAGGAAAAAATTTTAGAATTTAAAACGAAGGGTGCAAAATAACCTGAAAATCAAAACGCGCAACGCAGCAGTTTTGAGCCCCACCCTCACTGCCCCCCAGCGTCTAGGGAGTGGCGGAAGAGGTCAGCCATGTTCTTCTCTTGTGAGGAGAAAAGTTTTTGTCACACAAGAGGTAAGCTCTCTTCCTTGTTTTTGGGTTCTAGGTTTTATAAGTTCAATGTTTGTACTTCATGTACCCTTTCCTCTGTCGTTTTTTAGCTTTTCAGCTTTTAAGCATTGGTTTGTCTGTTAACATTTTTGCGGGTTTTAACTCTTACTTTTCTTTGTAACTTTGAGCGTCTTTTGGGGTACCTAGGAACAGAAGATGGCTAGGCTTGTTCCTTTTCCATGCGCTGTCTATGCGCTGTTTTTTCAAAGTAGTTAAGTTCTTAATAACTAATTAATTATGCACTTAAAGCACTGCTGAAATACTTTGTACATATTGCAACTAACTGTTTAAGGTATATAACTTTCACAAAGTTTTCTTTAGTTAATTATTATCTTTAACTTATTCTCGTTTTCGTGCTGTCATAAGTTGTAGAGTAGGGGGTTTTAGACTCAAGTTTTCTTTCAAAAATCTGTTCGTTATAAATTAACATTTCCTTTTTTAATTGCAATGTAAAATTTGGATTTCTTTTGCATTGTTTTTCAGGTTTAAATTCTCTCTCAAACGAACTTGGAATTTCGTTATAGCTGAAAATCATTTCTAATTATTATGTCACTCTCACAGCTTGAGTTCTCTTTAATCTTCTTCTCTCTGTTTAATAGTAACAGATGAAGAGCATGGGTCGGGCCATGAAGGTTAATGGATGCAAGCGAAATTGTTAACTAGTGCTAGGTTATGCTACTCTACGGAGGACATGACTTATATATATATTTTTTAAACTATTTTAGGTGGGAATGTTACTTGCATCTATGGCCTTGCAGAAACCCATTTCCAACTAGGTCTTTGTGGAAGTGAGAAAATGCAGAGTTTTTGCTGGTCCTTGATAAAGCCAAGGCTCAGTATTCTCGACACCTTCTACATTCAGTTGTTTTATTTTATTTTTTTATCTTTTCTCCTTTTACTCACACAGGTAGATACATAACCTTTTCTATGTTGTACTAGGTGTGAGTCAAAATTGTATATGTATTTTTTTGCGAGAAAAAATAGAATAACTGAATGTAGAAAGTGTCGAGAATACTGAGCCTTGGCTTTATCAAGGACCAGCAAAAACTCTGCATTTTCTCACTTCCACAAAGACCTATTTGGAAATGGGTTTCTGCAAAGTCATAGATGCAAGTAATAAGCCCACCAAAAAAAAATTTTTTTTTTAAATATATATATATATATATATATATATATATATATATATATGTCATAACCTCCACAGCAGTTGTATGACCAAGCTTTAGTTAACAATTTAGCTTGCATCCATAACTTTCCTGGCCCGAACCATGCTCTTCATCTGTTACTAATAAACAGAAAGAAGATGATTACAGAAAACTCAAGTTGTAAGAGTGACATAATGAATCAGAAAAAATGTTCAGCAATAACAAATTGCCAAGTTACCTAGTCGCCTGAGAGAGAATTTAAACCTGAATAGATATACTAAAGCACTACAAATTCTTAAACATTGCAATAAAAAAGGAAATATTAATTTTTTTCTAAAGCACAGATTCTTGAAAGAAAACTGGATTATAAATAACCCCTACTCCACAACTTCTGACAACACAAAAACGAGAATAAAATGAAGACAATAATAAACTAAAGAAATGTTTTGTGAAGGTTATATGACATAAACAATTAGTTGCAATATGTACAAAGTATTTCAGAAGTGCTTTAAGTGCATAATTAAGTAGTTATTAAGACCTTAACTACATTGAAAACACATCGCAGACTACAAGAACAATGGAACGGCTGGCTGCTTAGCCTTAGTTCCCTAAAAAACGTGCAAAGTTACCAAGAAAAGAAAGAGTTAAAACCCGCAAAAAAGTTAATAGTCTTGCTAGTGCCTAAATGCTTAAAGCAAAAAAAAAAAAAAGAAAAAATGTTCAAGAAGTTCAAACATTGAACTTGGAAAACCTAAAACCCAAAGACAATGAAGAGAGCTTACTTCTTATGCGACTTAACTTCTTCCACTCTTGAGGAAACATGGCCGACCTTTTACCCCAAACTTCAAAACACGCCTGCCACTCCCTAGTCGCTGGGGGCAGTGTGGGTGGGGCTGAAGGCCTCCACACACTGAAAAAAATCCTACTCGCGGAGATTTTAACTAGAGAAAAATATAATTAAGATTGTGGACCTGTTTGATCAGAAAGAGCAGAATTAACTCTCCAGAATACATGAGAAATATTATGAAATACACAAGTAGTGTATTTAATAATCTTTGCATGAATTTAATCACCTTAGTGAGCTTCTGTAGACTATTCAGAATCCTATTAATTTTAATGTTAGTTTTACTATTTTTAGTATAGCTATTCTAGTGAGTGAATAACTAGTTTTCTTTTATATTTATTTTTATTTTATTTTACAAACAGATTTTAAGTTTTTTGTGATTTTGTCTATATTATTTAATGTTTTATTTTTAATAGGACCTTCTTATCCATAGCACTAAGGTTCCTTTTTGTAGTTAATATGCATCCTCTAGCCAACTTCCAAAAGGCTTTCATTGGTCAGAATCATATTATTAACTGTGTAGAAAATTAAAGCAGATCTGCCAACCTTACTCTATTACTCAGAATAATTTTTCTTAAAGTTCTTTTGATGAAAGAAGTAGGAATTTTGTTCTCTGGAAAACTGTCTAATTGTAACGTACCAGGAGATGTGACGTACCTGCCCGAAGGACGCACACGACATAAAGGCAGATAGGAATCAGGATAAAACGTCCGCGTAGCTCAATTGGTAGAGCAACTTATTCCGGAATGAGGGGACCCTCCGGGTTCGAATCCTGGCGCGGATAAAAATGACGGAGAAATTTACTTCGTTATAATAATGGCGCCCGAACTATCCGGATAACCCGACCGTTCAAAATCTCGCATTGGTGTGATGTTATTTCCACACCGCGAGATAGGAAAAATAAGAGAATCCCTTCTCCAGCACTTCGAAAAAAAAAAAAGGGGGGGGGGGGAGATGATGTAACGTACCAGGAGATGTGACGTACCTGCCAGAAGGACGCACACGACATAAAGGCAGACAGGAATCAGGATAAAACGTCCGCGTAGCTCAATTGGTAGAGCAACTTATTCCGGAATGAGGGGACCCGGGTTCGAATCCTGGCGTGGACAGAAATGACGGAGAAATTTACTTCGTTATAATAATGGCGCCCGAACTATCCGGATGACCCGACCGTTCAAAATCTCGCATTGGTGTGATGTTATTTCCACACCGCGAGATAGGAAAAATAAGAGAATCCCTTCTCCAGCACTTCGAAAAAAAAAGAAAAAAATAAGGGAGAGATGATGTAACGTACCAGGAGATGTGACGTTCCTGCCCGAAGGACGCACACGACATAAAGGCAGATAGGAATCAGGATAAAACGTCCGCGTAGCTCAATTGGTAGAGCAACTTATTCCGGAATGAGGGGACCCGGGTTCGAATCCTGGCGCGGATAAAAATGACGGAGAAATTTACTTCGTTATATAATAGTATATTAATGTGGTAATTGAAGTCCAAATTGTTGCTGCAAATTCTTGAAATTCTAAGCACCTGAGAAATTAGTACATTCTCAATTACTTTGGTTGATATGTTATTATTCCAGTGTAGATATTTAATTACTTTGAAAGGAAAATTAACTCTTTTATCAAAGAGGCTAATAGATGGGTTACCTCTGTTAAGTTTAATGCTTAAGTCTAGGAACTCTAGTTCCTGATTACTGTGTTTGGTTTTACATAAGTTAAGAGAGCTAGGATAGATATTATCAAAATCACTCTCTATAACTTCTGAATTATTTATACACAGCAGATCGACAATATATCTAAAGGTGTAAAGGTAGTTATCGGAGTAAGTGGAGTGATTTTTAATGAATTTATATTCCTTAAAGAACAGGAATAGATTTGCAATACTTGTTGATGTTGACGTTCCCATAGGGATACCGTTTACTTGCTTATAGAGAGTATTATTATATAAGATATGGTTATTTTTTATGCAGCAATTGAGATAAGAGTTCCAGGCTCCTACATTAACAAATTGGGTAAGTTTAAATTCTGCATGCAGCTCTTTAAATGTGGTGATTATATCTGATAGAGGCAGATTCACTATCTACCAACAAGTAATTGGACACCTGTGATAGCAAAGGAAAACGAAGTTTATTCACCTTCAATAGTTGGTGGAGCCTCCACGAGCGGCGATTACAGCTGCGACCGTCCGGGGCATACTCTCAACCAGGCGTTGTACGACGGCTAGCGATATTTTCTTCGACTCGGCTTGGAGAAGACAGGTCAGTTCCTTCACCGATTTCGTACGATGGGGGCACCCCTTAAGTCTACGGTCCAACTCGTCCCAGAGGTGCTCGATAGGGTTAAAGTCCGGGATCTGCGCAGACCAGTCCATTCGATTAACCCCATTGTCACCATACCAAGCCAGGGTGGACCTCGCAACATGGCAGGTGGCATTGTCATCCTGAAAGTAACATGGGTCCACCCCGTAAAACTACCACAACGTAGGAAACACACGGTCATCCAAAATGGTGCAGTAGGTCTCGGCGTTGAGTCTACCAGGAATTGCGACCAAGGGTCCCGTGCCATACCAGGAGAAACACCCCCATATCATAATTCCACCGCCACCGAACTTCACAGTTGGCACAATACATTCCGGCAGGAGGCGTTCTCCAGGCAGACGCCAAACCCAGACCCTGCCATCCGAACGGTAGAGGGTGAACCTTGATTCGTCGCTCCAGAGAACCTGTTTCCACTGTTCAACGGTCCACTGTCGACGTTCTTTGCACCACGTTAGCCGAGCAGCGCTATTGGACTTGGTGATCAAAGGCTTGTGGGCGGCAAGACGTCTATGATAACCGAGCAGATGGGCTTCCTTACGGATGGTATTCATCGAAAGAACACTCCCGGATGCCTGTTGAAACTCCTTGCGGATGTGGCCCATCGATTTAGTGCGGTTCTTCCGAATTTCTCTGGCCAGCACCCGTCGGTCTCTAACTCCCAGTTTTGTGGGTCTGCCGGGTCGGGGCACATTCAGACAGTCACCTCTCATCTTCCACTTGCCAATCACGTAGGCCACTGTCCAATTTGGGTACTTCAACTCGCTGGATATATCACGTATGGATCGGCCATTTCTGTGATACCCGACGATTACACCTTTCTCGAAATCAGAGAGCTCCGAACTGCGTGGCATCTTGCATGCGACTGGTTGCATTGTTGTTTCTCACACGATATTTAACGGCGGCTGCCGTGACGTGTACCAAGACCGCAGATATCGTCGATTGCAGGGGTGTCCAATTACTTGTTGGTAGATAGTGTAGTATCACTGATTTTAATTCATTTACAATTCACACAACTGAAACAACTCTCGCGAAACACGTGCTGTTACAGACAAGATCATGCTAATGGCTGATGTAGTCCTAAGTCCATGTCTTGCCTTTTCTGAGCGAGTCGTTGCCCAAAGCAATGGCCCATTTCCCTTCACCCGCTCCTTCATGTTGTTATGGAAACGCTAGCTGGTGATCGTATCGAAAGTCTTCGAATCAGAACAGCGAAGGGTCTTGCAGAGCTGGTTGCGTTACGATGACACCATCCCTCCACTAGGAGTCCTGTTGGTCTTCGACGCCAGACTGATTCTCTTGGTCAGAAGAAGCGAATCCGCACGTGTGTGTTTTTCCTGGTATCGGTTACTTGATCGAAAGGTCACTTGACTGAAAATCACTTCGCCAAAAATTACTTGATCGAAAGGTACATTTGACCGAAAAGTTCATTTCACCGAAAGGTCACTTCACCTAAAAGTTCATTTCACCGAAAAGTTCATTTCACCGAAAGGTCACTTCACCTAAAAGTTCATTTCATCGAAATGACATTTGATCGAAAAGTTAATTTCACCGAAGGATTACTTAACCTAAAAGTTCATTATATCGAAAGATCATTTCACCGAATGATCAGTTTATCGAAAACTTAGAATTTTGTTCTTAGAGATCTGTTGGAGTGTGTATAAGGAAGTAAATTTCTCCGTCATTTTTGTCCACGCCGGGCTTGAACCCGGTCCCCTCATTCCGGAATAAGTCACTCCACCAATTGAGCTACGTGGACGTTCGTTCTGACTGCTATCTGCCTTTACGTCGTGTGCGTTCTGCTGGCAGGTACGTCACATCTCCTCCCCCTCTCCCGAAAAAGGGCCAGGGGCATAGCCCAGGGGTCAGCCATGACCATGAATCGTTGCAAGCAGCCATCCACTGTAGAACGTGCACTTGAGAACTCCCAGTCAATCTGGTGTGTGGAATGCAACGGAACACACATTTATTTTTCGAAGCGCTGGAGAAGAGATTCTCTGATTTTTCCTATCTCGCGGTGTGGAAAGAACATCACAACATAGCGAGATTTTGAACGGCCGGGTCATCCGGAAAGTTCGGGCGCCATTATAACGAAGTAAACTTCTCCGTCATTTTTATCCACGCCGGGGCTCGAACCCGGGTCCCCTCATCCCGGAATAAGTCGCTCTACCAATTGAGCTACGCGGACGTTCGTTCCGTCTGCTATCTGCCTTTATGTCGTGTGCGTCCTGCTGGCAGGTACCTCACATGTGGTGCGGGTTTTTGAAATACTGGCCACCTAAACATTATCGGATTGTATAAAAAACACACTTTTAATTTCTATGAAACACCTCCACATGAGTAGGTTTTCCGAAATATAACATTAATTATAAGGTTTAGATCTGTGACCTTTTGTCAAATTTTAATCCTCCGAGCTCATATTCATAAGGGTTGCATAGTAAATCAAGTAAATAATGTTCCACTTTTACTCAACCACTAAACATTAATTTTTTGACCGTAGGCCAAGATACAGGCCATTTTAACAGATTTTAACCCTACTCGTATTCGTAAGCATTACATAAAATGTGAAGTAACTTTTTATGTAAACCTTATGAACAGCACGCACGGTTAAAATTTGCTAAGAAGGCCTAAGCAGAGACATAGGGTCCTAAAATTGATTCTTTTTGCCGGAAAAAATGTGCAACTTTATTAATTTTACTTTTTATGTAAACCTTATGAACATGATTATAATTTGCTAAAAAAGCCTAAGCCGAGGCCTAGGGACTTTAAATTAATTATTTGGTCTTAAAACTAAATCTTTGCGTTCTCTGTGACACGGAGAAATCAAAAGTGCAACATGAGTATAACTCCCTAACGTTTCGGTGGTCTGTCTGCAGAACTTGCTCCATGCTTCAACAGATCCTGTAATGAAATCCAAAGTTTTCGATAAACTGGCCCTTCGGTGAAATGACCTTTCGATGAAATGAACTTTTAGGTAAAGAGACCTTTCGGTGAAATGAACTTTTTGATCAAGTGACGCTTCGGTGAAGTGTACGTTTCGATCAAGTGACCCTTCGGTGAAATTAACGTTTCGATCAAGTGATCTTTCGGTGAAACGATCTTTTCGGTGAAGTGATTTTCGGTCAAGTGACCCTTCGGTGAAGTAAACGTCGGGCAAATGAACCAGACCTGTTTTTTTCGCAGCAAAATCATCGATATATCTTAATACCGTTGATAATGAACTTTTATTTTTGTATATCTAATCCACTTTTATTTGTGCATTCTCCTGGATTCGCAGCTACCCTTAAATATACACCACTGATACTAACGTATAAGGGTCTCGATCAATAATGGCGACGGAGGCGGGGAGAGTGCATCGCAGCAAAACCGCTGACTGATTTTTCTCGGCGGAGCTTTCTCTGACCGGCGTGCATATAAAACGGTGAACAAATATGTATTTGATATCAGGAGATAAATTCGTGATACACACAATTGACGTGGATTAGGAACATCAAACAGAAGTCATCGCTCTTTCCACGTTTATACGTGAGTCACGGAAAAATTCTCGTTGGCCGCCACCGGAAGTCGAACCCAGGGTCTTCCAGTTACGCGCCGGATATGCTCTTGCTACACCACAGATGCCTCGAATTCTCCAGACTCACATACGACAAACTGCCAAACCACATGGCAGGTTGTTTCTTGGAGCCCCGCACAATGCTGGGGATTCACCAAAGATGGTAAGCAGTAACTGAACAAATAACTAGGAGAAGAATGAATAATTAATACACTCAATTGACGTGGGTTAGGAACATCAAACAGAAGTCATCGCTTTTCTCACGTTTATAAGTGAGCGACGGAAAAATTCTCATCGGCCGCCACCGGGAATCGAACCCAGGGTCTTCCAATTAAGCGCCGGAGATGCTACCACTGCACCACAGCGGCCTCGATTCCCGGTGGCGGCCGATGATAATTTTTCCGTGACTCACTTATAAACGTGGAAAGAGCGATGACTTCTGTTTGAAAAATTAGTGAGCGGTGTTCATCTGTTGGAGCTTTAATTTATTTTTTTCATCGAAGGTTTAATGACCTCCGTGAGCAACTCAATGGCTATAAGCCGTCTCCTGTCCTTAATTTAGGGCCACTGGTTCGAGGGAAAGGAGAGAGCCAGTGCCGTAAAACAAGCACAACAACCATTTCCCACTGGGATTCGAACTCGGATCCTTTCTCGGTCGAATGGTCATAAGACTGCGCCACCGGGGAGGCACTTTGAAAGTTAATACACGTTCTTTACATGTCCCATAACCTGTCCGACAGTTCAGTACAACAAAATACAGCACTTTCGCCCGATACCAAAAACGAAAGAATTGTACTGTTCCTTGTCTGAAACAGAGCTGCACTATGAATTTAAGTCTCCTGCTTAATTTATAATAAGAGCTGATGTGTTTTAACTCTTGTAGAGAAACTTCAACATTTCTGGAACTTCAATAGCGTATAATTGCACAGAGTAATTAATAAAATATACTTCCGATAAATACCGATCTATAGCATTGATGAAATTATAAACACTACATACAGAGTTCCTATGATGGTTACGTGAATGATCGGTCGTTGGATCGGCCCAATATTCCTCCGTGCCCCCTGGCTACAGATCTGTGATATTAAAGGCCCATTAATTAAACTGTTAACTGTATGGGAAGTTGTATCACCTGACTGCCATACATCATTATTGCGATGAAGTTTTGCAGAAGGAACTGCTTGCGCCTGTGAAAACAGTTCGATTCGTATCAATGTAGTTCATAAAATAATTTATCTATTGATGTTTTTCCTTCTCAGGGTGATAGTGGTGGACCTCTTGTATGTCAAACAAAAGATGATGCATGGACACTACATGGCATTGCTGCTATGATTCCCTGGAGATCTACAGGAACGAGGGCTGTTTGCGGGCAACGAAATACTCCCTCTGTCTTCCACAAAGTTTCTAAAAGGGTGAAATGGATCAAAGAAACGATCAAAGAATAAATGTAACTCTTGCTGTAATGAGCCTTTCTGTAATTGCATTGCAAAAAAAAATGCGCAAAAGAAAGTTGATACTTGACTTTACTTTTCATTTCATGTAGTAATAAAAAGATTGGTTTTGAAATGTATAGTCTCAATCAGCTTGTCGTAGCGAGAGCTGATCAAAAAGATCAAAAAGGAATCAGAACTGAAGTAATCGAAGCAGGCTGAGTAAAATACATTGTGACACTTCAGGATAATTAACAACAGACTCCGTGATACTCGTACAACATTTATGGCAAACCCAAAATACATAAAATAACAAATTAAACTGTGTACATGTTTACTTCTTAAAACACACGCGATGCCCACACTATACGGCACAACCTTGCCGCCCCAGTGGCGCAGTGGTCTAAGCAATGGCTTCTGATCATTCGCCAGAAAGGGGTCTGGGTATGAATCCCGGTGAGGTATGAATGTTGTGTTTGTCTTAAGGCACTGGCTCTCTCCCTTCCCTGGAGCCAGTGAACCTAAATTACGGACGGGCGCCTGCTTATAGCCCATTGAGTTGCTCACGGTGGTCGTTAAACCTTCAATGAAAAAGAAAGAAGAAACCCTCCAATGAAAAAGAAAAAAAAAAAAGAACCTTCTCTCTATCTTGTTCACAATGTTAACTGCGCGGTTTCTTCCCCGTTTTCCATTGGTCTGTTTTGACTCCGTCCCGTCTAAGGCAACTAACAAACTTTGAAATCTCCGTTTTATCTGAAGTGACATCACAGCACTGCAGTTATCTAAATAAGCGTTTGGCCAAAGAGTATTGTAAATTAGTCAGTATCGAAATCATTAGAATTGAGCTATCAACGTATCGAACCAAAATCAGTAATAGAAATACCAACATATGGACTGATCAAAGAGCGTCAATATTGAATCAGAATGGAAATTATTGAAATCAGACTGGTCAGAAGTGTCGCAATTGAATAAAACGTGTTGAACATGAGTCAAATAAATTACAGTATCGAAATAAGGATTTACCTGAAAGTATTGGGGCTGAATCGGTATCGAAATTGCCAAAATGAGGCTGAACAAAGACTTTCAAGTTGGTCATGTTTCACAGTTTCTGAGATGAGGAAAAGCTCCAGGATAGCATAAGCTGGTGTGGAATCTCCATTGACTGTAAGATATCCCTCATAAATATTGCAGGGCACAATTCCTCCATTAGTGAAAAATTTAAACATCGCTCTGTGTCTTATGTATTCTCCCACCATTACTGATTGACGAAACAAAATTATTCGAGGAGCGCCAACAAATGGTATCCAGAGGCTGCCCCCTTTTTTTTTTTTTTTTTTTTTTTTTTGATTGGAGGTTTAACGACCACCGTGAGCAACTTAAATGACTATTACAGCAGTCGCCCCTCCCTAATTTAGGGTCACTGGTTCCAGGGAAGGGAGAGATCCAGTGCCGTAAGACAAACACAAAATCCATGCTTCACCGGGATTCAAACCCGGATTCCTTTCGGACGAATGATCAGAGACCATCGCTTAGACCACTGCACCACCGGGGCGGGGCGGCCTGCTTTTTCTTTTGGTACTGACAAAGTATAAAAACCCATGCGCATTTGCAGGGACTTTTTCCGTGCTGTCAAAAATACCTACCTCTCTAGTCTCGTATAATGTATGAGTTTATCGATGTTTCAGGATAACAAAGTGCATATTTCGGTCTATACACGTTCTATAATACCAGGAAATCTACTATTTGAAATGAGTTACGTACTTTAATTTGAATAGATGCTGTTTAGAAGTTATACAGCTGTTCAGTAGCAAACAAGAATTGATGATATGGGAAACATAAATTTGTCAGTGATGGGGATCGAACCTGCACCCCCCTCGCTCCGGAGTCAGTTGCTCTCCCGACTAAGCTACACAGACGGAATGTATCACTGCAGATTTGTCGTCTTGACACGTGCTTTACCTCTGTGGTACGTCACATCATCTCCCTCTTAATTTTTCTTTCTTTCTTTTTGAAGCGAACAACGAATTTTCGTGAATTCTAGACGATGTGTGGAACAAACATCACACATTTTTCAAAGACCCCAACGGCCAATAGATCGATTTTTACGTTCGGGCGCCAATGTGAAAACACGAATTTGTCCGTGACGGAGATCGAATCTACGCCCCTCTCACTCAGGAGTAAGTTGCTCTCCCAACTAAGCTACACGTAAGGTTAGTAGAAGAGAAGGTTGCCTCGATCCCTATACTTTCCTGCAGTCACATTTTGGGTGGGGGAGTGACGTCAATGACAGACCCGCGGCCAAGGTCAACGCTCACCCATCCCTTCACGAAAGAGCTAAATCCTATGTAATTTCAATGGAATCTCACTTTGAGCTTAGGAGTTTTTTGTGTAGCAACATTTTTCAGAGTGATCTATGAACTACTACTACTTAATAACATTCAACATTCATAGTTACTATGTTATGCGACTGACCATCAGTGATGACAGAAATGGGATGCAGTGTTGCAATTTGCAACAACAGTTTATCGAAAACTAAAAAAGATCCTGATAAAAAAAGAACGTAATGTATCCTTCTTTTCCAAAAGATCCAGAGCTCAGGAAAAAGTGGATTCATCTTTGTCGCAGAGATGGGAAACGGAAGCCAGCATCCTTTACTGTGTGTTCATAACATTTTTAACCCGAAGATTATGAGCGGGATTTGAAATTCGAACTTTTAAATTTGCCACCCAAAAGAAAATTAAAAAGCTTTGCCTTCTCTTCAAAAAATTTGCTGAAAATTTCTGAGGTTTAAAACACGTGAATTCCTGCAATAAAAATTGCATTGAAAGATTCACTCAAAGAGAAACTAAAAATATGATTTCTCATTTGTTACAAGTAAACCATTCAGATAACAGTTCTGAGAAGCAGAATGCAATGGAATCCGATGGAGTAACAGAGATATAGAATATGGCGCATTAATGTGTAAATATAGGCAGTTTCTGACTAAAAATATTGCATTACGCGAAAAGGTGTGCAATCAACAAAAAGAAATAAGGGATTCAGCTCTAAAAATACGCAGATTGAAATATGAAATTGTTGCAATGAAACGAAAAAATATTTGCAAAAAAAAATGTTGAACTTCAAGTTCGTTCAATACTACTGAAGATGTTTACAAGGGGTCAAGTAAATATGCTTTTGAATTAAAAAAAAAAAAGATTATTTGGTCCAATGAGAATATATCGATTGCTTCGACTTCTGCGATACCTGAGTACGAGGTCATATATTTATTTATGAAGTGAACTGAATTATCCCTTGCCTGGATTATCAACTTTGCAGAAATGGGCGTCCAAGATGAATCCCCAACAAGGTACCATGACAGACGTACTAAAAATTATGAAAACCGGGCTAATACAGAAAATCACCAATACCCAGACTGATGAATCACGCACGAAAGAATTCATAGTTGCAAAAGTGCTGCGCCACGTTGGAGTCAAAAGTGATGAAAAAATGTCCAAAGATTTATACGATGCTTATTCTATGCAAGCGACAACGATAATGTGTTAAATACACAACAATGCCTACCACAGTAACTGAAGATGATGGCCGAGAGTATCTTGCTGGTTGGGTGGGCAAAAAATATAAAGCAAAATACTCATATTTGGGAGATTACACATCAAAAAATAACACTGTACATATTGAGGAATCATGGCTACATCATCTGTCATTTGGAGGACTCATTCAATCATCCTTGAGTGGTTTAATATCACTAAGAAATGGATCTAAGCAATGGGCTATAAGCAGTCGCCCGTCCCTAATTTAGGGTCACTGGTTCCAGGGAAGGGAGGGAGCCAGTGCCGTAAGAGAAACACAACATCCATGCCTCACCGGGATTCGAACCCGGGCCCCTTTCGGACGAATGATCAGAAGCCATCGCTTAGACCACTGCGCCACCGAGGCGGCCTTTTTTGATTGGAGGTTTAACGACCACCGTGAGCAACTCAATGGGCTATAAGCAGTCACCCGTCTCTAATTTAGGGTCACTGGTTCCAGGGAAGGGAGAGAGCCAGTGCCGTAAGACAAACACAACATCCATGCCTGATCGGGATTCGAACCCGGACCCCTTACGGACGAATGATCAGAGGCCTGCGCCACCGGGGCGGCAATATGAATTTCTTAAACAAAACAAAAATTACAATATAAGTAAAGAGTCTTATATCGTAAAAACGTTAACCGAAAAAGCATCTCTCTTGTTTCCTGGATTTCTCACAGAGGTGCTTAGAACATATTATCAGGTGAGAATTATAATTAGGATTAAATATTTGAATGAGAAGCCACCCTAACTGCCAAAAAAAAAAAAAAAAACAGAAATGAAGATTCGCTCAAAGAAGAGAAAACCTATGAAAATAGTAAACTTAGACATTCCCATTTAGAAATAACATCTAGTTTTGCGGATTGGTGAGATTAAATCAATTATAAGTATATTAATTGGATTATAACTTATAACGAAGAAAGTTTCTCCGTCATTTTTGTCCACGCCGGGGATCGAACCCGGGTCCCCTCATTCCGGAATAAGTCGCTCTACCAATTGAGCTACGCGGACGTTCGTAATCGCTGCTATCTGCCTTTATGTCGTGTGCGTCCTGCTGGGCAGGCACGTCACATCTGACAAGTGATTCACCTCTGTAGTACGTAAGTCATAGATCACGCTGTAGATCGAATCACTTTTTCTTGTTTCGGAGTTTTACGGACATCGTGAGCAACTCGGTAAGCTATGAACAGTCGTCTTTCCCTATTTTAGGGCCACTTGTTCTAGGAAAGGAAGAGAGCCAGTACCGTATGACAAATACACCGCCCACACCTCATCCGCGACTCGAACCGGTATCATTCGGACGAGCGGTCTGAAGATTCCGCGTAGACAACGGCGCAACCTGTCAGCCGTCTCATTTTACGCGGAAATCTAGGAATTTCGAAGGTCAGTCCAAAAATAAGTTTACATGGTATACTATGTCTGTCGTTGAAGCTCTTCTTTTAACGCAGGTTAATAGTGATTCTCAAGCGACAACGCAACGTCTAACGAATGTCGTACACTGCAGGTGGGCGCGGTGATCGTCAGTTTAACGTGGAGAAGCGACCAAAACACAGACCGCTCTAGTGGCGCAGTGGTCTAAGCGTTGGCTTCTGACCATTCGTCCGAGAATGTTTGTTTTGTTTGTTTGGTTGGTTGGAGGTTTAACGACCACCGTGAGCAACTCAATGGGCTATAAGCAGTCGCCCGTCCCTAATTTAGGGTCACTGGTTCCAGGGAAGGGAGAGAGCCAGTGCCTTAAGACAAACACAACATCCATGCCTCACCGGGATTTGAACCCGGACCTCTTACGGGTGAATGATCAGAGGCCAGCGCCTCAGACCACTGCGCCACCGGGGCGGCTCGTCCGAGAATGGTCCGGGTGCGAATCCCTGTGGGGCATGGATGTTATGTTTGTCTTACGGCACCGGCTGTCTCCCCTTCTGGGAACCACTGACTCTAAATTAGGAACGGGTGACTGCTTATAGCACACTGAGATGCTCACGGTGGTCGTTAAACCTCCAACAAAAAACAAAACAAAACAAGTTAGTAAAATCATGCAATGCATTGATTATGATACGCTTTCCAACATACCAGAAATCATTACTCAAGTTGTGAGGATAATGGCTGTGGAATAAATTTCGCTCTTGTGCCCTGACCTTTGACCTCATTTCGACGATACTGAACAGAACCGGTTCAGTATACCTCCGGAACAACATGATAAAGTTTTGTCGCAATAGGTGCATATTTAGTCAAGTTATGAGGATAATGGCTGTGGAATAAATCTCGCTCCTGTGCCCTGACCTTTGACCCCATTTCGATGATATTAAACACAATAGGTTCAGTGTACCTCCCGAACAACATACTAAAGTTTTGTCGCAATAGAAGCATTTTTACGTAAGTTATAACGCATAAGGGCGATGGAATGTATCCCGCTCCTATGTCTTGACTTTTGACCCCATTTCGCCCATTTTCAATAGGGTTTTTTCCCAGGTGGTCCCCTACCACATACTAAAATTTCATCGAAATCGAACCATATTTGCGCGAGTTATGACGCATAAGGGCAATGGAATGGATTCCAATCCTATGTCCTGACCTTTGAGCCCATTTAGCCCATTTTTAACAGGGTTCGTCCACAGATGGTGCCCTACCGCATACTAAAATTTCATCGAAATCGAACCATTTTTACGCGAGTCATCGTGCGGACGAACAAACAGAAGGACAGACAAACGGACTAAGCTGGAGCATATACGCTTCTTCATCCTACGGTTGGAAAGCGTAAAAAACAGGGTCAAAGTACGGTGTCCGAGTGATCCCGAGATCATCAAATGCTAAGCAGTTGAAATTCATCATCCAATGGTTGAAGTTTATGAGAAAAATGTAGTGAGTCGTCAGAGTGTAACAAAGCGATAATCACGATTTCAGAAGACAGAGTTACTGCAGAAGATAGCGAACGAACTGATAGTTCACAAGAGCCACCATTATGGGCAGCTTGTTTGTTTGTTT
The DNA here is from genome assembly GCA_039090855.1 of Macrothele yani. NCBI lineage: Eukaryota > Metazoa > Arthropoda > Arachnida > Araneae > Macrothelidae > Macrothele > Macrothele yani. The sequence continues at coordinate 103,524,496 of CM077026.1, read as the reverse complement.
GTTTGAATGTTTGACGACCACTGTGATCAACTTGATGGGCTATAAGGAGTCGCCCGTCCCTAATTTATGGCCGTCTCGGTGACGCGGTGGTCTAAGCGATGGCTTCTGATTATTCGCCCAACGGAGGGGTCTGGGTTCGAATCCCAGGTAAAACATGGATGTTGGATTTGTCTTACGGAGCTGGTTCTCTCCCTTCCCTGGAGCCAGTGGCCCTAAATTAGGGACGGGCAACGGCCAATAGCCCACTGAATTGTTCACGGTGGTCGTTGAACCTCCAATCAAAAAAAAAATGTTGCAAAAGCGCCATTTTGATTTTTTAGTTTGCGGACTTTCCTGCTGGCATCGAGACTTTGATGCGCTCAGCATGCAGATTTTCATATCTCTAGGACATTTACAGTAAAAGTGGTCGAACAATTGACGATGCATTTAAGCAGACAACGTTCCAAAGTCATCATTTTCTTTTCCTTTTCTTCTTTTTTTTTTTTTTTTTTTTTTTTGGACTTTTCTGGGTGTTTCTATATATACAGACCTTACGGCTTGTCAGCATGCCGATTTTCAGTTTCCTAGCTTGAGTTATCATTCCCACATCTTCCAAAAGTGCACTTGCAATGATGCCTCCATACATCCAGATATCTCACTCAATATTTGAAGAGCGTTCTGGACAGCGTAGTCCAAAGGAATGGCTATTTTGCCCATCCATCTGGCTACGATCACGGACGAGAGGAAACATCAGAAAACTTGGCTTCTTCAGGATCCTTAGAGCAAGGGCACAAAACTTCGATGCAATCCGTGTATTTGAAATTCCTCAGTTCAACTTTCAGGGAGAGGTTTATTTTGACCTAACTGACTGGCAGTCATGCGTCTTAAGCGAACCTCCATTGACTGCTCATTTAACCGACGATGAAATAATGAACCTATGCAACAGTGACTCTAAGGACATTGTTAAGCGATTGGGCACGCAAAACTTCCCTTGTCACAATCGGGGAGTGGAGTTATGCGTTAAGTTGACAACAGAAGCATCTGCTGCTGTTTGCGAAGAAGAACAAAGGGATTTATTAGAGTACGGTTGGAAGCACGGCAAATAATGCCAGCCTTCGAAAGTAAATCAGATTTCCGGGTAAAAATTAATAAATAACAGGAAACTGAAGATTAAAAAAAGAAAAACAGAAAATTGATTTGCCCTAATGGATAGGTGGTTGGGTTGGGCACGGGTGGAACTCCCTGTGCAGCCACCTCCTCATGATGAGTTCTGGGATTTTTCTGAAACATGAAAAATGTGAAGAGCTGCACCGTGAGAAGTGTGCACTACTGCACATTTGCACAATATGTTGTGCTTTCAGTGCAGTAGTGCACACACTAACACAACTAGGAAGCAAATCACGTGGTGAACACTAGGTGTCAAAGCATTGCAATTTTCCTTAAACATGGAGTATCATTGCATTAAATTGGAACCATAAGATATTAGTTGCTTTTCCTGAAACATTGTGCACATGTTTTAGGTACCAACAGATAGTTTTTGCGCACTAGGGAAAGTCTGTAACGAACACTGTTCTTTTCTCACAACGGACATGAAAATGTGACGATTTTACCCAATATCGAAATTTTGGAGGTGAAGTGGAACCGTAAGATATTATTTGAATTTTGCTAAATATTTTGCACATGGTTTACGTAACAATGCACAACTTTTCCGCACTAGGGCATATCGAAATTCGAAATTTTTTTTACGCTCCGCCCTAGTTTGCAACCAGCTGAAGTTCACAAAATGCCAGATGAGTGCCACGGCAGTTGTTTGATGGGCACAAACAGCAGCGCCTGGAAAATGGCAGAATTATTTTACAGCGCTAAGAGTCAGATCCCACTATTCTGGAGAGGACTGTCACTGGCGAAGAGACATGGGTCCATGATTACGATCCCGAGAACAAAAGGCAAAGCATGTATTCGAGCTTTCGACGCAAAAAGAAGTTCAAAGGTGTCCTTTCGACACGAAAATTAATGCCCACTCTCTTTTTTGAAATGAAAGAACCCATCATCTATCAGTCACGGAGTGACTCAATTAACAGTCGGTCATATTGACTTGCTGAAAGATAATTAAAACTAGCAATTCGCACAAATCGGCGGAAACGTTAAAAAAAGTGCTGTAGCTGCACGACAATGCTCGTCCACATACGGCACTGGTAACTCAACCAAACAATTATCGAGGTGAAGTTTGATGTGTTACCACATCCTGCTTACAGCCCCGATCTGGCGCTCTACGACTTTCCAGATCTCTGAAAGAAGCTTTGCGATACCGCCGTTTTGAAAGTGATGTCCAGGTACAGGAAGAGGTGCGTTCATGGGTGCAGGAACCATCCAAACATTCGTCTCTACTGGAATCCAGGAGCTTGTAGACAGATATAAAATATGCGTTGAACGACAGGGGGAGTATGCTGAGAAATAAGGTAACTGTTATCTGTATGCCTCTTAGTTTCTTTAATACACGACGACATTGACCTTACTTTTTGATTTACTCTCGTATATATTCTCTAGGTTGAATGCAGTGGCGTAACTACCACCCCCGTAGCCCCCGCAGCTGCAGGGGGAAGGATGCGCAGGTAACCAAGGGGCGTACTGCAGCTTCTAGTTATATTTTTTTTTTGAAAAAAATTCGAACACGCACAAAGACAAACAAACAAATAATTGTGAAAGAAACACGGGATTTTTTTTTTTTTGATTGGAGGTTTAACGACCACCGTGAGCAACTCAATTGGCTATAAGCAGTCGCCCGTCCCTAATTTAGGGTCACTGGTTCCAGGGAAGGGAGAGAGCCAGTGCCGTAAGACAAACACAACATCCATGCATCACCGGGATTCGAACCCGGACCCCTTACGGACGAATGATCATAGGCCAGCGCCTTAGACCACTGCGCCACCGGGGCGGCAAACACGGGATTACGCCATATAATACAAATTTTGAAGATGACAATCCGATTTTGGGCGTAAATGTGACAAGGATGGTAAGTCAGATAATATCCGAAAACTTGAAAAATTTCATTGTCCTGGAGCGAGAATCGAACCCGGGCGTTTTCTGGGAGACGCGAAAAATTTCAACGCCCGGGCAGGACGATGAAATTTTTCAAGTTTTCGGATATTATCTGACTTACCATCCTTGTCACATTTACGCCCAAAATCGGATTGTCATCTTCAAAATTTGTAAAAAAATAATTAACCCAGAGGTTCATATTTTCATTTAAGGTACATTTAGCTATCCCTATAAAAATGTCACGTTTCACTTTTAAAGAACTTGAGTCCTACAGATTGAAGCTATTCGGCCTTTTGGCTCCAGGTTATCATACGATCGCTCTCCAATCGCCATCTCTCTGCGCTGCTCAAGAAAAACACAAGGCCACATGGGGATTCCCCATGGAGGATGTGGAGTAACAGTCAGTCAGTCACCTATACTAGGGGCAAAGCTAACCTGATTACACTGTTAACGCTGTGAAATCGATTCACCGACAAGTCCGTATCTCTTGCTTATCTGTATTTCTTCGCGCACTAATGTGGTGACAAGTGCCACTGATTCTACCCCCTAAGAGCCTAAGGGGATGGGAGGAAAGACAAAAGGAATCTTTCCGCTCATGCTTCCATCACAATGTCCCCCTCAACTGCCAACCACCAGACAAACGATTTCTTTCTTTTAAAAAACGCATCTGGGTATGGATAAGATAAACACCTTCGTTAAACATATTCCTTACTATTCCATTCCATCAGTTATACGTATACTTTCGGTGTTCCAAAAGTGTTCGGATGTTATCTGACTTACCATCCTTGTCACACTTACGCCAAAAATCGGATTGTCATCTTCAAAAGTTGTATTATATGGCGTAATCCCGTATTTCTTTCATGATTTATCTGTTTCTCCGGGCAAACACGGGATAAGATTCTTAACCTCCAGATTAGAACATGAAGGCCGGTTGCTTTGATTAGCGAATCCTGTGATGGTTATATTCAAATTGATCGGAAACTTGAAACTTGATCGTTCTGTGTGGTGTAGTGGTTAGCATACCCGGGCGTTTTCTGGGAGAAGCTGGTTCGAGTCCCGCTCCAGGACGATGAAAATTTTCAAGTTTTCGGATGTTATGTGACTTACCATCCTTGTCACAGTTACGCCAAAAATCGGATTGTCATCTTCAAAAGTTGTAATATATTTTTTAGTTACATATTAAACGTATATGCACTACGCATTTTTTTTAATTAGAAATACATTGGACTGCGCTATGTTTCCAGATGTACTGATAAACACCAAGTCCAAGGCAGAACGAGTACTTTGAGATAGCAACCAGGAAGAAAGGGACAAGCTTAGGAACCGCCCTTTTACCCTCCGGCTCAATTCTCACCTCCCCCGCGCTCAGTAAATACCCTCCGTGCAGTGGCGTCGGAACTCTTTTTTGACAGCAGGGGCAAGATGTCGGGGAACAAAATATTTCACTCTGGCATAAAATTTATCGTACTACAGTAAAAGAAGACGTGCTGACTTCATTACAAAAATTTTCTGAAAAAAATGTTTTTTTAGATTAAACATTCATCTATATAAAAAAGACTTCATATCCATAGTGTTTCTCAATGTAAACTAACTGTACGCATGAACGGCGTTAAACCATAGATCTTGACACTTCTGGATTGGTACGAATTCCATAGGAATTGTAACCGTAGACGCTATAATTAAACATTGAAGGAACTTATATCTCATTCTTCACCTTACTTCCATTTCCCTATTTATTTTTACTTCTTTTTTTTTTTTAGATGGAAGACTGATTTTTTACACCTAATGAGACAAATCATTGCTGGTCTTCAAACGGGAACCAGCCTTCTGGATTTCACGGAACCAGCCCTCTGGATTAGACGCCAAGAAATGGCGTCTCAGGAGTGAGTGGCATTAAAAAAATATTCAGATTTCTAGATAGTTCATGGTAAAAAATGAAGAACAATAATCAATTTTTATCAAAATGAAGTTATAAAAAAATCCGAATGTTTGAGATCTCCAATCATGAACATATGTAATTTGAAAAGGAAGAAAACTGGGGGATGTGATGTTTTGCCCCCACACTCATTTGTGTGCGGGGGCTACTTCCCCCTCTGTCCCCGCGGTTCCGACGCCGCTGCCTCCGTGTATACGGTATAGCCTGTCTGAAGCAAGGCACAAGTGACAATGGCGTCGCGAAAATACGAATATTTGTATTTTTTTAGAAACGCGACCGAAACTTGGATCTTAATTTTTTTAGTAATGTATACACGTACAACATTTACAACATCGATGTAGCCATGTGCTTTTTAGGTCTCAGTTCAAGTTCGAACACGAGCTTTTCAACTGGAACTATATTATGCAGTGGAAGTACACACTCCGTAACTTTAACTCCATAGTCCCGAGTATAGGATTACGTACACGACAGGCGCCAACGTTTATTCACCGCAGTCGCAGATCTGCCATGTAAAAGAGGGTGATTTCTTCAAGTGATTTATTTTAGTTTTGTTCGAAACAATTACCTGTATTGTTAAATCTATTACTTAAAAATTTAAAACTACAGAGCTCTAGGTACAAGCATTACTTTTCCAGACACTCTCCCTGACTTCCTGCTGGGGAAATTGCTGCGCTTAGGGGCGCTGAAGTAAATCTTGAGGGGGGGGTTACGCACATTCTACTAGTACGCCACTGGTTGTATGCCAGTGTAGTACTATACTGTGCAAATTAATTGGGACAAAGTAAAAAATCACTCTGTTTTCCAAAACTATGCCTTTATATCATTCTATGCCTTGATATACACTGATAAATACTTGTATTAGTCTGAAGTATGTCCTCCTTTAGCAGAAATGACCTCTTGAATTCATGTTGGCATTGACTCCACTAATTGAATGCACATATTTTTGACTTCATAATCGTGGAACCACACTTTTATAGCATTCGTTATCATGCATTCTTTGGTTGTACAGTTCATTTTACCTAAACGTCTCTTCAAAATATTCCACAAGTTTTCTATGGGATTTAAGTCTGCTGAATTTCCAGGCCAATCAAGCAAATGAATTTGATTTTCCAGCATGAAATTCTTGGCCAATTTCGAATTGTGACATGGGGCCAAGTCATATTGAAATATCCCGTCAAAAGTTTGCAAGAGTGGAACAATCCTACGTTGTAATATTTCTACGTACTTGGCTGAATTCATCATACCTTGAACATTAACTAAGCTTCCAGTGCCATTTGATGTGGAAAAAACCCAAAACATCTGTTTCAGAGGGTGTTTTACAGTTTGTTTGACATGCTCAGGTCTTAAGGGTTCACAGTTGCCTTGTCTAACGACATTTGCTTGGTAACCCTGCACAAATAAATGAGTTTCATCCCTGAAAATTACCTTTTTCCAGTCGTCAGCAGTCCATGATTTATATTTTTTGGCCCATGCTAAACGTTTTATCTTCATTTTCGCATTCAAATATTGTTTTTTCGTTGGTCTTCTTGCCTTTCGGTCAACTTCCAGAAGACTACGGTGTACAGTTGAATCACTAACATCACAACCATTAGCCAATAAATCTCTTTGAAGGTCGGTGCTTGTTTGTTTGGGATTCATTTTACTATTTCTGATTAGATATTTATCGGTTCGGGGAGTTGTTTTTCGTTTTCTTCCACATTTACCTCTCCTTTTTGGAGACGATGATCCAGATGCATTGTATCGCGTAAGCAGTCTTGATACACTTGATTTGCCTACAGCAACTGCAGAAGCGATATATCTCACTGTCATAGAAGTGTGATCCTTCAGAGCAATTATTTTTGCCCGCTTCCTTGGGGAAATATCCATTTTTCAATACACGAAAGCAACACGTACTCACAGAGAGCAAAAACTAACATCCACCTGTCACACACGAAAGCTCACAACTGAAGCTGAAGTGCCTATTCCCTGTTTAAAACCGGTCAAACCACATTCTTACTATGAAGTTCTAACAGTCACACCACCTCACAGCTGATAAAATCTGTTTACGTGAGTTTCCGACATCAACTGGCGATCACATTACAATTCTGAGAATAAAATAGCTTGTCCCAATTAATTTGCATGGTATAGTACAAGTCGTATTCAGCAGCGGAAAATATTCCACGGAAGAGCTACAATTGCTAAACCTTTAATAACTGAAGCCAATGAATGCTACAATGCGAAAAAGATGGTGTCGTGAGCATAAAATCTGGACAGCTAATGATTAGAAACGCATGATATGGTCTGATGAGTCCTCATTTATGTTATACCCAACATTAGGTCGGGATTATGTATGGGGAACCCCCAAGAAAGTGTACGATTGAGAATGTCTGGATCCAACTGTCAAACACTGGGATGATTTGGGCTGCCATATCTTGGTATTCGGCTAGCCCCATTATTAGCCTATATGGTCGAGTTACTGCCAGCCTGTACTTGGACATTCTAGGTGATCAGGTCGAGCTTGCCAATAATAGTCATTATTCTTAAGTATTCAGCGAGAAAAATTAAAGCGAACTACCCCCCCCCCCCTATATATTCTACGTTGAACCCGGAGACGAGTTCGGGTTCTCCCTATGCGAAATAAAGGGTGAACGGTTAATTTCTGCTAAACAGGTTACTAATCAGATACAAGTAGAGAGGTTCATCCTATGGTTCAAATGTTGTTTCCCAACAATGATGCCATTTTTCAAGACGATAAGACTCCCACACACATAGCCAGAACAGTTCAGTCTGGGTTTGAAGAGCACCAAAATGAACTTCAACATGTGCCCTGGCCAGTTCAATCACATGACGGGCCGCATATGGCCTAGTGGTCAACGTTCGTGACTGCCACGGAGGAACCTCAGGTTCAATCCCGAACATGTACGAACGCTCGAACCACTAAATATCCGCCGTGCGTCGGATGGGCACGTTTAGCAGTCGGACCCCGGGTACTTGCCCTCCGGTTATAAATAAAGGCGTATTTCTCCCCCATCCTACCTCGTCGGGTTGTTTAACACCTGGAGTCAGACACTCCCTTCCTAAAATCCTCTACATATGATCTGATCTGATCAATCACCTAACTTGAATAACATCGAACCACTGTGAGGAACTTTGGAAAGCAGAGTCAGAAGCCCATTGCCTTCTCCAACGTCTCTGAAGCAATTGGCTGATGTTCTGATCGAAGAACGGTACAGCGTTCAACTGAAGACTATTCAAAAGCTGTTGGAATATAAATTGGCTGGTGTTCTGATCGACGAATGGCCCAGCATTCAACTGGAGACTATCCAAGAGATAAATTGACTGATTTTCTGATCGGCGAATGGTACAGCATTCAACTGGAGACTATTCAAAAGCTGTTGGAATATAAATTGGCTGGTGTTCTGATCGACGAATGACACAGCATTCAACTGGAGACTATTAATGAAATGTTGGAATATATTCCAAGAAGATTGGATGCTGTATTAAAGGCAAATGGTTGTCCAACATTTATTACGAGGGTTGTACCGAAAGAAATGCAATAGTGGGCATAACTTTTTTATTAACTGACAGAGGTCGTTCACGTTGCACATGTTGATAGGGCAACTCTGCCTCTATAGTAACCCTTTTTCTTCATTGCAGGTAAATAATGGATTCCAAGCAGAAGCAACATGCCGTCATTGAGTTCTTAACGAAGGAAGGGTGCGGGCTGTCCGACATCCACAGAAGGCTACATAATGTTTACGGAGATGATGCCATTGACAAGAGCGATGTGCACATGTGGATGAAGAAGTTTAAAGAAATGGAAATCAGCATTGAAGACAAACTATGCAGTGGGATATCATCATCTGCGACCACTGACACGAATCATCAACAAGTGGATGAATTGGTTCTCACGGAGAGACGAGTCACAATCTATGAGCTTGTTGCACAATTGGACTGTGGTCACCATGCCATATAGAAGATGGTGGAAGACTTAGGGTATCGAAAAGTGTGAGCAAAGTGGGTACCTCGGTAGTTGACACCTGTTTTGAAAGAGAGAAGGATGGAAGTCTGCATTGATCTGCTGGAAGCGTTTGAAGTCAATGAAGACACGAGTTTTTTTCCATCTGGTGATAGGGGATCAAAAGTGGGCGTATCTTTACGATCCGGAAACGAAGAATCAATCCATGGAATGACGTCCCACCTCTTCACCAAGGCCTAAGAAATTCAAGATCCAGCGATCAGCACAGAAAGTCATGGTGGCTGGTTTTTTTTTTTTTTTTTTTTTTTTTTTTGGATAACAGAGGTGTCATTCTCCTTGTTTTTCTGGAATGTGGTCGTACCGTGACCAGCGAGCGGTACATTGAGACACTCAAGAAGCTTAGAGAAGCCATAAGGAGGAAGAGACCGCACAAGAATCTGCAAAGGATACACATTCACCGTGACAATACGAGACCACACAAATCTTTGCCAACAAATCAGGCGATCAGCAAATTTGACTGGTCGGTGGTGCTCCATCCACCGAACAGCCCAGATCTGGCGTCCTCCGACTTCCACCTGTTCGGTCCAATGAAAGACAGTCTCCGAGGACAACGATCTGATGGCACAGACGAGGTGAAAGTGGCCGTGAAGAAGTGGGTACAACAGTACACACCTGAGTTTTTTCAAAGAGGATTTGAGAGTTGGGTTCAACGATCGCGCAAATGCATCGCTTGTGATGGAGACTGTGTTGAGTAGTACTCTTGTATAGAGAAAGAGTTACTCTACCAACGTGTGCAATTTGAACGACCTCTGTCAGTTAGTGGAAAAGTTATGCCCACTTTTGCATTACTTTCGTACAACCCTCGTATTGAAGTCATCGCCTATTTCCCAGGTGTTCACGTTATTTTGTCCAACCCCTGTATGAATGATGAAAATCATTCATGCTTACTATGTGAATGCGTGCGTTTCGACATTTGTACTGATTATTCATGGTCTCCCTGTACTTCGTAGTTCTCTTTCTGCTTCGTGATGAACGCAAGACAATAATGTGTCCGTCTCTTCTTCTAGGCGCAAAACAAGCATATGAAGTCATGCAAAGCATACGAAGTAATTAATGCAGCAACAAGGTCCCCTGCACTTTTTTGGGGGAGCATGAACAACGCTGTTCCGCTAATTATAACATGGCTTTGGTTTCGCCCCTAATAAATAATGCAGGGCTGCAAACCACATCTGGAACGTCGTCCTATTTTAATATTCACCGCGTTTGTTTGACGCTTGTGAGTTTTACGCCAAAACGGGAAGCACGATAAAGACTTTGTTGTTGTTCTTTTCATGTGCTTTTACGACAAAGAAGAGCGTCTACAGATTTGCTGAGTTATTTTCGTGATTGCACTACTTAAAACTGTTGCCCACAAAGATAAAAAAAAAAAAAAACAGCGGTCGATATCCATTAGGCTAGGAGAACCTTTCATTAGGGACCACTTTAGCGAAAAGGTCACACCGTTTGATGCTTATTCAAAGCAAAACGACACACCCTTTTGGGAGCAAGGGACTATCCCAGCTTCAAAAATCCATTGAATTCCGACCAACCAGTGACGCTGAGAAAGAGAGCGAAAGTCGGACCGCAACCACCACGGCTACCGTTTCACGCACTCCAAATGCACTCTATTAGAACGATGTGGATTACCGTGATTGCTTTGGGATACTATCTACATACCTGCCTAGCAAGTAAGTGCATTTCGTTAAAGTCAGCACGAATCCCCCTCCCCAACTGGGGTTGAAATGTTACTAGATCACCGACTGAAACGCGATAATTTTAATTAATAAAGTCACATCAGTTTGTGACAATTGACGATGTCTCACTCTCTCCCTCTCTCTTCTCAAGAGAATCATTTAACGCCCTCCTCTGCGAGGATTTGTTCTTTGTCATCTAGAAAACTGCCAGTTTTCAAATCCGGTCACGTATCAGCAAAGTAAAAATTAGCACATAACACAAAATTAAAATCTGATGTATACTCACAAATTCATTGGCGGTATTTAAAAAGGAACAGAACAAACTGAAATCGTTTGCCTTAAGCTAAATAAAGTGAGCCATTTTCTCTCTAAATTAATTTAATAAAAATGTAAACGGTGATGGAAAAGTCACTCAACATGGATAAAAGTTTCTCTTTTTGTCGACGAAGTTAGCGATCTCTACTTTGGAAGTTCAGAACCAGCTGCAAATATCTCGTGCGAAGTAAAAACGATATGTGCTTTTATTAATCTACTAGCAAAGATACCCGATGTGCCCGGATTTTAAAAAAAATACATGAATCAGCTTCAGGGCCAGCACTTCCCGAACATTTTTCTTGGATTTTGGATTGATTTGTCCAACAGATTTTCGTTTTTTCGTGGACATTTTGGAATTCACGGTATTGTGTTTTTGCGAGTTGCGTGCGTGCGTGCGTGCGTGTGTGTGTGTGATGGAGAGAGAGAAAGAGAGAGCTTCTCTTAATAATTTCCCTTTCTTGGATTTTGGGTTGATTTGTCCAATAGATTTTCGCTTTTTCGGGGGCATTCTGGAGTTCACGGTGTTGAGTGTCTGCGTGTGCGTGTGTGGGTGTGTGTGTGAGAGAGAGAGAGAGAGAGAGAGAGAGCTTTTCTTAATAATTTCCCTTTCTTGGATTTTGGATTGATTTGTCCAATAGATTTTCCCTTCGATTTAAGTTAAATTTGCCTAAAATGCATAGAAGTTTATCATAATTAACTGAAATTAATTTTGTTGTTAGACAAATCCTGTTTGTTTCTTCATTGCAGCAATTATATGAAAATAAAATATTTTAAAATTACCTGGAGCCTTCATGCACTAAACATAAATTATCACAAAGTGTCAAGGGGATGAAATCAAGGGGACGAAGTGTAATGTTTAGGTTTCATAGTAGCATATATTTTCCGCATAGTCCTAGTGAGTAACTATGCAAACTTTCGTCCAGATCGGTTGAAGGGTTCAGGAGTTCATACGGAACACACAGACAGACATTCTATTATATTTGGTGATAATTCACTATCTAAATTTTGTACAAATCAAATGAAATCTGTGTTGCAGTTGTTCACTGGAAACACTTGTCAAAAAAAATTAAATTCTTCCACTTATCACAATAAAAAAGTATTAAATTCGAATTCAAAATAAAAAAAATAAAAAATGGAACGTTTCACGAAAATTTTGTATGGGGCCCCTTGACCCAGAGCTC
>CM077026.1:103409855-103507355 GCA_039090855.1 Macrothele yani | reverse complement strand
TCCTCTAGAGCAGGGGTCTTAAACACGTAGGCCATGGAACACTTTCTAATCACCCGCGAGACGTTCTCGGCCACTTGCAAATAACGTAATGCTTCCTCTAAAACAGGGGTCTTAAACCCGTGACTCACGAAACACTTACTAACAGCCAGCGAGGCGTTCTCAGGAATTTATTGCAAACAACGTAAGGCTTCCTATAAAGCAGGAGTCTTAAACCCGTGACTCACGGAACATTTACTTTCTAATGGCCCGCGAAGCGTTCCCGGGCACTTATTGGAAATAACGTAAAGCTTCCTCTAAAGCAAGGTTCTTAAACCCGTGATCCACGGGACACTTTCTAATGGCTTGTGAGACGTTCTCGTGCATTTATTGCAAATAACGTAAGGCTTCCTATGAAGCAGCGTCTTAAACCCGTTGATCACGGAACGCTTTCTAATGGCCCACGAGACGTTTTTGGCCACTTATTGGAAATAATGTAAAACTTCCTCTAAAGCAAGGGTCTTAAACCCGTGGCCCACGGAACACTTTCTAATGGCTCGCGAGCCGTTCTCGCCCATTTATTCCAAATAACGTAAGGATTCTTCTAAAACAGAGGTCTTAAACCCGTGGCCCACGAAACACTTTCTAATGGCCAGCGGGACGTTCTCGGCCACTTATTGCAAATAACGTAAGGCTGAGGATCCCGGCTATCATCAAAGCTCGTGGAGGAGTTACAAAGTGTTGAAAGTGGAAAAATACCGTATCGCATATGGACTGATTCCATAATTTTTTTCGCTGATGTCGATGAGACTACAATTATTTCCCACACGTGTTGTTACACACCATTATGTGTTTCAGTCAAATATTATACGTTCCTTTATACATACGAGTCCTGCTGTCTGTAGCTTAAGATGTGCAGTTTTCATTAAATTATGTTTTCGTTTCGTCTCCTTGCTTTGTGTTGTTTTTACATACTCCCTGCTATGCACGTCCATGTTAATGTGGCAGTGATTCCATAATTTTTGCGAGGGGTTGTAGTAGTGACGTAAAAATGACGATAATTGCATTAAAGTTTTATCTAAATTGTATTGCAGTAATTATTAGTCTATACTGAGGAGTTTTACCTGATTCTAAGGGAACGGTTGGTTCCAGAAGCTTATCTTAAGGAAGAGGGGGGACGCTGTTTCCGTTTAAAATAAAACCATGCAGTAGAATCCATTTATAACAAGTTCGTATTTAGCGAGATCACAGATTTAACGAGCAAAACAGGAACTTTTAATGTTAATTCAAAGCTAATTTGATCGTTTTAATCAGAAAAATTTAATGAAGTGCCTGGATTTATCGAGGCAGAGAAAATCTGCTGCGCACTGTTCTGGAATAAAGGTGTTAGAAATTGTACAGGACGAAATTGCATCAGCGCAGAATGATCCTTGTGTGCTAGTGGATGAGTGTTAATAGAAAAGCGATGGGGAGCACATCAAAGTTTCAACAACAGAGCTGTGTAGGAGACTCTCTTTGCCACCCACTCCTTGAGAATACCGCGTCAGTAGTGTTGAAAGCAGACGACCCATTCCTAGGGAAAAGGTGGATGGCTGAGGTTCAACAACATGTAAGTGGATTTCTGGGTGACAATTGCAGAGAGATATAGGGCAGTAGTGGAATGGGGATGTCGTCTAAGCGGAAACAGGAGATAATTCCTGCAATTGTATCCTTCATTGTCTTTTTCATCCTCCAAGTGAGCGCTACATCGGAAAGATCGGTGCTGCTTTTTCTATATGCGTGTTGTGTAGTTAAACAGCTGTCTGTCACACGTAGCCGTCAAGCCGGGGTGCAGTTGAGGTCTGGCGTGGCCTGACGCCGCCAGACTACTTTTCACCGAACTGAATCGGACCTTTTTTAAATTTATTTATTTGTGTGTGTGATTGAAGGTTTAACAACCACCGTGAGCAACTCAGTGAGCTATAAGCAGTCGCCCGATTCTAATTAAGGGCTAATGGTTCCAGGGAAGGGAGAGAGCCAGTGCGGCAAGACAAACACAACGTCCATGCCTTACGGGATTCAAACCCGGACCCTTCTCAGACGAATGGCCAAATTTATTTATTCAAAATTCGCCCATCGAAAAATCGACATTATTTTAACACAAATACTCTTAACCGAGTTTTTTTCTCTTTCTTCTTTTTCGCTCTCTCTCTCTCTCTCTCTCTACTATTACGTTTTTTTTTTCATGGCCGCCATGCCCAAATCCGTAGTCCTTTGGTTTACCGAAACCACCTGAAGAAATACCCAGTAAAGTAGGTAGCCGTCAAGTTAAATATACTTGAGAGATTTAATTAATTAACTATATTATTAATGTAGTTAATTAATTAAATATTTCAAGAAGTACTTTGTGAGTGGGTCACACACACACACACACACACGCGCGCACAAGATTTTTTGCACGGATTTTTAAACACTTTTTCTAACAAAAATCGGTGACCCAGTGGTACGAGTCGCTGGCTTTCAACTGTTCGCGTAAGATTGGTCTGGGTCCGAATCCTGAGAGAGGCGTAGATTCTGTGCTTATCCTGTGGTACTGGCTCTCTCCCTCCCCTCACTGAGGCCAGTGGTCCCAAGATAGGAACGGGCGGCTGTTGCTCACGGTGGTCTTTAAACCAACAAACAAACAACAAAAACACAATTGTTATAAATCTTTAAATCACAACGTGCTAGCAATTGAAAAATTGACGCTATTTTCATGGCATTCAACTACCAACTTTTCGAGTTACCAGTCTGACGCTTTTTAAATCACACTTCTGGATAAAATCTTTCACAATAAATTTCAAGCCTCTCTCTTCGCATATTTTTCTTCTTTCTGAGTAGTGTCAATATGGGGGTCCTGGCGCAGCTTTTTCCCGATGGGAGAAAAACTGCTCCAGAACCCCCATATTGAGACTACGTTTCTGAAGTAGTTTTTATATTTTCTTTCTGCTGAGCTAAAACTTAACATTTGGCCTCCAAATTCACTGCAAATTCCAACTCTTATAAAATATTTTACAAAATTATGTACATTTATTACAATAACATTACCAAACTAATTACATTAAATATTTACAGTCTCAACCATTTAAAAAGGAAAAATCTGCTTTAGGGGGAACGATCTCCTCAGTCTTCCCTCGCTGAATACGCCACAATCTAGGACCGATGAACTCGTGTTCAGCTCTTTACGTGGATCCACCTAAAAACTCTGCCTTATGTTTCCAATGGTAAAAACCGCTGTAGTCATTTTCTTTGCAATTAATGCTTTTCCAAGAATAAAAATTTGCATAACAATAAAAAAACATTAAATAATACATGGTATACTTATTTTTTGCTAAAACTTAAGTGTGATTATCAGGCCTGTTTGTTGTCCAGGTGTAGCCCGGAATTCCAGGTCTTTGTAATATTTTAAACCTGGTTATCCGGGTCTTCAAGTTTTGTGTAGAAATTTGGGAATCTTCAATATCATATTATTTCTGAAAATGATATGAGGTGGTAAATACCGTAATTAAAAATGCTTTTCCATATTCAAAACCGTTGTGCATACTGAAAGGAAGTCTGCTTCTATCATTTTGGCAGCTATCTTTATGCCAAGTAATTTCGTTAGCTAAGTTTCGTTAGCTAGTCAAAGAGCTAATTGCAGAATTGACAAAAATCACTGTAGAATATCATAGTGGCAGGACGTTAATATATAAACAAAGTGCCTTTGTATGCACATTAAATAACTTATATATAGTATAATATATGAATATGCGTTATTTATATATGCATCACTGAGGTCAGGGTTCAGGGTTTTTTGCTTCATCTAATCACCCCTGAATTATATTAAAAAATCAATAATTTTTCTTGGGTAATGTTGAGACCTGCTAACAGATGGCGCGTTGATGACGTCGGTGAACAAACAAATGTTTGATGACGTATTTCGGAATTAAAAATTAGCAGTATTAACAGTACTTCTGATTTTTTTTTCAATAATTTCATTAATTTTCGGAATGGAATCAAAATTTGCGTCTATCCATGCGATCGTCTGAAATGTTTGGAATGATTTCAGCTACTTAGACTCATTGTTCTGACAATAACTTAGCTGAAAATATCAACAGAACTGAGGATTCTTGTGATATCTAATTCCGAAATAAGGTAACAAACATTTGTTTGTTTGTTCAATGACGTCATTGATGTACAAGTCGGTTAAGTTTTAGCAAATATTAAGTATGCCTTGCTATAATTTACAGTTATTTTTATCGATATACAAATTTTTATTCTTGGAAATACATTAATAGCAAAGAAAATGTCTACAGAAGTTTTTAAAATAAAATATTGTGTCACTGGCTTCATTAAATGCATGGAGAGTGATTACTTAAGAATTCTGTAAGTTTTTAAAAATATTTTGAGTCAACGATCACTTTATTTTATTTCATTTTATTGCATTTTGTTCTGGGATTGTAGTTTGGTTGAAATTAAAATGAAATTGAGAAGACATTTGATAACTAACCACACCTGCTCGGCATTCCTTACTTGAACCCTTCTTCTACCTTGACTGGGAAAAGTCTGGGCATGGGTGTGTTACATCATAGAAATTTGAGCCACTTCAGAAATATTTCAGAAATGTATTCCACTTCCTAAGCTACACAATTTACTTGCCACATACGCTCAGGAAAATTACTACATGTAAAATGCACATGATAACAACCATGCATGCATTACAAAAAAATTTCAAAAGTATTAATTGGACCCTGGCGGTTCTTATGGACAGGACCATATACCAAAGATCTGCAAGTCTGTAAATGCAATTTCTGTAAAAACTTTTGTCCTTCCTGGCAACCAAATCGGCAATGCACTGTATCACCTAGTCACCATTCAAAAACTCTTTTTTCCTGTAGGAAATTAAATTGCTCAGGATTGGAACAGGCGAAATCTAAGAGACCCAGATCCGGCAAAAAGGGGGAATGCGTCATTATGGCTCAGCTCAATCGCGGCAGACTCTTCTGTGTCCGTAATACAACATGGGGCCTTGCGTTGTCCTGGTGGAACACAACGCGTTTTCTGTTTACCAACGCTGAACATTTGGCTTTTAGTGCTGCACTTAAGCGGTCCAACTGCTCACACGTGGCATCCAAGTTGATGATTTGGCTTATAGTGAATGAAGTCACCAACAACAAAGCATAATTTTACGAAAATGCAGTTCTGGTTTTTCCCAGAACTACATTTTCCTGCTTGATACCATGATCTTTTTCGAACAACAATACCATAAATGATCGACTTTTCATACCCTGTAATAATGCTGTCACGAAAATCGTCGTCCTCTTGTTGAGCCATCAAGGAATCACATACACAAGGGTTGGACAAAATAATATGAACACCTGGGTAATAGGCTATGTGACTTTACCAATAAGGTTGGACCTTTAATATAGCTTCCAACCTTCTTGAAATAGATTCATACAGCTTTTGAAGTGTAATAAGTCGAGGATTTTAACTTCTGAATAGTCTACTGGGGAATGTTGTTCCATTCGTCGATCAGGACATCAGCCGATTGCGTAAGAGATTTGGGACAACAGACGGATACAGAAAATGGCTTCGTCCCATAAGGTGTCCGTACGTACAATAAGCAAGGCTTTCCAGTTGAAAATATCGCAGAATATCCTAAACAGACGTATTAAAGAAAGTGGTTAGGTTACATGGTACACACGAAAATGGCTCGTAAACCACTAATTTCATATCCTCACCAAGAAAGGAAGTTGCAGTTAGCACTTACGTACATGTTGTATCGCGACAAATGGCTGGGCGTGCTAAGCGGTTCAGTGATGAAAAAATTCTGGATAGTCCTGATGTATAAGCAAGCTATTGGCATGATTTAAGGAAAGAACCTAGAACCTTTTCCAGCAAGTAGCACGAAGGTGGACCTGTTATGATGTGGGCGGCCTTTTCATATAATTGTCAAGCCTCTTCAGCATTTCTGGATGGACGACAAAACTCGGTGAAGTACATAGAGACACTAGAAACTCATTTGGTACCTTCCGGTGAACTTTTAGGGGAACACAACTTGATATTTAAGCACGACAACGCGTCCATCTATAACCTCCAATGCTACGAATTTCTAAACAGAGAAATTGTGTCCGTTCTGGACTGGCCACCACTCAGCCCGGAGCTGAACGCAATCGGGAACTAGCACGAGAAGTTTATGCCAACGAACAGCAATATTCGTCAGTAAATAACCTGAAGACCGCAATGGAACGTGCATGGTACACTTTAGATTCTGAAATGCTACAAACTTTGGTACTTTCTATGAAAAATCCTATATACGAGGTCATTCGAAACACCGGAAAATCCACAAGCTTCTGAGAACTACGTGTTCATTTATATTTTGAATATTCCGTGTATTCTATACGCATTTGGAACAACCACTGTTGTCATTTTTTCTTATAGCTACGCTGCAAGTTGCATGGTCGTATATATTTTTTCATTAAATGCTAGTCGCATGTGTTCTCTCATTAATTTCTTTTTTTTAACTCCCGGTGATATACCTCTTTGTTCATTAGACAAATACATTTTCATAGTGTAACTTACTCACAGAACGACAGAAGGTGTTTAAGTCGAGGGAGTGGGTTATAGCAAAAAAGTGGGAATGTTTTAAGAACTGCGTCATCACTGCTGCTGAAGAGGTCTATGGCACCACAAAAGTGGGTAACAATGGACGTGATGCTTGGTGGAATAGCGAGATTGAAAAGGCAGTAAAAAGCAAGAAGGAAGCCTATTTGGCGATGTTGCAAGGTAGAGTTTCTGTGGATGAATATCGCTGTAAGAAGTGTGAAGCAGCTAAGCTGGTTCGCCAGAGTAAGGCAAAAGATAGGAAGGAGAAGCTGGAAAGGCATGAATTGGCTTTTTGGAAAGATAGTGTTACTCTCTGGAAGTACATGAGACTCAGGAGAAATAGGGGAAACAAAGTTGTATGTTATGTGAAGAATGGAGTCGGGGAAATGATATGGGAGCTCAATGAGCTAAGTGAAAGACGGGGTGAATACTTCTGCGAGTTATTAGATCAAGAAATCAACGGGCATTGTGAGGCAGAAGCAGATAATGTCACGTGAAGTATGGAAGTACAGGAGGGATCTCAAGAGAAGAGGTGTGGAAAGCTTTAGAATCTCTTTAGAATGGTAAGGCTCCGGGAGTTCATGGCATAACTGCTGAGATATTGAAATATGGTGGATTCTTTGTAATTGATTGGTTAACTGAAATTTGCCAGTTGTGCTGGGAGTTTGGAACGGTTCCTCTGGATTCAAAGGATGCTATCATTGTTCCCTTGTATAAGGAAAAAGGTGATCAGATTGACTGCAAGGACTATCGTGGTATTAGCCTACCGAGTGTGCCAGGGAAATTGTTTCGTAAGGTCATTATTGGAAAAGCATGAGGTCTTACATCAGAGAAAGTGTGGGATGTTCAGAGTGGTTTTATGCCTGGTAAAGGCTGCACTTATCAAATTTTTGCATTACGCGTGATGATTGAAAAGTATCTGGCTGTTGGTAAAAAAGTTTTTGCTGCCTTCATAGATTTAGAGAAAGCTTATGACCGAGTAAATAGGACGCTTTTGTGGAAGGTATTGAATGAATATGGTGTTACTGGGAATCTACTTACTAGTGCAAAAGCGATGTATACTGGCAGTAGAGCTTGTGTACAGTGAATGGTGTTTTATCAAAATGGTGTTCTGTTAGTGCAGGAGTCAGTCCAGGTTATGTAATGTCACCATGGCTATTTAACATACCGTATTTACTCGAATCTAACGCGCACCTTTTCCCTCCAAAATCGAAACTGTTTATCTGAGTGAGCGTTAGAAATGGTGACAAATACCTACATCGGGAGTCTCACAAATGTCTGACTGTCTAGGATGTTGTCATTGCGGCGCACCAGAGGGTGGAATTTTTTCTGAGCGTCTGACTGTTGCTATGGCCACCTGCATTCTCCAACTTTCCCCATTCTTCTACATTAGCCGAGAAGCTTCGACGAAAGGTATAAGATACGGACAGTCGCTTACCTCATAGTATTGTTCACTAAAAGAAACACTGCATTTTGTTACTTGAATGTGGAGTTTACTGTCTAGAGATGTGTTCTAAATGGCAGCATTATCCAGCAAAGTTAAAATTGCAGGTGGTTGCCTATGCGGGGAAAATGGCAATCGCGCTTATTTTACGGAGTATGGAGTTTCAGAAGTGAATGCAAGGCTTTGGAGGAAGCAAAAGGAAAAGCTGAATCAGTGCTCCAAAACAAGAAAGACGTTCACGGGACCTAACACCGGTAGATTTCTCGAGATTGACGATCGTTTAGATCATTTTGTGAAGCAGCAGCGTGCATCAGGTTTTTCTGTTACTGTAGAAATTCTTCAGGCAAAAGCACGAGAAATTTATCGTTAACTTGAATCCAGTGTAAAGTTCACTGCTTCAAGAGGATGGATTTGCCGCTTTATGAAAAGAAAAGAATTTTCTCTGAGGCGGCGTACTTCAATATGTCAGAGAATACCATCTGACTTTGAAGAAAAGCTATACAGTTTTCTCAAGTATGTCATATTAGTAAGAAAGCAAGGGCACCATGTTTTAAGCCAGATTGGGAATGCTGACCAACCACCATTGTATTTTGATATGCCAACAAATTACACTGTAGAAATTATTGGTGCAAAGCAAGTTAAAGTGCTAACAACAGGAAATGAGAAGCTCCGAATGACGGTCATGCTTTCCATTACAGCCGAAGGGAACAAGCTACCACCGTATGTTATTTTCAAGACAAAAACATTTCCGAATAAAGAGACCTTTCCTCAGAAAATTCATGTCAGAGTTCAAGAAAATGGCTGGATGACAGAAGAACTGGTAAAGGACTGGCTTCAAAAAGTGTGGTTTCGACGACCAGGTGCAGGGCGACTGCGGTCTATGCTTGTATTGGATTCATTCCAGGGGCATGTAACCAACTCGGTGAAAACCAGGATTGTTGAAAACAGAACTGATCTACTTGTTTTGCCTGCAGGAATGAATTCCCAACTTCAGCCCCTTAATGTCTGCATAAATAGGGCTTTTAAAGCAGCAATTTGATCACACTGTAATGCGTGACTCACATCGGGAGACACAGAACTGACAAAAACTGGATGTGTTAAAAAACCTTCACTCTCTGTAGTAGCACAGTGGATTAGAGATGCGTGGGAGTTCATTCCTAATGACTTAGTTAAGCGGTCTTTTCTGAAATGCGGCATTTCTAATGCGATGGACGACACTGAAGACGACACTATCTTCGAACAATCCAGTAGTGAAACCACAGCCGACAGCAGCAATGAAGATTCGTGCAGTGAAATATCTGAGGATGTAGATGGAGAGATGTCCGTGAGCAATGCATAATTTGGAATAATGTGGAATTTAAATAAATTAAAGAATTGTCATGTTTTTGTAAGTTTCATAAAGTTTGTATTTCTTTCAAGTTTTTTGTGCGTCTTAGTATATGAGTATTAAGAAAAATATGCATTTTCGTAGCTGAGAAGTAAGGTGCGCATTAGATTCGAGTAAATATGGTATTTATAGACCCATGCATGCGTGATGCCAAAATAAATACTGGCTTATGTCTTGGTGATATCCGCGTGTGCAGATTGCTGTATGCTGAAGACACTGTCCTGTTAGCAGAGAGCAAAAGGGAGTTGCAGAGTATGTTTTCCCAGATGTATGAAGTTTGCATGAAATTTAAACTGAGCATAAATAAGGGAAAAAAACAAATTTATGGTTTTTGAGAGAGGAACTGGTAGTACTGAATGTAATATAAGTCTAAATGGCACAGTGACTGACCAGGTGAATGAGTTTGTGTATTTAGAAAGCATGTTTGACAGAGAGAAAAAATTGGATGGTGAAATTAGTAGGCGAGTGAATTTTTCATTGAAAGCCATAACTGCTTTGGGATGTTTTCACAGGAATGATGGGTTCTCAAGAGAGTCCCGCATGGATGTGTGTGAAAGTGCAATTGTTCCTACTCTGATGTATGGCCGTGAAACATGGGTACTACAGAAGAATCATATGAGTCGTTTGTGTGCTGGAGAAATGCGTTACGTACGAGGGGTTTGTGGCAAGACACGTTCTGATCGTGTGAGGAATGAAGATGTGTTGCAGTTGTGTAATATGAAGTAAAATGTTGTTAGCAAGGTGGAGACTAATATTCTTCGATGGTTTGGCCATGTTGAAAGAATGAGTGATGAGATGCTTACTAAAAAAAAATTTCTCTTTGCCCAAGTGGCAGGAAGGAAAGTCAGAGGAAGGCCAAGCAAACTATGGAAGGATCAGATTCAGTAGTGTCTGCATGAGAAAAAGATCATGAGTATGAAGTATAGAATGTCTTCTGCACATCGTGTGATGGATGTCAGTGAAGCCTGAGTTGTGTGTCAAGATCACTGTAAATGGAGAAGTTTGATACGGCAACAGTAGGTAAATAATAAATCAAAACTTTATCTGGCAATTTGTATTTCTTTGTGGAGCTAACCTCTGAATCTCAGAGAACAGCTTAGTATATGTATGTACATAAACTTTTATTTTTACAGTGTCTATATACTTTTGGGACGTACTGTGTGAGAGCTTTCGTCGAAACAAATGAATCCAAGTAGCTTCGCGTTTTTCGGAGCCGTAATTCTGCGAACCGATACAAAAAAAAAAAAAAAAAAAAAAAAGGAAAAAGAAAAGAAACTAATGTTTCTGTTAGGTCATCTCGTAGTTAACGCTCATTTTTCTTCCAACAAGTAGGCACCTGTGAGTCTATATCGCTTTGTGGACTCCGTAACAACGATGGAGTTTTCCCGAAATTGGAGGATGAGACATTTTCCTCAGAGAAGTGGAATTTTGCCAAACAAACAAGAATAAGAGTTCAATGAGGTGATCGATGCTTTCTGGCAAGGAACCATCCGAGCATGCTTGAAGAATGAGAACATGAGTGTTGATAATTGTCTTGGGAATTGATGGCTCGTTTCTTTTATGGCTCGTCATTTTATGTATCGATGGTCACGAACTTCTACGATTTGTTGGAGTCATGAATTCGATATCACCAGCAAAACTACATTTAACTAGTGCACTAATTTGAATGAAGTAAAAGTCACAACGCCGGATGCGTGTAGAACAAAGAAGATCGAAGACGAATAAAATAATTCTTGTAGAGAAATTTTCCAACGGCTATCCTTTCATTTCTTTTTCTTTTTCTTTTGCAAGGGTAAAAACCTCTGACAAAACTCCCCAGTAAATTTGCATGAAATGTTTTAGATCACGTGTTGATATAAAAATACAAGCAGGCGCGGACTGGGCCGCCGGGCCGCCATATTCTGGGTCGGTAGCTAACTCAAGAAAAAGAAAAAAATTGTACTTGTACTTCAATATCTTTGTGGAAGAAAAACAAGCAATGCGACAAAGTGGTAAATGTTGAGTTGAGCCGAACCCTGTTTCAGTACACCCCTTCCCATTTCTCGAATTTCTAATTAAAACCCCTTCCCTTTGGGCTGATATCCTCGACTTCAGTTCACTTTTGCCAGTTGCAGTTAAGTAATAAATACAATCTAATCAAATATACTGTCAATAGTCTGAGATAGAAATTCAACATGTACGTTAATGAACTGAGGCTCACCTACGGTAAAATCTTTGGGTTGCTGCTTTTTTTTTTTTTTTTTTTATGTACACTAGCAATCATGCCCGTTCTACGAATGCTGAATACATAAAATCGTTTTCTGAACAAAAATTAAAGAAAGGGAAAAGTAATTCACGGAAAGGAAAGTAATTTAAATTCTGTAACTGTTTTACGATTTAGAACAGCGTCGTAACGTCAATGCATACGGTTTGACGTCCCTTAATTTTAAATCAAAATTTAAAATGTTCAGAGAATTTCAGTGATTCTAACAAAATTATCTTTAAATATATCAGCATTTTGAAACAGTAAAGCTAAGCCACCCTTTTGAATTTTTTGGTTTTCAGACTTTTTTTTAGGTGCAGAAGTGGCTGAAAAATTCATGCAGACAATGTTTCAAAGGGCTGGTTTTTTTTTTTTTTTTTTTTTTGGTTTTTTTCGTGCGTTTACAGGTATCCGGTAAGACCTACCAGCATGCCAATTTTAGATCTCTAGGTTATTTAGAAGTGGTCTAACAATTCACGAAAAATTCAAGCAGACAATATTCCAAAGCCGATTTTTTCCCGTACTTTTCTAGGTATGCGGACTTTAAGACCTATCAGCATGCCAATTTTCAGATCTCTAGGTCATTTAGAAGTGGTCGAACAATTCGTGGACGAACACACTCGCATTTTCCCTCTTTGCTTTTTATATACGAGGCGATATTTACATTGGTATACACGCACGCCGGCGGAAAACGCCGAACTTCAAAAGCGTAGCTACGTCATTAAGCATTGCGCCATTACTAGTTTGATTGTAGCCTGTCCTTTCACCCAATGAGAAGAGAGTGCTAAAAATAGCTGCGTCACCATGGCAGCAGGTCACGGGACCAGAACTTTCCTGTGTGGTTAACACTGAAACAAAGTAAGCCGCTCGTTCCTTTCCTTTGCGTCTTTAAAAATTGCTTAATAATCAGAAAATGACTTTTTCTTAAAAAAATATTTTGTAAAGGAGATGATAGTTGTCAGTTTATGCGGTAAAAATTGCAATGCGTTATGATTTATAGTTTGCTATATACCCGTTTCTTAACATGGATTCCATCGCGAAATAGAGAATTTTGTGAAATTTCAAAATTTAATTTCTCGTAAACTAAATCGAAATTCAACAAAAGGGCGACGAGGTGCAAAAATTCGGCCATGCCCCTACATGCCTACAAAGTTTCGTAGTTCTGTTGCTGTTAGTGTATCCGGAACGCGAACTAATGACACTTTTTTGTTTACCATAACTTGGAAATACAATAGCTCTTGAAGTATCGCCAGAATCGAGAAACGGTTTATTTCAGCGTGTTCTCCGAACAATTCTCTATAAACTATGTAAATTTCATATTTTTTGTGTTCAATACTTTTTGCGCTGCGAGCTAGAAAATTTCAATTGTCGCGAAATTTCTAAAACAGCTGCGGCGGGGGCAGCGGTAGTTACTTTTTTAGAATAGAGAGATTATATTTCGAATGAGATCTGCATCTGATTTATTACTTTCTGGGCCTTCCAGTTACACGAATTTTTGAATTGCAGTTCTGGGAAGCCTTTCAATTGCAACAAAAACACTTTTTCCAGTTAAAAGTAATTAAATAAAAATTAAGATTCACATTCTTTAATTTCTCTCATTTTATACATTTGTTCTGAAATTCTGGACATTTTCAATTTTCTCAAGAGATTTTATTGTAATTATTTTATTAATGATAGGTAAGTATAGGAAACGCAATTAATTTTTGTCACATTTGGATTTCCGTTCTCACTAAAATGTAATATTAGTAATGTAAATAACCTTTAATAATAGCGTAATTGAACGGGAATTCTTATTTTATGAAATGTAATGTCATGTAAATATCTTTTAGTTGTTGAATTTTGATGAATATGTAAATAATTAAGAACCCTTGCAGTTTTAACATGTTTGAAAAGTAATCGTGGGAAACTTCTTAAGGATATAAGTTTTGAGTTCTATTTGGTAAAGCCAGTAAATCGCCGGAAACGATTAGTTTTTATCGGCGGACTTCCTGGAGATGGACAACACACAGGATTTCGTGTGTAAATGGCTACAATAGAAGAAGGCTTTTTTAGAGTTTTAAAGCGACTCATTGGGAAGGACTTCCGTTCTTCGGAGTGATGACATTAAGACGCAGAGAAAAGAGTGTTTTTCGGACGGGAGTGCTAGAGCCGCATTTTGAGAAGTAGTTACGGAGAGAATAGGAGAATGAGACTTCTGAAGGTAGGATGATAACGTGTCTTATGGCAGAATGTGACTAACGGTAGTAGAGAAAGGTTGGGAAATTTTCGGAGGAGGAGTAGAATTTTGGAATGGGTGCGTGGTCTCCACGACCGAGCGAAAAGAATGAATGTAGCGAGGAATTAGGACATGAGAGATGGTCTAATCTCACGGTGACCCGGAGTAATCATTAAGTAAGCAAAATCACGAAAATAAAGGATTTCATCAAACATCAAATCGCTTCTGTTAAATGATCTATTGCTACATTATGGATGTTTACAGTGCTCAAGGAACCTTGCAATCTTCTGATTATAACATATTTCGGTAATTAAGGAAATAGTTAAAACAGCACTATAACAAAAACCGAAGAAGCTATTACAAATTCTGAATTCGGTTAGCGCAAAACAAATTGCTTCTGTTGCTTCGCAACGGAAGCAATATTTTTCTTACACTAAATTTTAATAGAGAACTGCGGTACTTCCAGGAAAATGGGTAAAATGTTGTTAAAAGTAATTATCTCAACGCAAAACGCCTCAGTGATTCACAAATTTGTGTTGAACAGATGTTTAAACAATAAGCGGCGATGCTGACGTGGCATTTTTATGGGGGGGGGGCGCGTGGGTATGGTGTACCTTAAAAAAAAATTCTAATAGTGGACCGCTCAAAATCAACTTCCAGGGCCCTTTACGAGACGGCAGTCCGCCACTGAATACAAGTAGATATTATCCACACTGTAAAAAATAAGTGGCGTGAATTCACGGAAAGTCACCCCGGTGGTGCAGTAATCTAAGCGATGGCTTCTAGCCATTCATCCGAGATGGGTCCGGGTTCGAATCCCGGCGAGGCATGGATGTTGTGTTTGACTTTCGCCACTGGCTCTCTTTGTTGTATTGATAAAATGGGTTCCTGTATTAAATGTTAGATATGTACTTTGAGGATGTAATTGAAATCCATATTTGTTCTGTTAGTGGTATGCAAAAGTTTCCGCCGTTTTAAGGAGACAGCAGCAATCAGGAAACCAGTACACATTTATTCAATGAAATATTGGCCGTTAGCATCGATGACCTTTTGCCATTTTTCAGGCAACTAATGAATGCCCCTGTGATAGAAGGACTCGGGTTTTCAGCTGAAGAACGCAGTGACGAAATTTTCAACCTCTGGAACTGTGGTGAACCGCTGTTGGGCTAGGGAATGTTGCATAGGGCGAAACAGATGAAAGTCTGAGGGTGCAATGTCCGGGGAGTAAGCTGGGTGCGGTAAAACCTCCCAGTGTAACTGTTCAAGGGTTGATCTCGTGGTGGCACCGACATGTGGTCTGCCATTATCGTGTAACAAGATGACTGGGCTGCTTCCTTTACCTGTCCATGGGTATTTTTGCTCGATTGCGGCGTTCATATCCCACCACACATACAACACCATCTTTTCCCCGTGGATATCTTGTTTTGCAGTGGATGTTGATGGCTGGCCTGGGTCAACCCAGGATTGCTTGAATACGGGGTTGTCGCAATAGACCCATTTTTCATCCCAGGTGACAACCTTCCACAAGAAATTCTTCCCTTGAAACCTCTTCAGAAACGACATGCAGATGCTCAATCGTTGACCAATATTACGCTCCGTTAAAGTATGCGGAACTCACTTACCAATCTTCTCGATCTTCCCCAAGGCCTGTAGACGCCGTACCACCGTCAATTGAGCCACTTTCAAACGTTTCGCCAGTTGCGTGGTCGATTGTGTGGCATCCTCTTGCAACAGCGATTCCAGCTCTTCGTCAGCGAGTTCCTGCGGTCTACCTGCACGAGGCTTGTCTTCTAAGCTTAGATCACATTTCTTAAACCTGACAAACCATTCTCGACACGTCCTCTCACCCATAATTGTTTCGCTATACGCCTGACATATTGAACCGCATGCTTCATTCGCACTTTTCCCTAAATTAAGCATCAACAGTACCGCAAATTAAGTTTATCGACCGCCATGCTTCGCTTCATGTACGAACTAACAGCGGGGGTTGCCGGCCGGTTAGATTCTTACAGCGATCGCTAGTGGGGCGGCGGAAACTTTTTGCATACCCCTAATACACTGTCTCACACCATCAAATACATGCATGTATTGTGTATCAAGAGTATACAGGGTGATCAGAATCGACAGCACAATAAACCTACCAGACGATTTCTCGTGGCTAGCCCGGTGGCGCAGTGGTCTAAGGCGAAGGCTTCTGATCATTTGTCCGAAAGGGGTCCGGGTTCGAATCCCGATGAAGCATGGATGTTGTGTTTGTCCTACGGCACTGACTCTCTCCCTTCCCTGGAACCAGTGGTCCTAAATTCAGGACGGGCAATTACTTATAACCCACTGAGTTGCTCACGGTGATCGTTAAACCTCCAATTAAAAAAAAAAAAAAAAGGCAATCAACATTTTAAAATGTGGCACGGGGTGGGTATGCAAATTCGAAGGACGTGGTGGCTTGAAACCATCAGTTGTACGCCTCCGCGATACGGCAGGTAGGGATAAAAAGGTTTGGCGTCGGCAGCAGGTAAGCTGATACTGCGTTGGTGCATTTGACAGTAGTGTGGGTAGCGATATGTCGTACAGTTTGAGAGAGTATTGTGACATGTATCTCCTATTGGGGGAATGCCATGGTACAGCATTGCGTGCAGCAAGGGCCTACAGCAAGCGATACCCAACACTACGGCACCCGGACGCCCAGGTCATACAACGGCTTGACGCTCGAATGCGCGACACAGGCAATGTCGCACCACATCCAAGTGTAGACAGTGGCGCTGGACCCTCTGTGACAACACCATCCCTCGAGGACGCCATACTAGAGTTCATAGAGGAGTTTCAACGCCCAGCAGCCGTGCAATCGCACGACAGTTCGGTGTGCACCAAAGTACCGTACTTGCCGTTCTACACGACAAAGACCTGCATCCATATCACATCACACGGGTACAAGGCCTATTACCACAGGATTATCCTCGAAGACAGGAATACTGTGAGTGGCTGCTACAGCAATATGCTGCCGCAAATAGTTTCATCCGCCGGATCTTGTGGACTGATGAAGCAAGGTTTACACGTCAGGGTATCTGCAACACCCATAATAGTCATGTTTGGGCACTGAACAATCCGCACGCAACGCGTGAACACGCTCCCCAGGTCCGGTGGGGTGTTAATATCTGGTGTGGTAATGTGGGCGATATCCTTGTGGGACCATATCCTCTTCCCGAACGTGTCACAGCTGTCAACTACATGGTGTTCCTACGTGATGTTCTGCCGGACTTACTGGAAAACGTACCATTGGCTGTTCTCAGCAATCTATGGTTCCAGCATGATGGAGCACTGGCGCATTACGCTGCAAATGTTCGCCATTGGCTGGATACGGAATATCCCGATCGATAGCTTGGCTGTGGTGGTCCTGTCGCGTGGCCCGCTAGATCGCCGGATCTTAATCCATTGGACTTCTTCCTCTGGGGTCATCTAAAGGAACTGGTATATCGACGACCTGTCAACAGCCTGCACGATCTAGTGGCGGCCTTACACGCTGCCCTCACAACTGCAACTCCTGCTATGCTGCAACGCGTGCAGATGTCTATTCCTCGGCGGGCTGCCGCCTCTTGCGCACTACAAGGTGGTCATGTTGAACACATGTTGTAATCTGACACGAATCCACGTGTTTTATCAATTGTGTTGTAGTGGTACACATCAATAAATTACATGTTTTCTGTCAAAGTGATTGGGTAAGTTATTTTTAATGTCAGTATTCTTACCGGTTGTGACGTCACGAACTTTCGGCGCATATATCTCCGGAATGCGACGTCCGATCGGACAACGGTTTTCGGCTTCTTTCTCCACGAGGAATCGTCCGGTAGGTTTATTGTGCGGTCGATTCTTATCACCCTATATATGTGTGTTAACCAGGACAAATAAAGATTATTTAAAAAAAACGCCCACAATCAAAAGAAAAAAATTCGCGGGAAATTTCTGAAAACAACGTGAAGCAACTTTGCAGGTATCTCCATTTTTTAACAAAATTTCCGTTTCGAAAAAGTTTCTTTTTCCAATAACGGAGACAATCAATAGTTTGATGGATTAATCGTTGTCACCGATTCAGTTTTTGATTCTGATCTTTTTAAAGGTCATTTTTGGGTTTTTCCGCTTTTATGTAGAAATTTCCCGAGTTTCCAAAAAAAATCGATCTTTACTTTTTCAGACTCTATACAGACTTCAGGAAATACACTGAAAAACTGGTACACCAGTTTTTCAGTGTATTTGAAAAACTGGTGTACTAGTTTTTCAGAAAAACCAGAAAAACTGGTGCCTCAGTCTAATACTTGGTATGTCCTCCACGGGAGCGCAGGACTGCAGAAATACGACGGGGCATGGACTCCACTAGTTTCTGGAAATATGCTGTAGGCAATGCACACCATACTTCCTGCAGAACGTTCCACAATTCAGGTGTATTCCGAGGTCTCGGATTCCTGTGTTCGATAGCGCGTTGCATGGTATCCCAAATGTGTTCTATCACGTTCAGATCTGGGGACTTGGGTGGAATGGCAACACCCCCAAACAAAGATGAATGCACCTCTAACCATAATGTGGCGTCCCGACACTTGTGTGGAGGTGCATTGTCTTGTTGGAACAGGCCCAACCCATCAACATGAATGCAGGACATGAACGGGTACACCTCGTCAGAAAGGATGCGCACATAGCGTTCGCCGATCACAGACGTTTGTAGACGTACCAAGGGTCCCAGTGAAGTGAAGCTAAACACACCCCATTCCATTACGGACCCCCACACGTCGGTACAGTTCCTTTTTGACATTTGACAGGCGGTATCCATGGCTTCATGGGGTTTGCGCCACACACGAATCCTTCCATCTGCCCGATACAGTTTGAAATGCGACTTGTCCGATCAGGCTATTTGTTTCCAGTCATCAAGTGTCCAGCGGCGGTGTTGCCGAGCCCAAGCGAGGCACGTAGCTCTGTGTCGTGCACCCATCAAGGGGACTCGAGTCGGGCACCGGCTCCCAAATCCCATATCGTGCAGAGTACGTTGTACAGTCCGGACGCTGATGCTTGTTGAGGCTCCAGCATTGAATTCCGATGATACCTGCGAGAGTGTTGCACGCCTATCGCGTGAAACGATTCTTGACAGCCGACGATGGTCACGTTCACTCAATGTCTTTTTACGGCCACACTTGTATCGTAGGTTGGAGGTTTTGCCGGAATTCTTGTAGTCACGGTACACCCTTGCAATGGTCGTCCGTGAAAATCCGAACTTCGTTTCTACCTACGAAATACTATGGCCCATCTCACGAGCGCCAACTATGACACCGCGTTGAAAATAGCTTAAATCGTTATTACTTGTCATTCTCATGCCGAAAACAGCTCTGACAGCTGGCAAGGATGTCTATCGCTTTATATACACACTGGCGGACGCAACCGAGTACGCGCATAGGTGGCGTTACTATGTATTTTGCATAAGCTCGTCTGTACCAGGTTTTCTACCACTTCAGTGTACATGTTTCTACTTTTTTTCAGTCTCTTAACGTAACGTAGCCTCGCACTGCAGGACTAAGACGTTTTCCTGACTTACAAAACGGAGAAAAATCCTTCCCTCGCCCGCTGTAGGGTTCGAGCTCGCAGTGGTTTGCACGTGAGTAAACAGCGCTGCTTATTGAGTCATCAAGACACTTACCGTCCTGTCACGTTTAAGGAAGAAACGCAGGGTATGAGTTGGACTGCGAAATGGTGAAATGCTTTTCTGATGGTGTGCGGTTTTCCCGACACCACTAAAGTAAATTCCAAGTAAAAAACTTCGAGGCAACGAAATGGGTAACGGTGCATCATTGTCAAATCCATTGTTGAAATCTGACCGCTCCGCATACTATCCCATAACGTGATGCAACAATAATTAATTTCATTGTTACTTAACAATATAAACAGTCGTCCACCCCCGGAATCGCAGGGTACTCGCCCAGGCGAGTTACAGAGCTCACATGACAAGGTCTACCACACGGAGATATAAGCGGCCGGCCAGGACGGATGAGCCATAGTGCTTAACCTGAGCACAATGGACAGAGGTAGTGATTTGTGGGACGTACAGACTTCGTGGGCTGTTTGTGAGAGGCTGTAGTAAGGGTGTGCCAAGAATGGACCGCTGGCACACAGAGTACCTCCCGACGTCATAACTGGGGAACCCCAAAGGTCATTGAATTCAGAAGAGACCGTCGCCTCCGTCGACTGGTAAAGGGAAATCGACGCGCAACAGTGCAGCAATTGACCACGCAGATGAACGCTGGGGCACACAGGTACGTGTCCCCGATAACAGTAGAGCGAACCCTGTTACGCATGAGCCTCCGGAGTCGACTCTGTTTCAAGGCGCCCATGCTAACCTAGGTCCATCGGCAACGATGCCTGCAGTTCGCATAGGACTACTGTCATTGGACAGTGGAAGAGTGGGAAAAGGTTTCTTTCTCAGACGAATCGAGGTTTCTATTCCACAGAAATGATGGGTGGTGGTGGATACGGCGTCAGACACACTAGAAGCAAAACCCGGACACGCTTGTCGGTCGAGTACAGGCCTGTGGTGGCAGTGTGCATGTCTGTGCGATGTTTTCCTGGTATGACCTGGGACCGCTGGTAGCATTGGATCGGTCCCTGAATGCCAATGGCTACCTGTCCATCCTCGCTAACCACATGCATCCCTTCATGTTGGACGTTTACCCTGGTGGTGATGGTGTCTACAAACGAACAATGCGCCCTGCCACTTCACTAAGAGGGTGCGTGACTGGTTCCAGGAACACGACAGCGATGTCTTCGTTCTCCCTTGGCCAGCAAAAATCGATCGACACTCAGTCCCACAGAGCACTTGTGGGACTATTAGGATCGGCAGGTTCGACGTGCCGACCCACAACACGTCATCTCCAGGACCTCCGTGCTCTGTTGCAGTCCAAATAGGCACGTGTGCCTCGGGCAAATTTTCCAGGGCCTCATTGCGTCCATGCCATACCGTCTCGCAGCTGTCATCCGGGACAAGTGTGGTTATTCCCATTATTAGGTAGGTGGTCATATTATTCTCATACGACCCTGCATTTTGCTAAACAATCGCTGAACATTATTTCATCACATTTGACATAAACGTAACAATATCTCATTGCAATCTGCGTAAATTACGAGAACCTGATGCTAAATGTAATTGATGCAAGCCATTACAAAAATGCATTTTGATGATTTAGTCGGTGAGCCACCTAGGTTGACTTTCTCAAATATCTCGGAAACGATGCGTCGTAAAGAAATTTGGCTCCCTGTGGACCAGTAGCGGATCTAGATCGTCTTGAGAGGAAGGGGGATAATCCGGTCTAAAAAAGAGAGAGAGAAACTTTGAGAAGGGTACACACATTATTAATAACATCTATGAAAATGCAAGTGCAAAGATTCGGCTATTTGAGAATACAGCACACATAAAAGTTGGAAAGGGAGTGCGACAAGGTGACACCATATCTCCCAAGCTCCTTAATGCCACATTGGAAAATGTCTTTCAATCGCTGAACTGGGAAAACAAAGGGATACAGATTAATGGAGATTATCTAACTCACCTTCGTTTTTCTGATGACGTTGTCATTTTTGCAACTACCCCATCATTGCTGCAGAGTATGATCCAGGAACTTGCTGACAACAGTAAAGAAGTGGGATTAAAAATGAACTTTCAGAAGACAAAAGTGATGTTCAATGTTTTTACAAGAAATGAAGATTTATCGATTGATGGAGAAAAGCTGGAGATAACAGACACGTACGTTTATCTTGGACAGCAGATATCAAGTGAGGGTCACATTGATGAAGAAATTAATCGGGGTATAAAACTTGCTACGAGAGCTTTTAGGAGAAACAGCATAATTTTCAAGAGCAATATGCCATCATGTCTTAAAAGAAAAGTGTTTGATCAATGCATCCTTCTAGTGCTTACGTATGGTGCAGAGACGTGGACCTTAACTAAAAGAGACATACAAAGGCTGCAGACAACTCAAAGAAGCATGAAGGGGTGCATGATTGGTGTAACCAGGAGAGATAAGAAGAGGAACTCGTGGATGCGAAAAATGACAAGAGTGGAAGACATCATGATCAGAGTTAAATCCCTGAAATGGCAATGGGCTGGACATACTGCCAGAAGGACAGACCATCGATGGATAGTCGAAATTTTAGATTGGATTCCAAGGGACAGGAAAAGACCCAGAAGAAGACCACATAGGAGATGGATGGATGAAATTCGAAAGTATGCGGAAGTTACATGGAGGAGACTGGCACAAGACAGACCGTTGTGGAAGAGGCTTGGAGAGACCTTCGTCCAGCAGTGGATAGATAACGGTTGACAATGATGATGATGATGATGATGATGACACACACGCTATAAACTTGCACCGCTGCCACTTCCTGGCGTCACGAGGCTTTTTTAAAATTTTATTTTATTAAACAAATTGTTCTACCTTTTCAAATCACAAACTGCGAACGAGAACTGAAAAATCTGCACTATTTTCATGGCATTCAATTGCCCGCTTTTGGAGAAAACCAACTTGATACTCTTAAAACTTCACGTCTGGATAAAGTCTTTCAAAATAAAATTTGATTTTTCTCTTTTTCTTTTTTTTTTTTTTGGTTGGAGGTTTTAACTATACCATTGTTAGCAACTCAGTGGGATATAATCGGTCTCCCGTCGCTAATTTAAGGTCATTGGTTCCAGGGAAGGGAGAGAACCAGTAACGTAAGACAAACAAAACATCCATGTCTTACCGGGATTCGAACCCGGACCATCTCGGGCGAATGGTCATAAGTCAGCGTATAGATCACTGCGCCACCGGGGCGGCAAGTTTGATTTCTTACATCTAGGTGGATTAAATTAGTAGATACATTTCCGGCTTGGAAATTTGTTACTATTTTTTTGTTTATGGCCCGATCGAGGTACGTACTACGCTCTATCACCCACACTATCTCTCACTCACGCACACACACACTTCAAAACAGAAGCGTAGCAAGCTTTTCTTATCTAGGAGGCCGAGACCTAAAATACGCCCCTACGAGTTCTACTCAAATAATGAGTGGCTTTTACTTTCCCACCACCGTTAGAGGAAAGTACGTATTATGATCGTTCAAAAATCGCATTTCAAGTTTTTGACTTAATTTTATGAAAAATGTAAAACCTAATTAAATCACCCAAGAACTACAGGTTCTTTTTTTTTCTTTGATCGGAGGTTTAACGACCACCGTGAGCAACTCAATGGGCTATAAGCAGTCGCCCGTCCCTAATTTAGGACCACTGGTTCCAGTGGCGTAAGACAAACACAACACCCATGCCTCATCGGGATTCGAACCAGGTCCTCTTTTGGACAAATGTTCAGAGGCCATCGCTTAGACCACTGCGCCACCGAGGTGGTGAACCACAGGTTGCTAATACCAAGTAAAGAGTGTAAACATCATGTGAACGCCGTCAACACAACTCTCCACAGGAATGCAGAGCGAAAAACAAACCATCGCAGAACGAATGAGTATCATATAGTGAACGTAACAATAGGAAGAAGTTTTAGGGGTAGGGCTTGGAAAAATCCCGTTCAAGATTAAACACTCATAAGTCTTCTTGCGACAGAGACTTCATCCCAACGACATGTTCGGGAAAGTCATGGAGGTTAAGCATATTAGCATATTGTTTTCTATGTCTCCATTCCCTGTTCTGGAAAATTGACTTCATGGATAGGAGATCTTCAGACGTCACAGTGTATGTTACTCTGTACCTTGGTTAACTGCATGGAATACTGTAATGAGACTAACCAAAGTCCTTAAAAAGATAATAC
This sequence comes from Macrothele yani, assembly GCA_039090855.1. NCBI lineage: Eukaryota > Metazoa > Arthropoda > Arachnida > Araneae > Macrothelidae > Macrothele > Macrothele yani. Next base: position 103,483,670 of record CM077026.1, on the reverse strand, counting down.
TGAAGGGTGTAACTTTCTTTTTTAGTTACAATTTCTATTTTATACATCCCCCAGGCCATGAATTTAGTCCCTTGGAATGACCATTCTAGGAGAGCAACCGCCCTCCCTGCCCTCTCTGTAGCTAACGCCCTGCTTCAAAGTCTACCCCACACGATCACTTTCCCTGCTCCCAATCACTAATGATGCCAGACGATAACAAAAAAACAAGAAATATGACACAGAATTTTTGTTTGTGATGAGCACATCTTTTGAATCCCTTCCGACCAGAATAAAATATTTTAAAGTGATTTATAGTCAATGTAACCTGTTAAATTAAAAACGACAGCAACCTGTATTTCACAATCGATAAATTACTTTGAAATAGAAACAGTCTTACTAGCGGTCAAAAACTATATTACAAAAATTGACAAACTGTGCAAAAAACGCTTTTCGTGGATCAAGAAAGATATCCGAGACAAAGGTATTTTCAAAACGAAAAGTTAGAACAAAAAATAAACATAATATAGAGGATGTCCTTAAAGCCTTTCCCACTTACAAAAATTAATCTAAAAAGCTCTATGTAAGTTAAAATAAAATGGTTGACAACATAATATAGCAGCACTCATAAATGGTTTTTTCCACTTTCTTAGGTGAGCGCTACTGCTGAATAAGAGGAGCATTTAATCGAAAATGACTTCCATGCAAGAAAAAGCGGCGTGCTTGCTGTGTTTCCATGAGACCAAATCGGCGGTTATTGTCCAACCTCATTTCAGAAACGTGTACAGACGATCACCACCAGACCAAAAAAGCTTGGTATGAAAAGTTTAAAGCGACGAGTAGTGTTGGCGATCTCCTCCGAGCGGGGCGACCACAGTTACACAAGAGACAGCTGCAGTTGTTCAGGAGGCATTTCTGCGAAGCCCCAGGAAATCCATTCGTCGTGCTTCACTACAAACTGGGATTCCCGTGCCACGTTTCACAAAATTTTGTTCAAACGTCTTCATCTGTATACTTATAATGTACAGATCGTTCAAGCTCTTCAACCTGATGACCGTCTTCGCCTTGCTATATTTGTGACGGAGATGTTGCAGCGCATAGCTCATGATAGTGATTATCCGCACCGCGTCTGCTTCTCAGATGAAACCACATTCCACGTCTCTGGTACAGTAAATAGGCACAATGTGTGAATCCTGGGATCAGAAAATCCCAATATGTCATCGAACAACAGAGGGCTAGCCCGAAAGTAAACATATGGTGCGGTCTGATGCATGACAGAATCATCAGACCCTTCTTTTTTACAGAGCCCACGGTAACATGTAACGTGTTCCTGGACATGCTGGAACTTTTTGTAGCACCAGTTGCATGCACTCCAACCTTCGGTTATTTTCCAACAAGACGGTGCCCCACCACATCGGTCAATAATGGTTCGTGAGTTCCTGAATGCCACATTTCCGGACAGATGGATCGGCAGCGACGGTCCTAGTTTACTCTAACGGTGTTCCGGATGTCGAGACGTTGAAGAGCAGAATAACGGACGTCACTGGTTCTGTCTCTGTTGAGATGTCAAACAAAACATGGCGTAAAATCGAATATCACTCAGATGTCCTCCGGGCCACAAATGGCGTCCCCGTGGATGAGTATTGACACTGGAAAAAAAATTTTACTTATGCACCGTAATTGTCTTGCAATTCCTTTCTTGTACTTGTAATACAGTTTTTTATATTGATTTTTGTAATGTGGGAAAGACTTTATGGACACCCTGTATTAAGTGGTGGGAACTCACGGAAAATTTCTGAAAATAACGTGCAGGAAAGTTGCCGGTAACTGTCAGTCTTTCAACGAAATTTCCGTTTTTAATTGTTCCCGTTTTCTTTAACTTCCGTATTTTCACAGATTTCACGTAGTCAGTAATTCCGTTTATTTCAGAAAAGTCCGTTTCAGTTTCTCAGTATTTAGACTGAAATTTTGCAAAATCTAACACGCTGAATATGTCAGCTTTTACGCGAGAGAAGACAGCTCCGGTAGTGAGGATCGAGTCCCGATCTTTTAAGGTTGCAGCCGCGCGTCTTAACCACTGAGCCAGAACGCCACAGGAACCAGGCTCACGTTCAAGGTAAAACTTAATTACACGATGGTGATTTTTATTTTCAGTAATGTGAATGATTTAGTTATTTTTAACTTTTTATACAGATGATTAAACATTCTTCTTCTCTTGGCAAAGCTATTACAAACTGCTTCATAAGTCCATGTTTGATACGAAGAAGAGATAGGACGGTAAGAGGAATTTTTTGGGATCAACCAAACTTCCAAAGATAACATTTTTGTTTTCTGGTTTTAATAAGCAGTTCTGCTCGGCCATTGTTTTTTGATCCAGTGTTGGCCCTTTGCTCGGCTGTCCCGTTCGCCCAAAAAACATGGGTGGTGTTTCCTTCTTGCTGTCTATCAAACATGAACAGTACTTTAATCGCCGCATATCATCCATCTGTGATCGTTGACTTTTTTTTTTTTTTTTTACTGATTTATGTGATATCGTTTCATTCCTGATTTCATTTGCTTTTTTCACAGACCCAAAATTTGTACGCATGCTTATATCATAGTTCTTTTTGTTCAGAAGTGTGAAACACTGTATGTACCACCCAAGGTCAATAGACAGTAAGGCTTGCTCATTCCGCCTTCTTCTCAGACGAATAATCGTGACGTCACTAAGTGACGTCACCGTCCTAATATATGAATCTTAGATCCGAACTGTAGCTATGAAGGAAGCATTGGCGCCAACTACGCGGAGGCAACGGGGGCGACCGCCACCTCAGTGATTAGACCGCGGGGGGAGTGATGTTTTGGCCCCCTCGGTCCTCTGGAAATGCATACTTTTTTAATTTTTAAATATGTTGGTTTTGTATCAACATTTTAATTTTCTCTAACAACGCTGAGCTTTTTCTTTTAATTTAACTATGCTCTTTCTACAGAGAGAGAAGGGGAGATACTGGGGTTCTCGAGCGACCGTCGCAAGCTATTTTCGGTTTCGAAATTGTAAACAGGAGTCACCGGGATCGATCCTTTGACGTCGTTAACCCTTCCCTGTTCCTCCCACTCCTCCCAGCCCTTACCCAGTGTCTTAGGAAGAATCACTGTTGTTCTGGCTCTACCAGGAAGCACGCCATGACAATGATACTTTCAAGTCATCTGCTTGTCGCCTCTGGGCTCTAGGCCAGGCGACAAGTAGTCGCGTTCTCGTCTACCCATATAATAGCCAGTTTCTCATCAATTCGCACAGAGGCAATAAATTGTAACAGATGTATCGTAAAGCACTGCAGTCGCAGTGGCCGATGCATGAACTATATGATGACCGATGTCCATTGGTCGTTTTACGGCAGGAGTAAAACGCTAGCCAATAATTTTACTGAAACTAAATACATCTTGGAATTTTTTTAAACATAATGTCGTACTGTCCTGTTGGAGTTAATTGTTGAATCTTGACCAGTTGACTTACTTTTTTTTCAATTGTTCGGCCTTGTGGGAAGATAGGAATGAAATATATTAAAGAATGAAAGTTTAGATCTTTTGGAATCTAAACAACAACAAAATTGAGATGAGTCGCATATTCAACATGAAAAATTTGAAAAGGAAGAGCGAAAGTAGTGGATGAACAATATTTGTTATTTGTCTTTTTTACGCTTTCCAACCGTAGGTTAAAAAAGCGTATATGCTCCAGCTTTTTTCGTCTGTCCGCACGATAACTCGCGTAAAAATTGCTCGATTTAGATGAAATTTTAGTATGTGGTAGGGGATCACCTGGGGATGAATCCTATTGAAAATGGGTGAAATGGAATCGAAGGTCACGACGTAGGAGCGAGATGCATTCCATTGCCCTTATGCGTCATAACTTGCGTAAAAATGGTTCGATTTCGACAAAATTTCAATATGTGGTAGAAGACCACCTGGGGACGAACCCTATTGAAAATGGGTGAAATGGAATCAAAGGTCACGACGTAGGAACGGGATCCATTCCATTGCTCTTATGCGTCATAACTTGCGTAAAAATGGTTCGATTTCGATGAAATTTTAGTATGTCGTAAGAGACCACCTGGGAACGAATACTATTAAAAATGGGCGAAATGGGGTCAAAGGTCAGGACATAGGAACGGGATCTATTCCACCACCCTTATGCGTTATAACTTAGGTAAAAATGCTTCGATTGAGACAAAAGTTTATCATCCTTTACCGGTTCTGTTGAATATCATCGAGATGAGGTCAAAGGTCAGGGCATAGGAACGAGATTCATTCTACAGCCCTTATCCTCATAACTTGAATAATAACTCGAGTAATGATTTCTGGTATGTTGGAAAGCGTATCATAATCAATGCATTGCATGATTTTACTAACTTGTTTCATTAACATAGTATTTAAAAAGTTACTGATCATTGAATATTTCTTCTCACAGGAATATAACATGGTGGTGCTCTGAATAAATTGGAAAATGAGTGTATGTATATGTGCAAAACTCACTATATTTCGTTTTTGGTTCATTATAAATAAATTTTACTTATGTGTGTACTATATTATACATAGAACTGAAAAACGATATTTTCAGTACCCCCTCGAAAGTATAATTAATCTGGGAATTTAAAATTCCATCGAACATGAAATTGAAATATATTATTATTCTTGTACCATATGTCATTGCTTTAGTGCGCATATGCTTGTATATGTCTGTGTGGTTAAACGACGATCAATTTTAAAAGTGAATGCTACTTTCTCGTGATTTTTTGGTTCGCCCCCGTGGCATTCATGAAAAGCCGGCGCCCATGGGAGGAAGATGTCTTGTCAACAATTTTTTAAACTGGAACACAGGACAAAAGCTTATGCAAAAGCACATTTACATTACATACAGAAGAAATTCACAGTCAGTGAATATTTTAGTAACGGAGATTTTAAAAATACCTCCTGCACATTTTTTGTTACATAAATGGCGGGAAAATAGTTACCCTTTTAAATGCTAATTTAGTTACAAGGGGATTTTTTGCTGTTTTTATATAAATTTAAAAGGGAAAACGCACAGCAGGACATATTATTATCATATAATAAAAAATTTCTTTAGGAGGAATAGGAAAAGCATCTCGGGCAACATTCCCCAAATTTTTTAAATTAAAAAATCTGGTAGAATTTAAGATTATTCCAGCTGGTTCACGAATAATAATTCTGACACGCTGCTATTGTACAGATAACAAAGAAACGTGGCGATGCGATTTGAACAGTGACGTCACAACGCAATAACACATAGCCAAAACTTTGTGTACCACACAGCATACAGAAAGTTCCTTTTCTTACGTTTATCACTTTTACAGTTATTGTCCATTAGCTAAGTTTTTGAGCTTGTTGCTTTAATTTTCAGCATCAGCGTACATTTCGTTCACGCTGAACATCATGTTCTGCAACTCTCCTTTGCTTTAGGATAACAGATTTGTGTCGTCAGCATACAACAACCTGCACACGCGGAAGTTTTCAAGACAAAAACAATAACTGTTTGTTTTGGCACCACATATGCGTGCATCCATTAATGTATTGAACAGCAATGGAGACATTACACAGCCTTGTCTGCTTCGTGCACCTGAGGAAAACCAACTCTCAGCAATGAACCGTTTGCTTGCACGCACGTTCGGTTGCAAACAATCAGTACCACTTTCCATACTCGAACAATCAATTTCTGGAATAAGAGTTACTAACTTTCAATTTGATGTATATTTAAAATACCAGACGAATGCCTTTCGAAATAGCGTATCACGGCATTTCTTCACATGTTCGTGTAGAATGCCAATCATTTTTTTCCACTACTTATTTTAAGGGATCTTGGCATGGGTGCCCATAGCTTAATTTTCAGGGTGCAAACAGAAATTGTAACTGCGAGTAACATGCACAAACACCATATGTATGCCCATTTTTGCTGTGTCCCCCTAGTATCAAAACGTTTTTACCACCATCTTAACACATAAATTTAATTAAGGACCCAAACACTAAATAAAAAAAGATGGATAAATAAATTAGACAGCATATTAGGACAATAACAAAAATTGTTTTTCGTTTTTTGAATCCTTTTGCCCACTTGTGTGTTACATGCGTCACGAATAATTTCTGGGGAAAATCATCAGTGAACATCAGTGAACATGCGTCACGAAAGCCCAGAGATAACTGAATTATTGAAGAAGCAAAACTACCCTCAAGACAAATTTGTGGGGAAAATTTCGAGAGATCTTTGTCCTTCAGTGAACATGCGTCACGAAAGCCCAGAGATAACTGAATTACTGAAGAAGCAAAACTACCCTCAAGACAAATTTGTGGGGGAAATTTCGAGAGATCTTTGTCCATCGGTGAACATGCGTCACGAAAGCCCAGAGATAACTGAATTACTGAAGAAGCAAAACTACCCTCAAGACAAATTTGTGGGGGAAATTTCGAGAGATCTTTGTCCATCGGTGAACATGCGTCACGAAAGCCCAGAGATAACTGAATTACTGAAGAAGCAAAACTACCCTCAAGACAAATTTGTGGGGAAAATTTCGAGAGATTTTTGTCCATCAGTGAGCATGCGTCACGAAAGCCCAGAGATAACTGAATTACTGAAGAAGCAAAACTACCCTCAAGACAAATTTGTGGGGAAATTTCGAGAGATCTTTGTCCATCAGTGAACATGCGTCACGAAAGCCCAGAGATAACTGAATTACTGAAGAAGCAAAACTACCCTCAAGACAAATTTGTGGGGGAAATTTCGAGAGATCTTTGTCCATCGGTGAACATGCGTCACGAAAGCCCAGAGATAACTGAATTACTGAAGAAGCAAAACTACCCTCAAGACAAATTTGTGGGGAAATTTCGAGAGATCTTTGTCCATCGGTGAACATGCGTCACGAAAGCCCAGAGATAACTGAATTACTGAAGAAGCAAAACTACCCTCAAGACAAATTTGTGGGGAAAATTTCGAGAGATCTTTGTCCATCAGTGAGCATGCGTCACGAAAGCCCAGAGATAACTGAATTACTGAAGTAGCAAAACTACCCTCAAGACAAATTTTTGGGGGAAATTTCGAGAGATCTTTGTCCATCAGTGAACATGCGTCACGAAAGCCCAGAGATAACTGAATTACTGAAGAAGCAAAACTACCCTCAAGACAAATTTGTGGGGAAATTTCGAGAGATCTTTGTCCATCTGTGAACATGCGTCACGAAAGCCCAGAGAAAACTGAATTACTGAAGAAGCAAAACTACCCTCAAGACAAATTTGTGGGGAAAGTTTCGAGAGATCTTTGTCCATCAGTGAACATGCGTCACGAAAGCCCAGAGATAACTGAATTACTGAAGAAGCAAAACTACCCTCAAGACAAATTTTGGGGAAAATTTCGAGAGATCTTTGTCCATCAGTGAACATGCGTCACGGAAGCCCAGAGATAACTGAATTACTGAAGAAGCAAAACTACCCTCAAGACAAATTTTTGGGGAAAATTTCGAGAGATCTTTGTCCATCAGTGAAGAGATGCTCAAGACGCTGATATATTTTTCATTTCTTCACCTTTGGCACTTTTTTATACAGTACGTATGTTCGCTGTTCTCCAGCATGCATTGGAAAATTCCATTATGGCTTTCAATTTTAAATTTCCGCTCTTTCTAAACAGGAATTTCCTAATATTTTTCCTATTTTTACTGCATGCACACGCATCCAAAAGTTCTACAGAAAAATCAGGAATCAGGATGAGTGTTATCGCGAAAATCTGTGTAGTACCTTCCATGAACAAGAAATGCATGGTGCGATTTCTAGGGCAGCCAAGTGCCCCCCTCTTACCCCCTATATGGGCGACCCTGGATCTTAGTCGGAATTTCGCGATTGCGTTGAAGGTCTGTAAAGACTGGAGTGTTCTACTGGAAACTTTACGCACGCCATCCTGACTCTAAATGTAAATACTTTTGTTTTAACCCGTCTTTTGTAAAAAAAAAAAAAAAAAAAAAAAAAGGTATCACTTTTTCCGTCGGTCAGACTGTGGGACACTATTTCTCTACAACTATTAGTCCCGTTTAAAAAATTATTTTTTCGTTGGAAAGCCCAAAAGGATGTGAGAACGATGATCTTTGCTTTTCTTTTTCTAATGAACAACTTCCTCTCTAGGTGGCGTAAATGCAGATGCTACCGAATTCAAAATACATTTTATCCCATATTATTTCTTCTAAATATCCGACTGAAAAAATGCTTTCTTCCTTTCAGTGCCTTTTATACTATTTTGGGTACAGTTTCTTCTTCAAGTAATGCATGGTTTTTCCGCTAGGAGACGTGTAAGTAAATTGCGATTTCTCCGATGTTTCTGTTTCTAAATGATCGATTTTAAAAATTCTATTTTCGTCGTACAGACCTCTTGGTGGGAATTTTTCTGCATATCTTTTAAAATTTTGGTAAAGAACGGTTTTGTCACTAGGGGGCGTATGGATATTTTTCTGTTTTTGATGTACAGTATTTGCAGCAATATCTGCGCTTCTGAAAAGTCGACTGAAGAAATTCTTTTGTCGTCAGATGCCTCTTACCGCAAAAAAGAACTTTTCAAAAAAACGTCTGCTTAAAATAATGCACGGTTTTTCTGCCAGGGGCGTAGCAGTATATCTTATTTTTCTCGATATCTCTACTTCTAACAGTCCGATTTGAAAAATTCTTTCATTGTCGGAGAGTGTTTCTGGTGCGAAAGGTTTTGAATATAATTTTAAATTTTTATTAACGTACAAGTTTGCCACCAGTGGGCATAAGTTCTCGTTCACGTTTACAGCAAACTTACAGCAATAGCTGCACTTCTAAACACCCGATATAAAAATTCTCTCTCTCGCTCTCTCTATGTCAACGTGCAACATGCAAACCACCCACCAAACTTTCTGCTGATCAGGTAGAGATGGGCTTACAGTGATTTTCCCGTCACAGTGACAACGGAGATAATTCCACCAAACTAACAGTGACTTTAAACGGTGGCAAAAATACGACAGCGGTGAGGGAGCTGTAACGGGACTGCAAATCACTGTATTACTTGTAAGAGTAACAAAATCAATCGGCTCGCTTTGAATTCTTTGTTTGCGAACGAAAGCAATGCGAAAGCCGAAACAAAAACTTTCTTAAGCGTGGGGAAAAGGGGAGGCTGAAAGAAAGCTCACATCACTAGCGAACCTCTATAATGTTTCAACAGAAACTGGGACAAATTGTTTAGATGTGATAACATGGTAACCGAAACTATGACTAACAGTGATTTTGGACCCAATTATTGAGTTAACACGGGTAACGGTGACGTTCTTATGAGTGAATTTGGAACTGTTATACTTTTTGTCACTAGTCTTAACGGTGACAGTGATTTTTCAGTAACAGTGACGTGATTATCGATCCATCTCTGTTACCAGGCTACTAGGAACAAAAAATGAAAAATTGGGGGATGATGCGCATGCGCCACAAAGGTAGTCAAAACGCTCGTTGGCAGTGGCCAATCAGGACACTTTCTGCTGATATAGACCACAAAAGACGAGAAGATGTACTTCGATGTTGCGCATGCGCCGTACGCAGGGTTTCCTTATCAACCTGGGAGAAACCTGCAGATGGCAACCAATAACGGGAGAAAACAACAATAGGACCCGATAAACATGCAAAATTTTGTTGAACTGTTGGAATTTGAGTCGAAAGACCGCAATGCAAAATACATAGATAACAACCATATTTAAATAATTGTAATACTGTTTTCTGAATTAAATTTCGTAGGCACTAATTGCTCTGCATACCACTTATTCTTATTTATAGCTGAAAAGTTCTAGAAATTGAAATAACAACGAAAAATATAATGTTACTAGAAGTAAAACAAAATTAGGATTTTGTTTAATGAAAGGAGCAAACGCTCTTCGTAATAATCGTGATCAAAAATTTATGTACAGAAATTGCCCAATTCTCGTTTACTGTTACATTGTTCTGTAAACATTTCCTTTCTTTTAGATGAACGATGCTACACATGTTCGGTGGACTTCCGCTCAGAAAAATTTTCTATAAACAACACCTGCTTGTTTCCGAAGGATCATGACGACATGGCTCATTGCAGTCACAACAGCAAATTCTGTAAGGTATGAGTATTTTATATTTGTATCACCGCCCAAAATATTAATTTCAGAACATGCTGAAGATGCTGCAGAAGTATAAAAGTGTATGGACCTTGGAAGTCCGCCACAGCAATAGGAATAGGTATGGCCTTTAACGAGGTGCTGATACCAGTGCCGCACCGACATGGGGGGTCCACCGGAGGCGGACCTCTTCCTTTCGTTAAAATAATAATGATGACCCTAAGGTTAGATATGTATTATGAAGTATTGGGCAAAATCACAAAAAGCCAGACTTGTTTTTGTGTAGAAATAAAAGCTAATTTGATTATTATACATGTACTTCTTTACGAGCATGACTAACTTCACCTAAAACGGTTCCGCATATATTTATCGCAGCGCACTGACAGAGCGACAGACATAAGGACGAATGGACAAAATGTTTAAATGAGGTGGGAGTTACGTTGCATCCCTAAAGGCTATCCAGAAATTATCAAGCGGCCGCCACAGTGGGGCAGTCTAAGCGATGGCTACTGATCATTCGTCCGAGATGGGTCCGGGTTCAAATCTGGATTCGATTGAGGCATGAATATTTTGTTTGTCTTACGGCTCTGGTTCTCTCCCTTCCCTTGAACAAATGGCACTAAATTATATAAGTGGAACTGCTTATAGCCCTTTGAGTTCCTCACGGTGGTTGTTAAACCCCAGAAAATGATTGCAACATATTCAGCAAAACTTAAAGAAAGCCTGAGACTTGCAATTCGACTGCACCTAAGCGATTTTCATCTCTTCTCTGCGCTTAAGACTGTCTTTGAATGAGTTTTAGGGTTCATCTTCTGCAATAGATGGCACAAAAATCCCTCCTCGAGCGTAGCTTTTACGTCTTGAGTGACTGTTCCAGAAGTTGGCGTCAGCGAATCACTGCAGACCTCACCATATTCAGAATGGAAGTGGTCTCTCATTGGCTCCACAATAAAAAGACAAAATAGGCGCTGTTACGTTTTAGCCAATGACGTTATTTAGGGGTGGAGCTCAGTAAGTAGGTGAAGCTTACTAAGTAGGCGGAGTTTTTATAGCTCAGATTCAGGGGTTCTCTGCTACACATTTTATCTTCAAAAATGAACGTACAGTAGGATATAAGGATTTAAATAGTCCGTTCTTATACAAGATATCTTATACTGCCATTACTTACTTACACACACACACACACACACACACACACACACACACACACACACACACACACACACACATACATATTCCTTACCGGAATGCTAAATTGAATAACAGATCTACTAAAAAATCGCATAAATGATATTTAAATGTTATTAGAGCCATCCTATCCGCGGAGATCCTCACACATTGTGTAACGCATGAAATGCACAAAAATATGATACAATTATGCACCATGGTATGGTATTTAACCTGAATGGTGCGAGTTGCACCCACTGCACCATATTTATGTATGTTTCATACATCACACAATGGTTTACCCTTGTCACTAAAGTGGTTCACCTGCTGTAGCACCACTTTGGTGCAACCTACAACATAATGTTTTACACCGTAGAAGAAATTTTACTGCTGAAATGCTTACAAGACAAACAATACAGTTTTATTTAAAATATGGGGAGTGATAATAAAACGACTTTTAGTATTACAGTTAGTTTGAGTCGCATAGCAAAATGATCCCACGGATCAAAAAAGGAAAAAAAATGAAACTTATCAAATAGAGCAGTGTTTCAAAATTACCAAAAGCCGTGTAAGTAGCCAAGATATTTGCTCCAACATTTCTGTTTTGCTTCTTGTCACTGGCGTAAGCACTAGTACGTAACTGATTTTGAGTCTAGTTCAACACAATCCGCACCAGCCTTTGAGGGGGAACAACTGATCTTTCAGGCGATTGAAAATACACTCTGCAAAACAAAAACTGACCTCTCACCTCTCACATCAATGGCACGTGGTGCTCCGTAGTTTCCAAGTTGCTTATTCGCAATGGTGCCATTCCTCCAATCACGATACACTTTAACCACAGCAGCACGCGAACAGTTCGCAAACTGCGCTGCTTCAGAAATATTGCCACATTTGGCCCGAAAACCGATAATCATCCCTTTTTGCAAATCTGATAAATCGCACCTTTTATCAATGACAGCAACGAGTGATATATTTTCAGAATGCCTACAGCACATCTTATATACTCTCCAAGCCAGCTCACGACACGTGTCTTCTTTCATTGGCTAAGCGCGGTTGACTTCAAAAGTAGGAGATGATCGCAATAATGTGACTCGACTGTGTATTATCACTGATTTTTTTTTAAGTTCATAACTGAAAATAAAGTTTGACTGAAAGAACACCTTCTTTGTTTCAGGTGGTGATAACCAGAGTTGGTGGAGTCCTGGTTTTACTACAGAGGAGTTGTGCGGAAGACTGCGCCCCCAGCTGTATGGAGAAAGGGTACGGTATCCGAATCAAGGAATGCACAACATGTTGCAAATCAGAGCCAGACTGTGGTCGATTCGAACTTTTGAAGAAGAAATGACCTACAGAGAACAATGGAAACAATGGAACAACAAATATGAAACTCTTTCACGCATTATACGTTGCCTTAATACAGTGTTTTCTGATATTTCTTAGAAGGCTAGGCACAGCTTTAATCGATGAAATTTCATGGATCCACACCTAAACTATTTTCTGCCAACAAAATTCACGCTTGATCGATGTCTGATAGTCAGCTGTTTAAAAGGCAAGATGAAATGTTCAGTACTTAAACTATTTTATCATCAGACATATTTTGCCATTAGAAAACGCATCTGACAATCAAATGTTTTAAAGACCAAACATTGTTTTGTCTTCTCAGATTTGACAGCAGATGTGTTTTGACAAAGTCATGCTTAAAGTCAAAGGTGTTTTAAATATATTTTATCCTCAAAGGTGTTTTAAATTTACCAACGTTTGATAACCAAGAATGTATAGATGCAAAGAGAGGAATAATTCTTTTAAGATAAAAAAAACAACAATAGATATATGTAAAGACGAAGTAACGAGAAAAATGCTTTAAATTGACATTTACAGGCATGAAAAAATTTAAATGCAAAATGACAAGCGTTAATTGGCAAACAGTACTTTTAAATCAGACTAAGAAACATTTATGGATAAAAGAAATACTTAATTATATTTATTAAGGTGGTTCCAGCTAAAATCTCTGCCTTGTGTTTGTAATGGTTAAAACTTTTTCACATATTTGCTTCGTAATTAATATATTCCCAAGGATGAAAATTTGCACATCCATAAAACTAACTTTAAGTTATAGCATGGGATACTTAACACTTGCTAAAACATAACCATAATTAAGCAATCCAACAATTTTTTGTCTACTGACGTCATCAATGTACAGGTCGCGCCATCTATTAACAGGTCTAAGCATTACTCAAAGAAAAATGATTGATTTTTAATATGTTAATAATTATGGTTATGTTTTAGCAAGTAATAAGTATCCCATGCTATAACTTAAAGTTAGTTTTATCGATGTGCAAATTTTCATCCTTGGGAATACATTAATTGCTCAGAAAATATGTAAACGAGTTTTACCATTGGAAACATAAGGCAGAGAATTTAGGTGGAACCACCTTAACGAAAGGTTTAAAAAAAGTCAAATTGACGAGAAAAATTTATAGACAAATACACTGTTAAAAAAATTTTAGTTTGGTTGCACTAAAGAGTGATGCTGCACAGACACACCGCTTTTGGGGAAAAGATAAACCATTGTGTGAGGCAACGAACGGACTTTGGTTTCAGTCATTTCGCCTGTCAGGCCCGGTGTTTGCGGTTCGTTTATTTAGGATGACTGCCCTTATTTTAAATAGCTTCAGGAATCAATCAGGATTATCTTTAATTATTTATCATTATTACTGCTGATACAAGTTAGTTTTATGTTTTCACTGGGTAGTGACAAAAGAAAGAGACAATAAAGTTAACCTACTTTATTGGAAGAGGAAAAAACAGGCGTAAGAGTAAGAATTAGCTGATGACCTTAGCCTGCACCGTCCAAATGCGGACTCCGCAGTTATAGAATGAACTCTCTCAAAACAACAAAGTGACGCCGTTGCGCGAGCAATCCTGCCAGAATCCAGCAATCCTTCACCCGGACAGGGTCGGTCCAGAGACCCGCAGCTAGCTGGTGCCCCCGTGGGGCCGAAACCTCCCACCTCTCTGTCGTGGCCCATGTGTGCGTGCCATTAGGCAGAGGCAAGAATATTCCTCTGCCTGGGAGATCCGATCGCTAGCGCGAATTGTTTGGGGCAAAAGCCCTTTATTAAAAAGAATGCGCATTTATACACTGAGGATTTCATTTAGTGGGAAATAAATCCTTTATTCAATGAGCCCTCTCACACAGAAACGGAAAAGAAGTACACACACAGTATTTGTCATTTTCTTGTAGGACTTCCGTCCACAGTGAGTAGAGTTTAGGTCCCAGCCACCTACAGCGAGATCGCCTACTGGGCAGGACACAGAAACGGAAGGAATGAGAGCAAGTCTAGCGGCTTTGACAAAACAGTTTGTAGTGAGATTAGAGTACAGTAGATGGCGCTACCGTACAAGTACGATGTTGCACACAGAGGAGTGAGAGAATTTCAGGGGGTGCATAGGAAAGGATACCCATTTAACCAGTGGGTCCAGCCTGGGGGCCGTCACTTAACGTGCTCGTCCAATGCACGGCGGATATTCAGCGATTGTTAGTAAATCACACCATCCCTGAAAGATCAGCCCAGGCTCGAACCTGAGGACCTTACAATGATAGTCTGACTCGCTAACCACTAAGCCATCCGCGGCTCGAAACGAAAAAGAAACTATTTACACTGTATTTATACTGCCGCGGGATTAGGGCCTGTTTTGCGGTGATGATGACTCTGGGCCGGAGTCATTCGCATCCTCTTCTATGCTATCTTCTGTCTTCTGCGGTTACATTTCAATGAGGTAAACTGACCGCTGTTCCACCAAATGCTTGACCAACTCGATTAGTCCCTGTCTCGCTCTTGGGTGCGCGAGAAGGATCGAGAGGTCTCTGGTCTTCGCCAATTCTGGCGCCGAAGTTCTTCTCATGCCTGAAAGAGAATCGCATTCAAGAATCATGTGTGCGGCATCTGCTGTCTGGGCACCGCACCGGCACAATCGTTCCCGTACCGCAAAACGGTGGAAGTACTCCGGCGACACGCCATGACCGGTGAGTACCTGGTATAGGAACCCATCAAGGAGTAAGAGCAGGCAAACGGTAATCATTGGATGACATGTTCCACATGATGACCATCCGCTGTCACGACGTGGCGAATACGTGCTTCGAAGTGCTGCGATACCGACGGAAAGATGTTTGACAGGATACGTGCAATTTCCTGCTGGATAGCACGCCGGAGGTCAGGCCGTGTTCGCTGGGTGTCCTGGTACATCCGATCTTTCAGATAGACCCACAAGAAGAAATCGAGCGGCGATAAATTGGGGCTGTACGGAGGCCAAGAGCGACCGGATGAAGAATGTTGGGGAAATCGCCTGGCGATGACCCGTGGGCCATACTGCTGGTGAAGCAAATCAAGAACAGCATTTGTGGAGTGTGGCGGTGCTCCGTCTTGTTGAAAGGTGCAGTTGTGAATCCAGTTTTTCTGGACTGTAGCGGGGAAAAAACTATTCTTCAAAAGGTCACTGTATGCGGCAGCGGTAACTGTGGACTCCAGAAAAAATGGCCCAATGACGCCATCAGCACTCATTGCACACCAAACGGTTAGCTTCAGAGGGTGGAGAGGCTTCACAAGACAGACCACCGGCTTCTCGCTTTCCCAGATGCGGTAATTTTGCCGGTTAAAGTAGCCATCCAACCAGAAGTGCGTCTCATTGCTGAAGACAATGCTCTTCACATCAATGTTGTGCTCATCGATCAGTGAACACGTGTCATTCGCAAACTCATAACACTGCTGGACGGCTGTTGTGCTCAAAGGCTGATGTACCTAGATTTCGTGGGGAAACATGTTCAAATCCGACGTCACAGTGCGCCATGCGGACGCTGGGCTAACATCTAGTTGCGCCATGTGGACGCTGGGCTAACGTCTAGTTGCTGCGCAAGTCTTCGTGTTGACGTACCGGCTTCTTCGTGCATGGGTTCTCGTGTGGCTTAGATGTTTTCCGCCATCCACGCTGTTCTCTTCGTTGCCATGCTTGTCTCGTCGTATGTGACACTGCCTGTTCGTTCGAAAATTTCGTCAGGTACGCACAGGATGGCTTACGGCGATGCTTAAACGCTGTACCCCACTTTAGTAACACCCTTGTGGGGTTTCCACCCTCTGCATCTTCCATGGTACATCGCTGTATGTCCGACATCGCGTGTCCATCGTCCCACTACTTCCTCACGAATACCTGTCGCCTGCTGATCGACGTCTTGGACTTACAGCGCCATCTGGTTATTCCTTAACGATTTTTTCCACAGGAAAGTTGTCACTACGCAGTGAAACACCCGGTACATATTTACATATTTTATGGGTTATTACATCCCATGGAATACAGGAACGTCTTTTCTTTTCTCGTCTCTCTCTCTCTATCTCTCTCTCTCTCTCTCTCTCTCTCTCTCTCTCTCTCTCTGTCGGGATGTGTGTCCTGGTCATCCCTCTTCCCAAACCATCCACCTCGAGGTGGGGGAAGGGGACGTCGTCCGTTCTTTCACAGCTCGTAACGAATGTCCCAATCGTTCCTCCTCCAAGCATGTGTGAGACTAACAGAACATCACCATTGTATAGGGTGATTCACTCAGGACTGAACACTTATATTTTTAATTAACTCGCGATTGCAAAGGCACCTTTGGCCGCCCCGGTGGCGCAGTGGTCTAAGCAATGGCCTATGATCATTCGTCCGTAAGGGGTCCGGGTTCGAATCCCGGTGAGGCATGGATGTTGTGTTTGTCTTACGGCACTGGCTCCCTCCCTTCCCTGGAACCAGTGACCCAAAATTAGGGACGGGTGACTGCTTATTGCCCATTGAGCTGCTCACGGTGGTCGTTAAACCTCCAATCAAAAAAGGCCGCCTCGGTGGCGCAATGGTCTAAGCGATGGCTTCTGATCATTCGTCCGAAAGGGGCCCGGGTTCGAATCCCGGTGAGGCATGGATGTTGTGTTTCTCTTACGGCACTGGCCCTCTCCCTTCCCCGGAACCAGTGACCCTAAATTAGGGACGGGCGACTGCTTATAGCCCATTGAGTTGCTCACGGTGGTCGTTAATCTCTGCATCCATTGGTCAAAATGTCACAAAAGCGTCCAAGTGGAGCCCAATATCGGCGAATCAAAAAAGGGACAGCTCTCGAAGAAACTTCCAAAACCCGACCAGTTCTTTTAGCCGCAGAGTCAATTAAGCTCAAGTGCCGTTTCTGATGAAAAGAAAAGTGATTTGTTTGGCATGTCAACTGTTCAAAGTTTAGAAGCAGACATTTTACAAAAACCAAACCCTTCAGAAATAAGCGAACATAAAATGGGTGGCCATGAAGTTTTATGTAGTTATTAACGTTAACTATTTAAATATATTTTACCGAATTCGTATCTTGCGATAAAATGCATATTCATATTCATGCATCGGTCCGCGCACCGTGTTAATCCCGATTGGCTGATTGATGATCTTGCATTATGTACTTCTGTTCCAAAAATTACTAACTACAGGGCTCTAGGCCCCTTACTTTTCCAGACACACACACACACCGCGGAAAACACATCCTCCCTCCTGTTCGAAATTACAGGGAAATTACTGTGCTTATGGGTGTTGAAGTAAATCTTGCTGGGGGGGGCGCACGTTGTGCTAGTTCCGTCACTGATCGGGACACCGCACACCAGACACCGATTTTCACTGGATGCAATGGCTCTTCATGGATTGCGTGGAGATTGTCACTGGCCCGCAGCCGTGTATTTTGCGAGTTTACATAGCCGGATAAATGGAACCATGTTTCGTCAGTAAAACATGTTATGTCCAACAGGGACTGGGTATTCGGCAAAAAATTTAGCTAACCATTGACAATATGCCAACCACTTTGCAAAATCCGGTAGTTGTAACTCGTTCACAGCCGTGATACGATACGGCTTAATCTTCGCCTGTTTGGCTGCTCTTTGACATGCCGAATAAAATCCTCCACTCCCGTGTGATAGCCGCCGAATAGATTTTCGTGGAGATGCCAATAACCGCTGCTTCACATTTTCTATCGTGTCCTCCGCCATTTGGGGCCGTCCACCCGCATGCGGATCCACCAAGCTTCTCGTTTCTTCGTTATTTCGAAATGGTAGCTCTGGTGGGTGGTTTACGCCCACCAAATTTCTTCAGAAACTCCTTCTGACATTGTTTGAATGAACCGGTTGCCCAGTATTAACGCCACCCGCATGCGGTTCCATCAAGCTTCCCGTTTCTTCGTTATTTCGAAATGGTAGCTCTGGTGGGTGGTTTACGCCCACCAAATTTCTTCACAAACTCCTTCTGACATTGTTTGAATGAACCGGTTACCCAGTACTAACGCCACCCGCATGCGGTTCCACCAAGCTTCCCGTTTCTTCGTTATTTCGAAATGGTAGCTCTGGTGGGTGGTTTACGCCCACCAAATTTCTTCAGAAACTCCTTCTGACATTGTTTGAATGAACCGGTTGCCCAGTACTAACGCCACCCGCATGCGGATCCACCAAGCTTCTCGTTTCTTCGTTATTTCGAAATGGTAGCTCTGGTGGGTGGTTTACGCCGACCAAATTTCTTCACAAACTCCTTCTGACATTGTTTGAATGATCCGGTTGCCCAGTACTAACGCCACCCGCATGCGGATCCACCAAGCTTCCCGTTTCTTCGTTATTTCGAAATGGTAGCTCTGGTGGGTGGTTTACGCCCACCAAATTTCTTCACAAACTCCTTCTGACATTGTTTGAATGATCCGGTTGCCCAGTACTAACGCCACCAGCATGCGGATCCACCAAGCTTCCCGTTTCTTCGTTATTTCGAAATGGTAGCTCTGGTGGGTGGTTTACGCCCACCAAATTTCTTCAGAAACTCCTTCTGACATTGTTTGAATGAGCCGGTTGCCCAGTACTAACGCCACCCGCATGCGGTTCCACCAAGCTTCCCGTTTCTTCGTTATTTCGAAATGGTAGCTCTGGTGGGTGGTTTACGCCCACCAAATTTCTTCAGAAACTCCTTCTGACATTGTTTGAATGAACCGGTTGCCCAGTACTAACGCACAGTGAACACACGCTCTTCAATTGAGTACACCATCTTCATTCTACCTCCTCGCTTAAACATTCTGCGGACACACGCTATTCCCCCACCACTGCTAAACAGATGGCGCGTCAGTGCGGCGCCACCCATCTTCCGGGGAGACATGACATTCACAGGTAATTCACGTCGACTGCTTCGTCAGGGAATAAAGAACCGCTCCGTTCGGGTTTCATGCTCATCGTATATTCCCCATGTCATACATTCAACATAATAAGTGTTCAGTCCCGAGTGAATCACCCTGTATTTAACAACTGCCTCGGACAGTTCAAACAAACATGGCGTCTTTTAGGAAAAGTTTCGCATAATAGCGGATAGTGTTCGTAAAAATAATTTTGTCTATTCTTATACATGATAATTTATACTGCCGTAACTTACACACACACACACACACACACACACAAACAGTACATATTCCTTACTGGAATGCTAAATTGAATAACAGATCAACTAAAAAAATCGCATAAATTATATTCAAATATTAATAGAGGCATACCATGCGCGGAGATCCTCACACATTGTGTAAAGCATGAAATGCACAAAAACATGATGCAATTATGCACCATGGTATGGTACTTAACCTGAATGTTGCGAAGTTGCACCCATTGCACCATGTTTATGTGCGTTTCATACATCACACAATGGTTTACCTTTGTCACTAAAGTAGTGCAGCTGGTGTAGCACCACTTTGGTGCAACCTACAACATAATGTTTTACACCGTAGAAGAACTTTTACTGATAAAATGCTTAAAAGACAAAAAATACAGTTTTATTTAAAATATCGGGAATGATTACAAAAGGCCTTTTAGTATTACAGTTAGTTTGAGTCGCATAGTAAAACGATCATACGGATCAAAAAAGAAAAAAAATAGAACTTATCAAATAGAGCAGTGTTTCGCAATTACTAAAAGCCGTGAAAGTAGCCAAGATATTTGCTCCAACAATTCTGTTTTGCTTCTTGTCACTGACGTAGGACACTAGTACGTAATTGATTTTGAATCTAGTTCAACACAATCCGCACCAGCCTTTGAGGGGTACAACTAATCTTTCAGGCGATTGAAAATACACTCTGCAAAACAAAAACTGAAGCCCCCAGAAGAAATCATCCAATCTAGATGAAAATTTATATGTGCAACGTTCATGTATAGGAAAGGAAATTATTGCAATTCCAGAGCTGTTGGGCAATTTATTTGGATAAAACAGCTACGTGAGTGGAACAACTTAGTACGTTATAGTCTGGCTCGGACGCAAGCGATTAACTGGCGTTGAATAGAGTTATAAAGTTAACGGATAATGTCCTGAGGTATAAGCATGCCAGATGGTGTCCAAATCGGGGGTAATTTGTCGACATTCCTGAAAGGGCGTAGGTGGGGGTCTCATCATGTCCCAAGAATGTTCGATCGGTGAGAGGCCGGGCGATTGGGCTGGCCATGGAAGGGTGTCGACATCACGGAGGCGGGCCTGGAACAACCGGCCCGTGTGCGGCCGGGCATTATTCTGTTGAAGAATTGGTGTGTGATACTGTGACAGAAAAAGCAACATAAGAGGTTGTTGGAATGTCGCCGACATATGAGCCTGAGGGTGGTACGAAGGACTACCAAGGGTGTCCGGCTATCGTATTAAATGGCTCCCCAGACAGTCACACCAGGCGTGCGATCCGTGTGTCGTTCCATCGTAAAGGTAGGATCAGTGCGCTGGACTCGTGTGCGCTGGTCATTGGCGCAAAGTGCAAACCATGACTAATCACTGAAAACGACACGACGCTATACTGGACACTATCCCACATTGATCGGGCCCGACACCCCTGTAACTCGTGCCGACATTAATCGCTGGTCAGTGGTAATCGGCAGAGTGGCCTCCTCGAACGTAGTCCCCTTACTGCAGGTCGTCTGGCAACGGTCCGGATGTCCACTTCCGTACCTGTAGACGACGCAGCATGGCCAAGGATGGTTGACAGCGACGAATTCGGTTCTATTTGTGCGGCTCTCACAATCGCTTGAACCTCGCGTTCTGTCGTTGCCCTCGGCCGTCCACTGCCCGTGTGACGCTGGGTTGTGCCCTTCTCGATCCATTGGCGCCAACATCGTCGGGTTGTCGTGTCGCTCCGATCCAAATACCGGACGATTCGGCGACTTGACCAACCGGCCTCTCTCAGCGTCCTCTCTCACACTCGCTCAACTGCTCGTGCTGTGCACGGATCCAACGTCGAGGCATCCTCACAGACCGTGGATGTTAATACAACCGGAATCCGCCGTCAGAATCGTCTGTGCATGCGCTTTGCTTTCTATATACCCTCCTGAATGCGCATGCGCTGTGGCGGGCTACTGTTTAGTCATTAGTCGTTATTTTTTAATCATTTGCATATTCGGCCTTGCATGCGGAGTTTCATCAGGATCGAACGACTTTCTCGCGGTGCTTCATTTTTTTTTTTTTTTTTTTGTCAAAGAGTGTATGTATAAAGCGTAGATTTGAAGACAGCGCAACACCGCTCGAGGAAGATTGTCAAATGTTATTAGTATAACTAGATGTAGCATTGACAAGGGTGGATTTTTTTAGCTCGGTTATGCTTTCTCTGCGATGGACTCAATACATCCTTACAAACTGCTAGTGACCCGTTTACAACATTTGTTTCTTGAATGCAGTATTTCCCCAAACAGCAGTCCATGGCACACGGCTGCGGATCCAGGAATTTTTAGCAGGGAGGCTCCGGATTTTCACCAATTTATTTGCAGGCGCGGATAGAGAGTGAAACCAACACAACTGTTCTAAGCAAAGAAAAATCCCCCCCCAAACGACATAAGCCCCCCTAAAACTGTTGTTTTGTATCATGCACAATAGGAAATCCTGCCTTAGCAAGATTTTCATGCAAGCTAGAGAAATAAGAAGTAGCTATTTTTGTCTTAAATGAATTAAATTACTTTTTTTAAATAAACATGCATTTGTGTTACGTTAATTTATTTTCATAACAACTCCAAAACGTGAAGAAAGAGATTTTATTTTTTGTAAATGCTGTGAAAGAAGACCAGTTCCTTTTAATGAAAAAATCTCCGGGAATTTTTGAAAGGAAGTTACATTCGTTACGCATTTTACGAGGAACATAATGTAAATTTAGTGCAACATAGGCTGCGAATCTAAAAATAGCTCTGAATGAAAACGCAGATTACGACTGCCGTTAATGCGTGCAATGCGCAATAGTATTTATTTATTTGCGGCAATGACGCGTAATATTCCGTGTGGGCTGTAAAAAGAGGGGAAGGAAAGTGTTCACTGGACAAATGAACCTAATTATTGAACATTATGTAACATTCCCTGGTTTGGAGAATTCTTTCCCTTAAATAACAGGCGAGCACGACAGCCGTGAATATGCGGAAGTCCAGTAAAATAAATTGCTCGTAGTTTTGTAATCGTTTCAGAAATTAGTTTCATTTCACTTTGTCGATTTCCTGCACAATAATGCAGTAAGTTAGTGTTCACCGTAAAGTCCACATAATGGGAATACAAGACTGAAAAAATTTGGATTTTCTTTTTCTTACCTTCCTTTCTTTACTTTTCTTTTCTTTTTTTTTTTTTCTTTTCTTTTTTTTTCTTTCATAATGTGTGCTGAAGATATGCCTCGGCACTATGCAATGGGCCGAATTTTCTTATTTCAAAGCAAAGTTGTTAATCTGGATGGAATTTGATGAATTACCTGCGCCACCTTGATCGCCGATTGGTCTGAGGGTCTGATTATTCATCCGAGAGAGGTCCGGGTTCGTTTCTCGATGAGGCATGGGTGGCACACTTGTCTGGTGGCTCTGTCTCTTTCCTGGAATCATTAGACCAAAATTAGCGATGGCCGATTGCTCAAAGCAGAAGAAATAGTAAAGTGTCTTTGCCATTTGCCATAGGGAAGCCATTTTAGAAAATACCAACACATCCGGGAATATGATGAATGACACAAAAGTTTCGAATGAAATGACCACAACTACTTTTGGTAGAAATTTCTAACTTACTACACCAATTGCAAGGTACAGTGAAACCTGTCTAGTAAGGTCATCCACGGTTCGGTGAGAAAATGGCCGTCTTGACAGGTGACCGCCGGAGTGGTGCAATTTGATAAAATATCTCCCCATTTGAAATTAAAATAAACAAGAATGATGATACCGAATTTTCGGTTGTAATGAGCACGACTTTTGGTAGAAATTTCTAACTTACTACACCAATTGCAAGGTACAGTGAAACCTGTCTAGTAAGGTAATCCACGGTTCGGTGAGAAAATGGCCGTCTTGACAGGTGACCGCCGGAGTGGTGCAATTTGATAAAATATCTCCCCATTTGAAGTTAAAAAAAACAAGAATGATGATACCGAATTTTTGGTTGTAATGAGCACGTCTTTTGAATCCTTTTTGAAGCGAATAAAGTTTATTAAAGTTATTCAAAGTCAATGGAACCAGTTGGGAAAACAATCAACTGGGTTCCTATACAATAGATAAAACACCTAGAAATAAAAACAGCTACGTACTTCCACCAGGGGCTGAAAAGTGCTTTACGAAAGTTAGCAAATGGCGCACAAAAAGTATCAGAGGCAATCAGATTTTCAAATCGAACAGTTAAAAGAAGAAATATAGAGAAAAACATGAAATAACTATACGCCTCCTAGCGGAAGAATTTTGCAAAATGGAAAAGTTGAGAACAGGCGAAAAAATATTCTTCATGGAAAAAGCTATGCTAAGGAAAAAGAACTTTTCAAATATGTCTCCCGAAAGCAGAGATAGCGAGAAAAAGGTTTCGACCTTTGCGCCCCCTAGCGGGGATCTGTGTATTATTTAAAGAAGATAATGCTCCACATCTTTATTGTAGCGAACGGCATAGGTAAAGAAAAAATTGCTCAATAGGATTTTTAGAAGAGGAGATACAACTGCAAACTGAAGTACACAAACGCAACCTAGCGGCAGAACTGGGAACTGTTAAACTCCTCATATAGTAACCTAAAGTGTTCTACAAGGTAAATGGCATCCCGTTTTGAAATAATATTTTAAATCGTACATGTAGAAGCAGAAATATTCAGAAAAACAGATTAAGAATTTGCGCCACCTAACGGCGAAATTGTACATTATTTTGGGAAGAAAATGCACAGAGTTTTGCATAGTTAGTAGTATTTAACCGAAAAAGATTTTCAATCGGGTTTTTAAAGTCGCAGATATTGCTGTAAACGGAAATTTGAACTTACGCCTTTTGATGGCAGACTTGTGCGTTAAGAAAAATTTGACATTATATGAGAAACATTTCACATTGGAAACGCTCTCCAACACAGAAAGAATTTTTCAAATCGGTCTCTTACAAGCAGAGATATCGACAAAAATAAGATATACAGTTACGTCCCTTGGCGGAAAAACTATGCATTATTTTAAGAAGGAAGTATTCTCAAACATTTTCCAATGTGAGAGACATCAAACCACGAAAGGACTTTTTCGATCGAGTTTCCAGAAGCTCAGATTTTTGCTGCAAATACATCAGAAGCAGAAACAAACACAATGCTCTCTGATGGCAAAACCATTCTTTACCTGTGACGTACCTGCCAGCAGGACGCACACGACATAAAGGCACATAGCAATCAGAACAAATGTCTGCGTAGCTCAGTTGCTAGAGCGACTTGTTCCGGAATAAGCGGCCTCGGGTTCGAATCCCGGCGTAGACCAAAAATGACGGAGAAATTTACTTCGTTATAATGGCGCCCGAACTATCCGGGTGACCCGGCCGTTCAAAATCTCGCATTGGTGTGATGTTATTTCCACACCGCGAGACAGGAAAAATCAGAGAATTCCTTCTCCAGCGCTTCGAAAAATAAAAAAATGTGTGATGTTGCATTCCACACAGCAGATTGACTGGGAGTTCTCAAGTGCACGTTCTACAGTGGATGGCTGCCTGCAACGATTCATGGTCACGGCTGACCCGTGGGCCATGCCCCCGGCCCTCTTTCATGGGGGGGGGGAGATGTGACGTACCTGCCAGCAGGACGCACACGACATAAAGGCACATAGCAATCAGAACAAATGTCTGCGTAGCTCAGTTGCTAGAGCGACTTGTTCCGGAATAAGCGGCCTCGGGTTCGAATCCCGGCGTAGACCAAAAATGACGGAGAAATTTACTTCGTTATACACCAAAAATTCGAAATTATTCGGAAAACATTTCCCATCAGGAGATGTATCCGGTGCAGGAAGAATTTTTCAAATTGGAGTTTTAGAAAACAAAGATCTCAGGGGAAACGCAATTTACTTTTGCGCCCGCTAGCGGAAAATCTATGCTTAACTTGAAAAAGTGACTGTACCTAAAATAGTCTTCGATATAAATGGAATCGAGGGGTTAAAGAATTTTTCCAAACGGATATTTAAAATCAAATAAATATATGGTATAAAATGTATTTTGAATCTGACATCTTTTGTTGTTACGCTCTCCAGCGGCAAAGTTGTCATAAAAAAAAAAGGAATGCAAGAATCATCATTCCCACATTTCAAGCTTCCCAATGCAAAAATAATTTTTCAAATCGGAATAATAGTTGCAGAGGTATGGTGTCCACAGATGGACGGACGGGCGGACGGACAAACCGTTAACATTAGCTCGATCGTTTTTACAAAAGACGCGTTAAAAAGACTTACCTTTCAATGGATGAAATATGAGATTACACCATCCTACAATACAAATTTTGAAGTCGTGAATCCGTTTATTGGTGTAAATATGACATGAATGGTAAGTCAGATAATATCGAAAACTTGAGAATTTCGCCGTACTGGAGCGGGAATCCGCGTCTCCCGGTTAGCGCTCGAGTATGCTAACTACTACACCACCCAGAACGACCAAGTTTCATGTTTCCGATTAATTTGAATAAAACCATCACAGGATTAGTCTAAGCAACCGGCATTGTTATATAGCTAGTCTGGAGGTTTAGAATTCTTTTCAGTGATTGTCCGGAGGCGCAGAAAATCAATACAATTATCTGACTTACCATTCATGTCATAATTACACCAACGAACGGATTCACAACTTCAGAATTTGTATTAGACTTACCTTTGTTAATGCAGCCTGCCTTTGTTAATGTGCATGTTCTTTCTTCCCAGCTATTTTGTTATTTATGACTGTTATTCACGAAATTTCTCGCTAAGATCCAGAAGTAAAACTAAGGAATGGGATAAGGTGTTCGGAACGTAATACGTTGTCGCAAACAGGGTTTTCCTACCATATTTTCCTCCGGAGGAAATGGAAAGTAACCATATTTGCGAAATCGATAGCAACACTACCGCGGTTGAGTTTTGAAACCAATTCGGCCTCACCCTACCTTCTGAAAATCAGCCTTGCGTTCTTTTGCTATCTAGAACAAATCACCAGACTTGCTCAAACAATACGGGCACTAGTGAGAAGGCCAAGTTCGTTAGGATGAGGGAAATGAACTCCTCCGTGGGCTTTAAGCTCTCATTTAGAACGATTAAAGATCAAACATGCAAACCCTAGTTAACAAAAAACTTTCTACTCTCTCTCTCTCTCTCTCTCTCTCTTTTCATTGCCAAACACGTCAAAAAATGATCTGGTTTCTTCAGATCATTTTTTGACATGCAGATGTTTAGCAAAGAAAAAAAGAGAAAGAAAAGAAAGAAAAGGGGAAAGCTGAACTCATTTAACTGTTTTGTAAGTCCGTACCACGGTGAACAAGCTATCTTTGTTTCCAGAAGCACGACTGGAATAATTTACACCGCAAAAAGCGAAGGTTAATCAAAAATTTTCCACCCAGTTTTTTCTCGATGCAAAAATTTTCCGCTGCCTAACGCGAGTGCATATTTATAACTTCCATAACATGGTTTCAGGAGAGGGATGTAAAAATTATTTTTTGTATCGCATAGAGATATATCAGAAAAAAATGTTCCATGTATTTTTCACTTTCGATGTCAGAAATATTTTTTATCACGATTTCTCCTCTTTTAAAAGATAGATTTAAAAAATTCTTCTTTGATCAGATGTCGGTACAAAATCAAGATTTTCCACCTACTTTCCGGATTTTTTTAGTGTTTACTTTTCCTTGCTAGGGGCGCTAGTATGTATTTGGCATTACGTGTCTGTCTCTACAGCTTAGAAAGTTAACAGATTTTCTTTTTACATAATTCAGGTTTTCTGGAAGTACCGCTAAGTCGCGCAAATGAATTATATTTGCATTCTGTCACGAATTATTTATTTCTAAACCGCGTTTATGTTATACTTGAAACGGAATACGATGTTGCATTTGTGGACACGATATCTCCGTTACGAACGATCCACGCGATAATCTAAATCCGAAACTTCTTCAAAATATTTCCTCATTTTTTAATAAGTAAAATCTCCGTCCCTCACATACCCCAAAAACGAAATTCGTCCATCCGCGGTTAGAGATTTCAGAGAATTTTTTGTATTGCCTGACTAAAATTTCACGTTTAGGCAGTTACAATTAATCTTTCAGGCGTAAACAATGAATCAATCCAATAAATCAAAGCGGACTGCGCATGAACATACCCAATACAAAACTTCCTGCACGAACCCCAATAAATATCTGACGTCGAGTTACGAGAATGTAGCGTTTACGATTCTCTGCACGTTGCGAAGTAATTTTTATGATTTAACTGATTTTTAAACAGTATAGTTTTAGCATTTTCAAAATTTTCGATGTCGGCTGAAAGTTCCAAGACATTTTCAAAAATATCAAAAGTGCCATGACCATAAAAGGAAAAAAACAGAATTTCTATAGGTCGTACAAAGGAAGAAGAGTTAGCAGTTACGTTTTTTGTGCACTGGTATAAAAATTGGCTGAATTGATAACGAGGAACAGTACACCAATTAAGTAATAAATAGTAGCACTGTACCAGTGATCCGATTTATTGGCGTAGGAAGTAGACACATTAGCGTTTCCAAGCTTACGCACATCAACCAGATGGCTTTTTCAAGGAAGTTAGACAGAAACTGCAGTTTTATTGGAGTAGTAAGTAGACACATTAGCGGCGTAGGAAGTAGACACATTAGTGTTTTATAATTTTATTTTATTTTATTTATTTTATTTTCATTTTTCTATTTTTTTTTATTTTTTTTTTATTACTTTATTTATTTATATAATTTTTATTATTTGTTTTAAACACATTATTTTATTGGCGTAGGAAGTAGACAAATTGGCGTGTAACGTACCAGGAGATGTGACGTACCTGCCAGAAGGACGCACACGACATAAAGGCAGATAGGAATCAAAATAAAACGTCCGCGTAGCTCAATTGGTAGAGTGACTTATTCCGGAATGAGGAGATCCGGGTTCGAGCCCCGGCGCGGATAAAAATGACGGAGAAATTTACTTCGTTATAAGCGTTTCCAAGCTTTCGCACATCAACCAGATGGCTTTTTCAAGGAAGTTAGACAGAAACTGCAGTTTCTGTCTAACTTCCTTGAAAAAGCCATCTGGTTGATGTGCGAAAGCTTGGAAAAGCTAATGTGTCTACTTCCTACGACAATAAATCGGATCACTAGTACAGTGTTACTTTTTGCTGAATTTTCGGGAAAAGTTCTCGTATACAAATTTAAAATGTAGTAATACTGCAAAGAGAAGCTTCATTTTTTTTTCTGAAACTTCTTCACGAAATGTATTTTCTTTCTATTCCTTACTGTCTCTTCTCTCTATGTTACTCAACGGGAAACAAGCGTCTTTCCCAGTGCCGTCTTAACGCTTTTGGGGGCCCTCGATCTTGTATATACAGAACATATACAACATATGGTATTATTACAATGTGTAGTTATTTATTCACATATGGCATTATTACATTATATATAACATATGGATATATATACAACACATGAGAATTATTATAAACACCACCATCACCATGTTATCCCCATGAGAAGCAATATTCAATATCCAGTAACTTTTTAAATACCCCTTGAATGAAAAAAAATGAAGTGTACCAAATGCATTCACATTTTGTTGTTTAACAAATTACAAGAAAATGGGTGCTGAGAGATATTATGTTTCTTCCCCATTCTACAAATTATTCAACGAAAATTAAATTAAAACAGAAGAAAGAAAGAAACCAACCAGCGCCGTTTCCAGACAATATGACGCACAGGACGAAAATGCCGATATGCAGCCCCCATCATTGTTATTTGTGTAAACAGCGACGATGCAAAAATATATAAAAGTAGCCCAGGTGGCAGGTGGGCAAACCCCAGTGATATACATGCGTGCACTTCTTCGTGCATATATATAACACAAATGACTGTTTAAAAGGGAAAAATGATTCGGAAAAATTGTGATTTGTGCGTGGTCCTCAAGCCTCACCCACACTCAGGATGGGGAGGGATGCTGGCTTTCTTTGTTTCTTATTTTGTCGCAAAAGTTCCACCCTAACACCTAAATTTCCTCCTGCCTCCTCTGGAAATCGAAGCTACGAGCAAGGTTTGAAAAAAAAAAAAAAAAAAAAAAAGGCAAAAGAACTTCCAACTTTCTGGATTGGTGTTTCTTATTGTCTTTAAATAAAAAATACTGCTGGTGAGTGGTCAAAGATTTTGACTTTTTGTAAACCGATAAGACTCTTGGGGCGTTGGGGGCCCTAGGCACCGGCCCCATTGGCCCACCCCTTAAGACGGTCATAGTTTAATTTTTTTTTTTTATTGCAAGAGAGATGTCAAATTCAAAGTCGAAACTATTTGTACTTACTCTGTCCCGAACGTAACTTTTCGGGTTACGAATTACAGTGACGGAAAGATCCGACGCTGAATTTTAATTTCCCTTAAAAACAACGCGAAAATGCTTCTTCCATTGACTGATATCAGAAACATAGACTACAAGGAACAGAAATATTTTTGGTAATAATTAATGGCATGGCTATTCCTAGACTTAATGCGTTATAAATATCTCCAAATTATGGGTTCTTTTCTAAGGAGTAAAAGTAAATAATCTGTCAAATTTTCAGGTACCACTCCTGCCCTTCTTCAAAACTACAGCTATAGTAGGTGTTGCCATTCGTGAGATAAATTTCAACCTTTCAAACCATTCAATGTTGCAACTCTTCTTCTCTCTATTTCCAGTCCTTCTGACAATTTTCATTTGAAAAACAGCACTTTTTCAAAAGAAAATTTCCAGAAGGACTAAAAATAGAGAGGAAAACAAACCCAAATCCTAGCAAAGATTTTTCTTTCCCTCAATAACAATATGCATGTGTTAAGGACAATCTTTTGCTCCCAAACTCAAAACATTTATCATCTTTTATGAAAATATTTCGTCAGTCCGATATATTTGCTTTGTATTTTCACGAAATATGTATTCGTGAATGATTGTAATATATGAATGATTGTAAATATGTATGCGAATAATTGTAAAGTTTGCAATGAAGTGCTGCCTCCTTTGTGTCTTCTGAAAGGCAGGGGAATTTCTGTTTGAATCTACCTATGTGCTCAGGTTCTTTTCATGATTTTATTTGAGGGGGGATGATCAGAAAATAAATCGCAGTGTGATTAATTTCCGTTTACGGAAGCTGGGTGTTCGGATAATGCATTGTATTATCGCACCTGCACTATCAAGAGCTTTGCTCAGTTCAAAAGGACAAACATGCCGAGAAAGATGCCTTCTCAGAACTCGGTTAATCACTGATTCTCATTTTGTTTCCTGAAATGATTTGTATTTCTCTAAATGAAATAAAATAAGTTTTTGAAGCACATGCACATACTTTTTTTTTCTAAATCATTCCTCCTTTCTCCTTCAGATTTTTTTTATGCTGTGCAACTTTCGTGACAGTAGTAAAATACATCCCAAGTAAAACATGTCGATGTAACGAAAATGAGTAACGGTGTGTCATTGTCAAAATCATTATGAAGATAATAGCTGCGGAATAAATCTCGCTCCTCTGCCCTGACCTTTGACCCTATTTTGATGATATTAAACAGAATCGGTTAAGTACATCTATGGAACAATATGATGAAGTTTTGTCGCAATCGAAGCATTTTTACGTAAGTTACGACGCATAAGGACGATGGAATGTATCCCCTCCTGTGTTCTGACCTTTGATCCCATTTCATCCATTTTCAATAGGGCTCTTTCCCAGGTTGTCCCCTACCACATACTGAAATTTCATTGAAATCGAACTATTTTTACGCGAGATATCATGCGGACGGACAGACAGACGGACAACAAAGCTGGAGCATACACGCTTCTTCAACCTACGGTTGGAAAGCGTAAAAAAACACTACTGGTCAACATCGGTTTGTGATAGCTTTCCTCGCTGAAAGTGGGTACAGGAAAGAAGCTGAATGCATCGTGAATATTCAGGGTATTTACTGCGAATGTTCAAAGTACGCATCGCGGATATTCAGGGTATGAATTATAGAAATATAGGGTACGCGCTGCGGATATTAAGGGCATGCATTTCGGATATTTAGCGTACGTATTGCGTATATTCAGAGTATGCATAGCTAGTATTCACTCAGGGTATGCATTGCGGATATTCAAGGTAAGCATTGCAGATTTCAGGGTATGCATTGCATACCCAGTTTAATCAGCATTACAATTTCTAAAATATCAATCTTCTATACATATTTATCTTGCATTACCGTCTTTCTGCTCTCAAAATCACACTATTTCCTAACATATTTCTGTTTCTTTACGCGCAATTTGTAGTCTAGTATTGAGCTCGTTTGACTGTTTTGTTTCTCATATCACCTGTCGTTATCTTCTACTTTTTGCGCAGTTGGTAAACAGAAGCTACACTGCATCATCCCCGACCACATGCGCACTGGAAAAACATGTACAGTGTAACCTCAATATCTCGTACCTCACAGAAACAGAAAAAAATTCGAGAAAAAGTGTTTTCGATATATTAAGGTTCTATTTCAAATAAAGCTTTTCAGATCCATAATACATTACACATTATACATACACTGACGGAAAAAAATCCCAACACCAAGAAGGGGTTGTGTTAGATAAACGGCAGTTGGTAGGCGGTGAGAGTACATCTGTAAGATGACGTCTATGGAAATTTCGCGCTCGGCGCATACGTGTGGCGCTAGTAGCGCCCCTCGGAACATGCAAAGCAGGTTTGCTGTAAATACGCGCTGTAACGTTCGTGAGCGTTAGTTATCGTTGAGATTCGACGTAGTGTGTTGATGTTAGTCAAGAATGCCTTTAAGAAGACGAAGAAGCCATTATCAACAGCTCACGGAGTTTGAACGAGGTCGTGTAATAGGGCTACGAGAAGGTGGATTTTCTTTCCGCAATATTGCAGAACGACTTGGCAGGAATGTAGCCACTGTGCATGATTGTTGGCAGCGGTGGTCAAGGGAAGGTACTGCCTCAAGAAGACTGGGTTCCGGCCGGCCACGTGACACTACTCAGCGGGAAGACCGTCGTGTACGGCGTATGGCCGTGGCTCATCGTACCGCGTCTGCGGCAGCATTTCAAGCTGCAGTTGCTACCACAGTGACACAACGAACTGTTACAAATCGGTTACTTGAAGGACAGCTCCGAGCCAAACGCCCTGTAGCGTGCAGTCCACTTACTCCAAACCACTCCCGTTTGCGACGTCAGTGGTGTCAAGCTAGAGCTCATTGGAAGACGGAGTGGAGATCTGTTGCGTTTTCTGATGAAAGCCTGTTCTGCCTGGGTGCCAGTGATGGCCGTGTGTTGGTTAGAAGGAGGCCAGGTGAGCGCCTGCAACTAACCTGTCTGCGGCCGAGACACACTTGACCTAAACCTGGAGTTACAGTCTGGGGAGCAATTTCCTATGACAGCAAGAGCACTCTCGTGGTTATCCCACGCACCCTGACGGCACAGTTGTACGTCGGTTTGGTGATTCAACCTGTTGTGCTGCCATTCATAAACAGCATTCCAGGGGTGTTTTCCAACAGGATAACGCTCGCCCGCATACCGCTGTTGTATCCCAACATGCTCTACAGAGTGTCGACATGATGCCGTGGCCTGCTAGATCACCGGATCTTTCACCAATCGAGCGCGTATGGGACATCATTGGACGACAACTCCAGCGTCACCCCCAACCAGCATTAACCGTCCCTGTATTGACCCACCAAGTGCAACAGGCATGGAACTCCATCCCACAAACTGACATCCAGCACCTGTGCGACACGATGCATGAATGTTTGCGTGCTTGCATTCAACATTCTGGCGGTTACACCGGTTATTAATGTACCAGCATTTCACATTTAAAATGGCTCTTCTCGCGCTTACAATAAGCTGTGATCTTGAAACCTTAATCGATTAAATATGTTACCTATACAAATGTATTGCCGCCATTTCATTCCTCTACAACTATTTTTTCGTGGTGTTGGGATCTTTTTTTCCGTCAGTGTATATAGTTTACAAATATGTACGTATTCAACATACCTCAGTAAAAATAATCCGTCAATAAAGTCTGATGTCTGGCTAAGTTTTTCTGCGAATGAACAACTTTCTCTAAGGCAGCGATTGAAGCAAATGATATGGGACCTATATTTTCCGAGGATTCCAGAAAAGAAAGCAACGTATTAACACCATTTCTGCTTTCTTTACAATAATTTTTTTTCACTTTCCCTACTGTTCCACTTAATCATCCTCGTCGTCTGATGCTGCTTTTACATCTGCTACAATCTTTGCATCCGTTAAAGTACCGCATGTTTGAAGGGAAATGTCAACTTCCAAGAAATATATCGAATGAAATGGCAAGATTTAGGTTGTGTTTGAAGG
Source organism: Macrothele yani (assembly GCA_039090855.1). Classification (NCBI taxonomy): domain Eukaryota; kingdom Metazoa; phylum Arthropoda; class Arachnida; order Araneae; family Macrothelidae; genus Macrothele; species Macrothele yani. Next base: position 103,449,629 of record CM077026.1, on the reverse strand, counting down.
CCACCATCTGTTCCGAATTTACGCTATCTCCGTCTTCAGCTTCGACTACATTTCAATCGGCAGTCTGCTTTTGTTTCTCATTATTTCTTCTTTTTCCGTATCCTGCTTTGATGAAACATTTTTTTATTTTTTCCTTAGTAACATTTACCGAAGCGAAGTCGTCCATCCGCGTTGCATTTAAGACATTGATGGCGGGAGAACTTTACCTTCATCAATAATGTCTACAAGTTTCCTAACCAGCTGCTGCCTATATCCGACTTTGAAGTTACGGATGATACCTTGATCGAGAGGTAACTTCGATGTCGTGTTAGAAGGCAAAAATTTCACAGTGATATTTTTTTGACGTGGAAGATTGGAGTGGACATTACAGTTATCAATAAAAAGAAGAATCTTTTTTTCAGAGCCATAGCTTTATCAACTCCCTCCAGCCAATCACCAAAAATTTCGCTCTTCATCCAGGCTCTTCTGTTTGCTTTGTACGTCATGGGAAATGATTTAATTTTAGCGAAACACCTGGGGTTTTTTTCTCACCCAATCATTAATGGCGGAAGTTTTTCACTGCCACTTTGATTTGCTGCTAAGCGTATAGTCACACGTAGTTTGCTTTGTTTTCAACCACGGTACTCCTCTCCCTCGAATGTAGCTGTTTTATCTGGCAAACACTGGAAAAATTACCCTGTTTCGTCGGCATTAAACACATCATCCGTTTCGTATCTTTGTAAAAGAAAAGGAAGCTCTTTGAACCACTCTTCACAAACACTTTGGTTAGCCGAAGCACTTTCGCCACAAAGCTTCCTAAAGACGATATTCTGCCTGTTTTTGAAGTTCTCTAGCCACCCGTTGCTAGCTTTGAATTCACTGTAACCAAGCTCGTTAGCAAAGTCCTCGGCTTTCTGCTGCAACAGTGATCTGATGACAGGAACTCCTTGATCGCGGCTGGTACAAACCACTTCCACACACACACTCCTACTTCGAGGTATGCCGATTTTCATTTTCTTCACTTTTTTCTTGTTTTCATCATAGTTTCTTTCGATAGTTTCTCTATTTTTTTTATGATTGTTAAAAGCGTACTCGAAGGTATTCCAAATATTACAGCAATTTCGCTTTTGTTCATTGTTGTGTTTTCGTCGAACATTTTCAAGATTTCTACTTTTTGTTCAATTGGAAGCACGTTTAACTTTTCTTTTACTCCTGCCATTGTCGTTACAATCACTTAGGGTGGCCACTGACTACACGCGCACAATACTCAAGAACATCCAGGAATGTCTTACTTTGCCGATGGACTTTGCAAACAGAAACGATTTCACGAACAAAGAGGGAAGGGAAACTAGCGCTGTCCTGGTCACGTGGTCTCCTATTCACGCTCCAATTGAGCCTCCAAAAGCCTGAACTGCTGAACGCGCTCCAACTGAGCCTCCACCAGCCTGAACTGCTGAACACGCTCCAATTGAGCCTCCACCAGCTTGAACTGCTGAACGCGCTCCAATTGAGCCTCCACCAGCCTGAACTGCTGAACACGCTCCAATTGAGCCTCCACCAGCCTGAACTGCTGAACGTGCTCCAATTGAGCCTCCACCAGCCAGAACTGCTGAACACGCTCCAATTGAGCTACCACCAGCCTGAACTGCTGAACGCGCTCCAATTGAGCCTCCATCAGCCTGAACTGCTGAACACGCTCCAATTGAGCCTCCACCAGCCTGAACTGCTGAACACGCTCCAATTGAGCCTCCACCAGCCTGAACTGCTGAACACGCTCCAATTGAGCCTCCACCAGCCTGAACTGCTGAACGCGCTCCAATTGAGCCTCCACCAGCCTGAACTGCTGAACGTGCTCCAATTGAGCCTCCACCAGCCTGAACTGCTGAACGCTCTCCAACTGAGCCTCCACCAGCCTGAACTGCTGAACGCGCTCCAATTGAGCCTCCACCAGCCTGAACTGCTGAACACGCTCCAATTGAGCCTCCACCAGCCTGAACTGCTGAACGTGCTCCAATTGAGCCTCCACCAGCCAGAACTGCTGAACACGCTCCAATTGAGCTACCACCAGCCTGAACTGCTGAACGCGCTCCAATTGAGCCTCCATCAGCCTGAACTGCTGAACACGCTCCAATTGAGCCTCCATCAGCCTGAACTGCTGAACACGCTCCAATTGAGCCTCCATCAGCCTGAACTGCTGAACACGCTCCAATTGAGCCTCCATCAGCCTGAACTGCTGAACACGCTCCAATTGAGCCTCCACCAGCCTGAACTGCTGAACGCGCTCCAACTGAGCCTCCATCAGCCTGAACTGCTGAACGCGCTCCAATTGAGCCTCCACCAGCCTGAACTGCTGAACGCGCTCCAACTGAGCCTCCACCAGCCTGAACTGCTGAACACGCTCCAATTGAGCCTCCACCAGCCTGAACTGCTGAACGCGCTCCAATTGAGCCTCCACCAGCCTGAACTGCTGAACGCGCTCCAATTGAGCCTCCACCAGCTTGAACTGCTGAACGCGCTCCAATTGAGCCTCCACCAGCCTGAACTGCTGAACACGCTCCAATTGAGCCTCCACCAGCCTGAACTGCTGAACGGGCTCCAATTGAGCCTCCACCAGCCTGAACTGCTGAACACGCTCCAATTGAGCTTCCACCAGCCTGAACTGCTGAACGCGCTCCAATTGAGCCTCCATCAGCCTGAACTGCTGAACGCGCTCCAATTGAGCCTCCACCAGCCTGAACTGCTGAACGTGCTCCAATTGAGCCTCCACCAGCCTGAACTGCTGAACACGCTCCAATTGAGCTTCCACCAGCCTGAACTGCTGAACGCGCTCCAATTGAGCCTCCATCAGCCTGAACTGCTGAACGCGCTCCAATTGAGCCTCCACCAGCCTGAACTGCTGAACGTGCTCCAATTGAGCCTCCCCCAGCCTGAACTGCTGAACACGCTCCAATTGAGCTTCCACCAGCCTGAACTGCTGAACGCGCTCCAATTGAGCCTCCATCAGCCTGAACTGCTGAACGCGCTCCAATTGAGCCTCCACCAGCCTGAACTGCTGAACACGCTCCAATTGAGCCTCCACCAGCTTGAACTGCTGAACGCGCTCCAATTGAGCCTCCACCAGCCTGAACTGCTGAACGCGCACCAATTGAGCCTCCACCAGCCTGAACTTCTGAACGCGCTCCAATTGAGCCTCCACCAGCCTGAACTGTTCCTTGTTGAAATGCTGCGTCTACAGCTTCGTGAGGTTTCCGTCAGATACGCTTCCTCCTGTCCCCGCGAAATAACTAGAAGCGAGACTCATCGGACCACAAGACCGATCTCCAATCATCCAAAGCACAGTGACAACGTTCTTTCAGACAGTTGAGGCGTAAAGTCCGGTGATGCAGTGTTAGCAATGCGACACAAGGTGGAGCGACGGCTCCCATAACCTAATGCGGCGAATGATCGCCTGATGGTCTTGGTGGAGACGTTTCTGGCCCTTCCTTCTTTGATGTCGGCGGAGATTTCTGCCACTGACTGTCCTTCTCCGGTTGGTTGCAATTGCGAGACAGAGGTAGACTGCGACGCTCATCCACCGCCTTTCTCCGCTCATAGCACTGTCCACGATTTGATCTCATTCCAGAAATGGCGTATTCCCAATACACTCCTGATACTGTCGAACGGGAATACTGCAATTGCTATACCACCTCCGCAACAAAATAACCCATGCGTCGGGTGCCCACTATCGTCCCTATTTAAAACTCTGTTAACTCACAACCTTTATCCATACTGATATCGAATTAGCGTGTACGTGAATGCAGTAATGTTCTCCTACCTTTATACCTGCCAGTTGGTGGTTACTATAGCGAGTGAGGGATAGAAGCGTTGCGTGGCCCAGGAACTAGATGTCCCATGATTTCTGTCCTCTCAATGTACATAGATCCGGCTCTGGACATGGAATGCAATTTGTATAGTCGAATTTTTTTTTACTTGGCACTTGATGATAATGGAATCGCCAATTTTTTGGGGATGCAAGCATTTGGGGTGCGACGTGTCGAAGGAGGTGATTTCCGATGCTCAGAGACAACAGGCGAAAACTTCCCCAGTCATTTGTTTCCTGCGGGGCTAAGATTTTAAGACCCATTACCCCTGGTTCATCCTTCAGCCCATTGATGTCTTCCGCATTGTCTCACATTGCTTGTTGGGGACATAATCGCTGGGGAGAGAGAATCCACTGTTCCCTTAAGTAAGATCCCTTAAGAGATAATGAAGCTCCCTTTCATATCAAGCAATGTTTACTGCCACGCTTTCCACAAGAATTCCGCCCTAGGGTGAGACTGCTAAGGAACCCTTCGCCTGCTCCCTTCTTGCTGCACATCACGGTGTTATATAAATTGCGAACTAAAATCAGACCGCCATTAAAACTCTATATGTAAATTGCGAACCAAGGCCCACGACCGCTATATGTAAATTCCGAACCGACTTCTCTGAACATCTGCTGGAATTACCTAAGCTAGCTCGTCGGTTTTGATTGCTTTGCTTTAGATATATCTTTTGTTGTTCGACAAGTTTTATGATGGAAGTGACGAGCTCGATCTCTGAAAAAGGAAAAGAGTTGTTAATCGTAGACGCCTACACTTACTGCAAAATAAAGATATTTTCGTATATACAATAATTAAGTACAAATATACATATATTAAATATGGAACATCACAGAAAAAAAAATTAACATGGCCCCTGCGCAAGCATGACAAACTAGTTTTGTTGTTTTCGTAAATACAATGAATTAAGTACAAATGTACATATACTAAATACGGAACCTCACAAAGAAAATTAACATGGCCCCTGCGCAAGGATGACAAACTAGTTTTGTTGTTTTTGTGTGCAATGAATTAAGTACAAATGTACACATACTAAATATGGAACATCACAGAGAAAATTAACATGGCCCCTGCGCAAGGATGACAAACTACTTTTGTTGTTTTCGTGAATATAATGAATTAAGTACAAATGTGCATATACTAAATATGGAACATCACAGAAAAAACAAATTAACATGGCCCCTGCGCAAGGATGACAAACTACTTTTGTTGTTTTCGTGAATATTCTTAGAAATACATTTGTTCCAGTTGGTTCTGCGATCTTTAACTACTAAATGCCTGACGAAGCTACCCGGAGGTAGTGAAAGCTAGCATCTTTTGATTCCCTTATTTTCTACGCCTAATAAACGGAGTTCACTTTTTATTTTTATTGTCTTCCACATTAATTGGGCGTACAGAAACCCGTTTCTTCATCGATCGTATATATATCAGTTTTTCATTGTTTTAATCATTATTTTTTCATACTGGTTTATTTTTTGATATCGGCAGAATGGGCGCAGAAAAGTTGGTTCGCAATTTACACATAGGGGTCTTGGCTCTTAGTTCGCAATTTACATATAGGGGTTGAGAGCGTTCCGATTTTAGTTCGCAATTTACACACTCCGGCAAATCACATGTTTTTAGACCCGGAAAGTGCTTGCTGCACCCCAAAAATCAGGCGATTCCATTATCGTCAAGTGCCAAAAAAAAATCGACTATGCGCCTTGAGAAATATTAAAATTCTTGTTTGTTTCGGTTTTCTACTGAGCCCTTATGCACTTGAGGCTAGAGCATTACATTTACGTTGCACTCGGGATTCGAACCAGGCTAAGCGACACGAGTGGTGAGAGGTCAAGTATTATGGCCACTTCATCGCCAAGTAATTACCGTAGCAACGAATTTCGGGAAACGACTAGAGTATCGGAAGGCACGTACCTCGAAAATATCGCGAATGTAAAAAAAATAAAATAAAAAAAAAAATACGTGAACATTTTATTTCAAATCGAAACGAACTTAGAGGCATATTTCTTAGTCATGTTCAACAAAACATAGGTCTAAATTCAACTGCAAGGGAAAATTGACGTTTAGATAACGTTAAATTATTGTGGCATATTTTTAGCGTTACGGTAGTACCTCAATATTTTTAATTCTTAATCCGGAAAATTAAAAAATGACTCCCAAAATATCTGACAGACACACAAAACCTCAGTGGGCGGACATGGTGCATTTTAGCCTTGTCTGGCCCTTGCCGTATATATAACCTGATCAATAAATCAATCGAAACCTGAATTCTGGAGCCCGACTATCGTCATGGCACTTAGGGTAACAGAGATTTGCAGCATCATTAATCTCACCACCATTTCGTAATGTGACACCCACAGAAATTACTGCGAGAGCATTCGTGATACATGGATTCTAGTGTATAAGCACGTTTCTATGACACTTTACGAAATTATCAAAATTCAAGAAAAACTAAAAGATAACTTTAGGGATTTTCCCGAGACTGTTCTAACTATATGTGTAATTTCTGTGAACCTTAATAAAGATAAGATTTGCTCAGTTAGCACTAACATATTTTAGCATAAGATGCGCTCACTTTAATGCAAGCATACATTGACTAGTTAGAACAAGAACATGATGACTGGAATCAAATCTGTGATTAATCTGAGTATACTTGATGATCTACACTGCTGGCCACCCAAAATGCAACACCAAGAAGGACACGAGATAGCAAAGCCAGATTTACTGGACACATAACAACAGATACAAAGATGAAACGATTGAGCTTACAGGCCCGTGCGACTTGCGGAACACGCAGACTTCAATAGTTCGTGTGGTCCCCATGACTGGCAATAACGGCCGCTACACGCCACGGCATCGAACGAAAGAGGCTTTGAATGTGGGCTTGGGGTATGTCGGTCCAGGCTGCTTCCACACGTTGCCACAGTTCATCAGGCGTAGCCGCGGGTGGTGCTTGCCGGGCCACTCGGTTGCCGATCAGCGACCAGAAGTGTTCGATGGGCGACATATCGAAAGAACAGGCGGGCCACGGCAGCAGTGACACCTGGTGAGCCGTGAAGAATTGTTGTACGATGCGTGCCACGTGCGGGCGCGCAATGTCCTGTTGAAAGGTAGCCGCTGGCAGGTCCTGCTGGTAAGGGAGGACTACAGGCTCCAAAACGTCGGAGATGTAGCGGTGGCTGTTGAGTGTACCGGCGATGCGTACCACAGGGGTGCGGGTGTCATATCCAATTGCGCTTCAAACCATAACGCCAGGCGACGGACCGGTATGGCAATGCATAATGCAGGCGCCATGCAATCTCTCGCCGCGGTGCCACAACACGCGGATCCGACCATCGTGGTATTGCAGGCAGAAGCGGCATTCGTCGGAGAAGACAATGGCGTGCCATTCCGTAGTCCAGGTGCGGCGTTCAACGGCCCACTGCCGCCACACTCGCCGGTGGTGTAACGTCAATGGCAATCGGAGCAATGGGCGCCGTGTGACAAGTCCCCGCTCCTGCAAACGACGTCGAACGGTACGTGCTGACACAGGTTGTTGCGCAACGCACCCTAATTCCTGCGCTAACGTTCGTGATGTGGCGGTGCGAGCCGTTAATGCCCTCCGCACAACATGCCGGTCCTCTCGTTCGGTGGGGTGCCGCGGCTGCGGCAATCACTCTCGTCGGTCCGTCCGTCCCTCCTGCACCCACCGAATCAATATTCGCCTCACTGTGGCTGGATGTCGTCCCACACGGGCGCCGATGTCTCCGTACGATAAACCGCTGTCGCGATAAGCCACTATTCATCCTCTGTCGAACTCCGAAACGTACTGGAATGACTGCCGTATTCTGCGACGAGGCATCAGGAAGCTTCCCATGCACAGGTCCTGCAGCACAACACACTTCCACTACTTACGCCCCGCTTTCTGTGCACCCTTCTTACACTGCTTCTCGGTGGCGTGCCGGGCGCACATGATTTGCATATGCCCTGCAATGCTAATCGTTTGCATGTCCTCTCGCGGGCGACGCATGCTTCGAATTTTAGGCCAATCGGATGCTTCCTTCTTGGTGTTGCATTTTGGGCGGCCAGCAGTGTATAATAATCAAGAAGCGACTCTCAGAATTCTGGGCCCTGAGTAAGGGTCTTTCTGGAAGCCCTCCACCCTGTGTTACGTGCTTGTATTCAGCACTGTAGTCGTAAAATCAGCAGAGTGTATTGTGACGTGCCTGCCCTGCAGGACGCACACGACATAAAGGTAGATAGCCGCGAGAACGAACGTCTGCGTAGCTCAGTTGGTAGAGCTACTTGTTCCGGAATAAGTGGACTCGAGTTCGATCCCCGGCGTGGACCAAAAATGACGGAAAAATTTACTTCGTTATAGTATACTTTGTGCAAATCCTAAAAAATCAGAGGCTATACTACATGGATAAAAAAAAAAGGCACGGTACCTTCTTGGGGGTACCGTGCCTTTTTAACAATTATGACTATGAGTTCACTTATCGACATGAATAAAGTATCTTCTTCTCTCTCCTGTCAGTTATGGCATGTTGGAGAGCATGCACAAGATTATTTTAATTTTTATTGAAGTATATCCCATGAAGCCTGGTCTAAGCGATGGCCTCTGATCATTCGTCAGAAAGGGGTTCGGGTTCGAATCCCGGTGAGGCATGGATGTTGTGTTAACAGTTGTCTTACGGCGCTGGCTCTCTCCCTTCCTTGGAACTAGTGACCCTAAATTAGGGACGGACGACTGCTCATAACCCATTGAGTTGCTCACGGTGGTCGTTAAACCTCCAATCCAAAAAAAAAAAAAAAAAAAAAAAGGCTGACGAGATAAGTCCTTACAGCACTGTTCATCTCTAGAAGATACTCTTGATGTACTATGAATTGCTGAACGATGATCCATCAAACAAGATCTTACTTTTTTTTTTTTTTTTTTTTTTTTTATTAAATCGTTCAATGGGCGGTTCATTTGAATTTATGAACATCAGGTTAGATACATTGGAGGTTAAGAAAGATGCTCTGAGATCAATTATAATATTGTTTATTAAACTGAATCCTCGTTCGCATTCAGCTGTCGAACAAGGCAGAGTTGAAATCGTTCTTAAGAGGGGTTATAAGCTTTCTGGTACAACTTGGATGTTTTCAGTATATTCTCACAGTCTCTGAATAGCTTGCATTTTATCAACATTAAAACGTCTACAGATTTGCCTTGTTTCTAGTTCTCCATAGCGCACGTCGTCTGTTTTAATATTTATTCGCTCTAATGAAGAAATATCTTTAAGAAGTTGTATACATTTTCACTGTTTGAATTTGAACATAGTCTTGATTTCAATCTGTCAACCGTGCTTTGAATAAACTGGTTTGGTTAATATGTACAATTTTGTTGTTAGGAATCAATGGGATATTTTTAAATAATAATTCCTCGTTCACTGCTGATGCTAAATGAGTTTTTCCCCAGGATTTTCTCCGAAGCTCTCTATAATTCTTGTGGCTCTTTTTCTCTTGGCAGCGATGTTGTTCGAGATTGAAGTTCTGTTGAGGGTATGGACATTGAAGGTATAAGATATTCTGTCAAAAAAAAAAAAAAAGCAGAGAGTATACCGCTGTATACCCTCCACTACAGCCCTGCTTGTATTATTGTTAAAGATGGTCTTAAGAAAGAGCTCACAGATAAGGAAATGTGGGTGTTTTCACTTTGTTCCAGTTGCTCTCACCGTTTTTTTTTATTATTATTATTGTTCACATTACCATTAAAGTTTAGTTTTCATTGGTGTAACAAATTCCCATAGTTTAATTTGACTATTACCTTAATACGGGGTTCATTCCATGTGAAAAGCACAATGTGGCAACGCCGTGGAGTTGATGGTGCAATCTCAACGATGTTTGCGTCAGTTGTAGTGTGGGACTTGAGGAAGTTGCATATGGCTTCATTACTACCGCAGTACGTCGCGTTGTGGATTGATGAAGTTTAGAACCGGCCGATGCTGACGACTCAGGTATTGTGACGAGTGAAGATCAACGGTCGTATACATAAAAATAATACATAAACTTTGCATGGCAAAAATCCAACAGACATTCACAGTGCTTAGCGTGAAGTTTGTGGAGATGAAACAGCAGACCGAAGTACAGTTTCCTGCTGGGCTACTAATTTTCGTGAAGGACGTTTAAGCATAAACAATGACCCGTAGCCAATAAGGCCGAAAATGGCAACGGATGAGCGAAGTGTGAAACTTGTACCAAACATAGTACCGTCGAGCAACATGCAAGGAAATTGCAGAAGCTGCAGGAATTTCGGCAACATTAGTATTCCGTATACTGACCAACGACTGCAGACAAATCTTTCCCTCATGACTTGATTGCCGCACAGAAATAGACTCGTGTGGACAATGCAATATTGCTGAAGCAAAGATTTGTCTGAAAGCGACGTCTTCCTGTCACGAATTGTTGCTATTGATGAAACGTGGGTTAGAGACTTCAAATCTGAGTTGAAATCGCAGTCGAGTAACTGGAGAAATCCATGCCGCCCCCCCCCCCCCCCAATCCAACAGGCACAATCGAAGGTCAAGCAAAAGATGATTTTTTACGCTTTCCAACCGTACTTTGAAGAAGCGTATATGATCCAGCTTTGTCTGTCTGTCAGCACGATAACTCGCGTGAAAATGGTTCGATATCGATGAAATTTTAGTAGGTGGTAGGGGACCAACTGGGGACGAACCCTATTGAAAATGGGTGAAATGGGGTCAAAGGCCACGACATAGGAGCGGAATACATTCCACCACCCTTATGCGTCTTAACTTGCGTAAAAATGGTTCTAGTTCGATAAAATTTTAATATGTGGTAAGGGACCAACATGGGTTTTTGAATTCATCGCTTCTGAGCATGAATCCCGCTTCTGGGGAATTTTCCTCATGCGTGGAAGCGTGGGCTTGTATAAATTTAATTTGTGAGCTCCTTCCGCCAAAGAATTCCACATTTTTTTTAATCCTGAGTTTCTCAAAGAAGCCAAGCCATCTATCTACTATTAAATTAACCTTTTCGTGGGACTCATTTGTACACAGATTCGATTTCTGCAGTTCAGCATTCAAAATTTCCACTTTTTCAAAAATATTGAATGTCACTTTAAGAAAATAAAAAAATTCAAAACTCTAAAGTTTTTTTTAAGAAGCCTGATGCTAAAAGATTTTGAAGTGATTTGACATGCATACACCATCTTGTCGAGCAAAGAGGCAATAAAGCAGGAGAATCATCAGCTTGAAGACTTTTAAAGAATGCAACCCGCTTTGGCGAGTCTCTCACAAAAGGTATGTCTTTTTACACATCAACAAAGTTACGGAGACACACAAATTTGTTCATAGCATCTTGAACGCATAGGTCAAGACGATGAGTCACGCAATGAACAAACAAGGCTCGAGGTTCAGCTCGGTTCATCTTTTCTTACACGAGGCTGCAAACCCATAAGCTGGCCACTTATGTTGCTTGCCCCGTCGTAACATTGTCCACGCAGTTTGTTTATATCCGGGGCGAAACGGAGGAGAACATCTTTCATGATATTATACAAAGTTTTGGATTTTGTTTTGCTGGTTTCGTAAAAACTTCAGTATCTTCGGAAACAAAACGAAACGATACAGAGACTATAATGAATTAGCTTTATTTTGCTTTCCGCTAAGCTAATTATAATGAATAAGCTCTTTCTACCAGCTAGCTAATGATAATAATGAAGCTTTCCTACTGAGCTTCAAATAGTGAATTCAAATGGTTGTTGTTACTAGTTAATTAAGAACATGAATAAAGTCTCCTGCTAGTAGTGTAGTAATAGTATTGAACAAACTTATAACTTGTAGTAATGTTGCAGCAGTAATTAGAATGAATAAAGTCTTAACGCTGGTTGTTAATGGTAATAAACTAATGATATAAACCTAACAGCCAGACAGAGGTCTGACAAAAACTATTAATTGAGAAAGACGTACTTACTCAAAGCTCTTTTATTATGTAACTCTTGGTCATCCAAAGCACACACACACAACTTGTTTCACAATAATGAAGAATTAAACTAATCACATAGAACGAAACTCTCTCCTTCACAACAACAACGCTCCTCTAGTATAACAATAAACGATCTCCCTATAACAACAAAAGCTCTCCTTATAACAACAAAATCTCTCCGTACAACACCAAACGCTCTTCTTGGCTATCGATGAACGCGCCTATATATACTGGCTACCACCACGTCACGACTTACACTCATTGCCAGATCTCATTCATCGGGTGAAATAATATTTCGTTCAGTAAGAAGATAATTTACATAGTAAAATAAAATAACCAGAGATAGTAAAATCAAAAGGAAAGTGAATATAGAGTATACGTTACAAGACTTGCTCGTGAATAGCTACATCGCACGTTTCGTCGAGTGTGATGGCGAAGAACTCAGCAGCTCTTATTTCATCAAGGTAATTTGGCGCCATTGCTTCTGCCATTAAATTAATTATCTCATTTACAGCGTCATGATGAAGCCATTTGTAATTTGTTCTTTTTAACCAGCTATCAAGTTCCAGGCTATCTTCAGCTCTCATCTGCAGTAATTGTTTTAAATTAGAATTACCATCACTTCCATGTCCTCTCGAAGCTATGCCCTACGAACTGAGAAATTTAATAGTGCTGAAAATGTTTTTAGAGCAATGCGTGCTTCTTGCATTTTTCCTGATTTGCGCTAGAAATCATACATACAACGCTGTCCTCATTTGTTAAAGACGTTAAAGTAGACGTTGCACTTCTGTGATAGTCATCGTTTTCGTGTTTTTGAAAAGCATCCTTTGCGCGCGCCCACGCTCTAAAGCCGTGCTACACAAAAGCTTCGTGAGACCATTGTGAGTTGCTGACCTTAGGCGAAGGTAAACTTTTTTCATGTGCTTCGGTGCAGATGTGGCAAACAGCTCTTCCATCAGCATTTAGTCTTAGCCAAAGAAATTGAATTTTCCACAGCACTCGAAATTTACGTCCTGAAGCGTTAGGAGCTGTATCCGTTCTGCACCCAGCTTTATCTTGTGGGAATGGGTCAGTTTTATTTTGAGTTGATGGACAAAAGTGAATTTCACGCATTTCATTTTTTTCAACTGCTTTGATTTCGCACTCATTGCAGTTTTCATCATTTTCGTTGTTTCTTCTCCATTTTTTCACAAAAGAAAATAATGTTGATTGCCGCCTTTTAGAGCTCGTCGCAAAAAGTCTATTTCGTTTAACACTTTAGGAATAGTAGAACTCCAAACATATTATTACTTAGCGATATTTGAATGCTCCGCTTTTAAATCAGTGTCGATCTCACTGACTATTGAGTGAGAGTGATCGAAACAGTTCGTTTTCGTTTTCGGACACGCATTCACATTGCCCCTTGGGTCTTCTTTACTTCGGAGATCTAGCTCATCATCAGAAAGGGTCTTATTCCCCGAATCTGTGGTTTTCAATAGCAAATTTTCCATGTCCTGATGCCTGAAGTCGAGGAGAAGGAGAGTAATAAGGGCATTTGTCGTAACGCATGAAGCGAAAGACCCAGGAAAACTTCAAAGAACCTTTACCGCGATTGGCAGTCTTTGCGGGTACGCTACGCGTGTGTGCGTGGGGGATTCAATTTGGCCTTTTTTTAAAAGTGGTTTTCAGTATATTTTCGCATGCTGACCAGCAGAGGACAAACCCAAACAGAAGTCCTCCTTCACAGCCCCAAGAAATTCTCTCCCCGGCGAGGTCTAGGTGTGAAGTAAGATAAGAAACCATCAAACCACATGTTGAAAACATGGCTGTAAACATCAGAGAAACACAAATTAGATGGAGTGCAATTAGGACATTAATTTACAGAAAGCGGGTTACTTTGGTGTTGAGAGATCCCAGAGGGCGGTATTTGGTTTTAATGTGACTTTCATTTGAGTTCTGCAATTTCTTGCTTTTTCTTTGCGCCAGAAAGAAGTCACCCTCCCTCCGCTCTCCGGCCCACACACCGAAAGAAGTCACTAAAACTTTTGAAGGTCATCATCATACAAGGCTTCCTGCCTACATGCTGCTGTAGCCTGTGAAGCACCTTACTTGAAAGTTGCCTCACCTTACTTGAAAGTTGTCTTCTGGGATCAGGGAGTGTTTGAGTTAGCGAACGGCGCATCATTTCGAAATTTAAAGACCCTAGTTAACCCTCTAAAACAAAATGCCTACTGGGCTTAACATATTTTATTTTTCATTTCCTGAAAGGAAAGATTGGGCAAAACATACAAACATCTTTATCTTTTCTCATGATAATAATATTTATAACACAATAAATGAATTTGTAGTGGTGCATTGCAACACACAAATTTTTTTGGAGTTGGGCTAACGCACCACTCGCAATACAATAGTCGCCGCCCCTAGGTGCGGAGGTAGGCGGGATTCCACCCTGAAATTTTTCTTGCCCACCCTACCGCCCACCCAGTTCAAGATGTGCCGTTTTCAAATTTTTTTAACATTAAAATAAAATCTGGGTTTTGTCAGTAATACTGAGTGGTGTTTTTCGTCTTGTAACCTTTCGTACTTTCCCATAGGAAGCGCGTTGTTTACTTCCCTGTAGAAAGGTTATCAAAGTAGCATCCGAAGGGCTAAGAAAATTCAGTTGTTCTCCACTCTTCCACATCCTTGGATTAGGCTTTGTTCATGTTAGTATGGCCAAGAGCGAATAAGGAAGGTGGATAGGAATTCACTAAGAAAGATCATTACTATTTGCTGCTGTTTCTGTGCTCAAGTATATGGGACTCCAACACAGAAAATGGAATCTAAAGCTATATCAGCGCTCCTAAACCTGTCCCACTGCAGTGAGGGAGCGGGATGTGGCTGACAGCTGTTTCGGAGAAGAGCAGGGCACTGCAAGGTCGATGGCTTGAAGGAAAAGAGGACAGTAGTAAAAGATAATGTCTCTGGCTTGTTTGTTGTTGTTGTTGATTGGAGGTTTAACGACCACCGTGAGCAACTCAATGGGCTATAAGCAGTCGCCCGTCCCTAATTTAGGGTCACTGGTTCCAGGGAAGGGAGAGAGCCAGTGCCGTAAGACAAACACAACATCCATGCCTCACCGGGATTCGAACCCGGACCCCGTTCGGACGAATGATCAGAGGCCATCGCTTAGACCACTGCGCCACCGGGGCGGCAGTCTCTGGCTTGAAGAAAGGGAGTTAAGTATAGAAAGATGTGTCTACGTGTCACGACGTTGAAATTTAATTTAGGAAAACAAATAGAACGTCTTTCTTGAAAGAAATTGTTCAAGTGCTGTGCTATTTCCATAAGCAAAAATGCAAATTTTTGAAAAGAAATTATGACATTCACAGCAAGAAAAGAGTCGAAGGCAACATTCTACCAACACTTATATTTTACACTACTAACGCATCAGTCATTGTCATGCTATCTTGGTTTACCAGTGTCGTTACTAGTCCGATGTAGGTGTATTATGAGCGTATCCAAGACTGGGAATTGGCTCGAATTCTTTTGTCGCCGACCGTAAGAAACATTAATAATTCTTTCTTTCAGTGTTTTGTAAATAAAAGTTGTTGTCAAACTTGCCCCAGCAAAAATTATAACCGCCCACCCTGATTTTGAAGTCTAGAAACGTCTCTGTAGCCATTCCTTTAACAATATCGGTCTTTTCAGAGGAAAATTATGGAAAGTTATTCCTTCCTCTATACAATTTAGGTGGCAGGATTTGTTAGCACAAGGAAAAGTTACACATGTTAACAAATTTACGAAAATCGCGATTTCCCTGAACCCCTGCAACGTAACGCCATGTTAATCAACGGGAAAACGCGTGTTAACAGCTTTTCCATGATGCAATGCGAGGTGAATAAGGTTCATAAACAGCGCCACCCGATTCAGGAAGAATATGCTTTCTCTATCCACTTTCTCATTGTTACATTTGTGTCTGCAAAAATGATTCACTATTGAAGATCTCTTAGTTTTTCCTTCCGATTTGGCTAAAAGGTTGCTCATTTCGATTTGGTAGAAATTCTGTGAAATGTTCTCTCATTTGCTCTGCGATATCAGTCCATAAGGCAAGATCTTCACAAATATTTGGCACTATATCAGTATCATGTTTCGAATTAACACTGGGAAAATGTCAAGGCACATGTGATAGGTTTTCACGATTCTCAATTTTTCCTAAGTTTTAAGGTACACCTCGAGGGGGAAATCAATCCTATATCTCGAATGTTAATTCGTTCTATTCACATTTTCTCAAAGACCGTTGCGTTCTTGAGAGCCAATAAATAAAGTCTTTAGCGAATATATGCCGTAGCTGTGATTTCGAAAAAAATTATAGTTTTTTTGTTTTGTTTTTTTCAGTTCATTTTATCTCAATCGCCGCCAAGTCAGAATATTTCTCGACTGAGATTAATTGAATTAACAAATAATAATAAAAAAAAACTTACAATGTTTTCGAAATCCCAGCTACGGTATATATTAACTAAAGACTTTATTTATTGGCTCTTAAAAGTCTGAAGACCAGAACGCAATAACTTGAAAAATGTGCATAGAACGAATTAACATCGCAGGTATAAGATAGATTTTCCTTGAGGTCTCATAATGTAGAGGAATGACAGATCGCACAGTTATTTGACCATCCGAAAGTAATACATAATTAGATTTTGATTGTGTCGATATTTCTAGGGATACACATGGGAGCTGAAATGCAGCGGAAGCTGGTGACTGCAAGTAATTTCTTAGGATTGGTACATCATTTCTAAGAAAAACCGATGGAAGTAGCAAAAGATTCCTTATCAATGTTGACGATTCCTGCTCTTTCAACAAGTCAGTTGCACGTATCGTTCTTCTATCACTTCACATTCGTATACATCACCATACTACCTCGCAACTTGCTTTCACTCTCTTTTTTTCTATAAGTTTCCTTCTGGCGTTCCCAGATTAGTAGGTACGTTCGCATATTTGAATCTCAGACCGCTTACAAGATATATACAGGGTGCCTACAAATGATTGGAGCGGTTTCACGATTTTATTGTAGGTATATTATTTGACATATGATCACGGAACTTTACAATTACATATAACAATGCACAAAGTTTTTTTGGGGGCATATTACAGGAGCTCGATATGCGCCCCTTGAGTGATTCAGCAAATATCAACTCTATAATCAAGTTCCTCCCACACGCGAGTTAGCATGTCCCTATCAATGTAAGCAAAGACATTGATGATGAGAGCCCGCAGTTCTGGTAGATCGGCTGGTAAAGGCGACACAAAAACTGAGTTGGTAATCATCATTCCCAGCATGACCGAACCATCGCTTTCGCAATCTGGCATTCAAGAATTCACGAACATCGCGATGGAAATGGGGCGGAGCGCCATCTTGTTGGTAGACGAAGTCAACACTGTCGGTCTCCAACTGCGACATGAGCCAATGTTCCAAAATGTACACATACACGTGCCCGGTAACGGTCTTTTCGCAGAAGAAAAAGGAGCCGTAAACTTTAAATTTTGAGACCGCACAGAAAACATTGATTTTTTGAGAATCCCAAATGTGCTCAGCGAGGGCGTGGGGTTTTTCTGCGCCCCAGATTCTCACATTGTTCGTATTCACTTTGTTACTAACAAAAAAATGTTGTTTCATCACTGAAGACAAGATTATCAGAAAACGCATCGTCTTCTTCCATAAAACTTTGAAATCGCGAACGAAACTTAAAGCGACTCACTTTGTCATCGGGCGTCAAGGCTTGTAGCAATTGCAAGCGGTACGGCTTCTGCTTCAATCGTTTGCGTAAGATCTTCCAAACGGTCGATCGTGGAATATCCCATTCTCTACTCGCTGCACGCGTCGACTTCTGTAGGCTACGCACAAAACTTTACCGCACGAGTTACAAGGTTTCTTCAGGCACTGATGGACGACCCGTTGATTTCCCTTTACACAGGTATCCTATCGCTTTATAGTGTTCATACCATCGCCGAATGGAGTTAGCGCTGGGTGTTTTCCTAAATGTCGTTCGAAAGTGTCGTTGCCCTGTTGTCACAGATTGACTAGCATGAAATTCGAGGACAGCAAACGCTTTCTCGCTGTTTGAAGCCATCTTACCGACTATAAGACAAGTATTGCCCTCTCGCGGCCGCTAGCAGCGACCAAAGTAAACTTTGAGCAATGCGTGCCTGGTAACATCTAACTCGAGCAGCATATTGCTAATATTACAGCCATAAAAAATGACGAAACCGCTCAAATCATTTGTAGACACCATATATAAATATATATATGTGTGTGTGTGAGTGTGTACACTGCTGGCCGCCCAAAATGCAACACCAAGAAGGAAGCATCCGATTGGCCTGAAATTTGCAGCATGTGTCGCCCGCGAAAGGACATGCAAACGATTAGCACTGCACGACATATGCAAATCATGTGCGCCCGGCACGCCACCGAGAAGCACTATAAAAAAGGTGCACAAAAGGCGGGGTGTAAGTAGTGGAAGTGTGGTGCTGCCGGACCTGTATGTGGGAAGCTTCTTGATGCCTCGTCGCAGAATACGGCAGTCATTCCAGCGCGTTTCGGAGTTCGACATAGGACGAATAATGGCTTATCGCGACAGCGATTTATCGTACCGAGACATCGGCGCCCGTGTGGGACGACATCCAGCCACAGTGAGGCGAGTATGGATTCGGTGGGCGGCACACCACCGAACGAGAGGACCGGCATGTTGTGAGGCGGGCATTGGCGGCTCGCACCGCCACATCACGAACATTAGCGCAGGAATTAGGGTGTGTAGCGCAACAACTGTCAGCACGTACCGTTCGACGTCGTCTGCAGGAGCGGGGACTTGTCGTACGGCACCCACTGCTCCGATTACCATTGACGTTACATCACCGACGAGTGCGGCGGCAGTGGGCCGTTGAACGCCGCATCTGGACTACGGAATGGCACGACATTGTCTTCTCCGATGAATCCCGCTTCTGCCTGCAACACCACGATGGTCGGATCCGCGTGCGGCGGCACCGCGGCGAAAGACTGTATGGCGCCTGCATTATGTATCGCCATACCGATCCGTCGCCTGCGTTATGGTTTGGGGCGCAATTGGATATGACACCCGCACCCCTGTGGTACGCATCGCCGGTACACTCAACAGCCACCGCTACATCTCCGACGTTTTGGAGCCTGTAGTCCTCCCTTACCGGCAGGACCTGCCAGCGGCCACGTTTCAACAGGACAATGCGCGCCCGCACGTGACACGCATCGTGCAACAATTATCCACGGCCCACCAGGTGTCACTGCTGCCGTGGCCCCCCTGTTCTCCCGATATGTCGCCCATCGAACACGTCTGGTCACTGATCGGCAACCGAGTGGCGCGGCAAGCACCACCCGCGGCTACGCCTGATGAACTGTGGCAACGTGTGGGAGCAGCTGGACCGACATACCCCAAGCCCACATCCAAAGCCTCTTTCGTTCGATGCCGCGGCGTGTAGCGCCTGTTATTACCAGCCATGGGGGTCACACGAACTATTGATGTCTGCGTGTTCCGCAAGTCGCACAGGCCTGTAAGCTCAATCGTTTCATCTTGGTATCTATTGTTATGTGTCCAGTAAATCTGGCTTTGCTATCTCGTGTCCTTCTTGGTGTTGCATTTTGGGTGGCCAGCAGTGTAGTTCATGAAGGAAACTGGACAGAAAGTTGTGGGGGAAACTTGGGGAGACCTTCATCCAACAGTTATGACGTAAACTTCAACTTTTGTTTTTATTCCTGTTATGTCTTTGTTCATTTTCTTTACAGCAGTTTCTGAATATAACACCATATTTTATACCTCGCCGAATTTTGATTTGGCAACCTGAATTTAGGTCAAGAGTGAGTGACGTACGTAAACGAGATTATAAGAGTGGTGTTTACGATTGTATGAGGGCTCTCGTTAGAAGTGGAGATGAGCTTAACTGTTACTCGCTGTTCACGGCGCAAACCATGACTGCTACTCAAAAGTCACAGCGATTATTGAACTGTGATTTGAATCACAGTTTAGGACCGATTCTTTCGCTTCTGTGTACCTGGAACGTAATAGCAGAATCAGCTGAAAGAACGACGGGTGTGCGAGTGTTCCGTCACACATGTAATTGAGCAAACATGTGTGTGCATCGACCGTATATACTATTGGCTGAGACAGACTACAAAATTATGAATTCATTAATTTTCTGATTCAGAAAAGGATACAGACACAGCACACATAAAGTTGCTTGACAAAAATTTCGGTCCTTATGCACCCCCTTGTAATAAGTCATGCAGAGGGTGAGTCGAAAGCAGAGGCGAAACTAGGACGGAGGAAGCGGGGTGGCTTCCCCAGGCGCAACTCAAAGGAGGGCGCAAAAATCATTGAGTGCAATATGATTAAATTGAAATTGAAACTTTAGCACCAATTTGTGGTACAGTTTTACCGCGCCTATTTGCAGAATTTTCCTGTATGTTCAAAGACGATCCTTAGGACCCTCACAAAGGGGTCACTATCCCTACCGAAAATTTTCACTTGCAGTTTTTTTTTTTATAGTCATTTCAAAGTAGTACTTCCTACGACATAATTATATACAGTTTGTTCACTGTTCTTCTCCTTACGTTTGTATAGTTAATCAGGTTAGCCGAAGCTATTACAAATTTATTTGAATATACGTACATTATGTTGCATCTTTAACTTTTTTTCTCTGGTCTTTACACTTATTGTGTGTGTTGTCTTCTAGCACGACGAGAGAGAGAGAGATAGATGAGAACACAGCAGTCTCCTTGCAGTGGGACTGTAAAGTATCGCTCAAAAGGTTTATTTACTAAATCACTTACAGATTCGTTTTGAAAATCTGTGATTCGTACAACAGTAAAGTCATATCTTACGTGGTGAGAAATGAAAACGGAAACAGTCATTATGTGTGTGTGTGTGTGTGTGTGTGTGTGTAAAAGAGAGTAGATAGATGGGGTCGCAATATTTTGAGGTTTGCCCTAGGCGCAGGAATGTCTAGTTACACCCCTGGTTGAAAGTTTTGCAATATTTGCATAAACGTATGTGGTGCGGATAGTGTGTCACAACCACCCGCCGCAGACATATATTTGCATAAATGTATGTGCTGCGGCGTGTTTAAACTAGTTCAAGTCACGCACTGCAGTCAGTCGAAAGGGATATAAAGTGGTAGTCGTCGCTGTGAACAGCATTGTATGTCGTCGTTCTGTCTGTGGTTGGGACGCCTAAAAGATGAACAGCCAGAACCGGCTAATTAGGGAACTTTTGCT
The DNA here is from genome assembly GCA_039090855.1 of Macrothele yani. Lineage (NCBI taxonomy): Eukaryota > Metazoa > Arthropoda > Arachnida > Araneae > Macrothelidae > Macrothele > Macrothele yani. The sequence continues at coordinate 103,428,566 of CM077026.1, read as the reverse complement.
TTACGAGTTTGAACTCGGCCATAACGCTACTCAAGCAACACGAAACATTTGTCATGCGAAAGGGGAAGGTTACGTCGACCACAGCACCGCAACCAGATAGTTCAACAAATTTCGCTCAGGTGACAGAAACCTTGACGATCAGCCAAGGTCAGGTAGGCCGCGAACAGTGGATTTGGAGGCCATGCGCCAGGCCGTAGAGGCAAATCCGACAACTAGGACTCGGAGATTATCAGGCGAGCTGGGGATATCACAGAAAACCGTGGTTTGTCACCTTCAGGACCTCGGCAAAGTCTACAGAAGCTGCCGCATTGTCCCTCACGAACTGACGCCAGCTGAAGCAAATCGCCGAGTGGAAGTGTGAACGAAACTCCTAGAAAACCCGAGCGATGTACGTTTCATCAAGAAAATTGTTACGCGTGATGAAAAGTGGGTTTATTTCCACAATCTTAACACAAAACGGCAGTGGTTGAGCTTGGGCCAGCTTCCTGAACTTGTTGCCAAACGCGGGCACTTCGAGAACAAGATGGTGCTCTGCGTCTGGTGGAAATTCGATGGATAATCCATTACGAATTTGTTCCAGACGGCCGGACCATCAACGCCAACCTCTATTCTGAAGAGCTAGAGCGGATGTATGACGTTTTGGAGGAGAAGTTCCCGGCACTGGTGAACAGAAAGCACACTCTCCTACAGCAGGACAACGCTCGACCCCATGCTGCGCAAACGACCCAGGCAAAACTCCAAGAACTTAAGGGCATCGAACTGATCCCACAACCAGCATATAGTCCGGACCTTGCCCCGTCGGATTATTACTTGTTCCGGTCCATGGCCCACTTCCTTCGCGGGTGGCACTTCAACAACCAGGAAGAGGTGGCAGCTGGGGTGAAGGAGTTCCTCGCCTCGGAGGACAATAACTGGTACCGCCGCGAAATCGAAGAGCTGGCAGACAAATGGCTAAAGACTGTGCAACACGATGGCCAATACTTTGAATGCTACTCAGCTTTCGTCGTAAAGGTACGTATGAAGACAAAGTGATGCAAATATAGCAAAACTTTCGCCCCACCCTCTGTAATATGAGATTCTGCACAGTGGTTAATACCGGACGAGTTTTGTAGGACAAAGGGGAGATCGTTGAAAATTATGGGTAAAGGAATAATTAAACTAATTAACACATTTGGGCATTTTGCAAGTAAAGTGAGATACAGGACTTTAATTTTAGCAACTCATTACCTCCCTATGGACGGAACTTCCGTGAAGGTACATTTATAGCTTGCATATTACACTGCTGTGCAAAAATTAAGGACGAAGGGGAGAAAATAGCATAACAGCGGAACGAGCAGGCAGAACGGACCGAAAGACCACTCACGAGATAGACTAGGGTCCGGTACGGAAGGGCATGCGCATATATGCAGCATGACGTAGGGGGGGTGTCGGAAGAGTACAAAGCACACGGGCGGTGTACGCTCAGCAATTCGGTGAAAGCTATTGCACGGTGTACATCGGTTTGAATGACGTAGAGTTGCTGCCACCATGTGATATGGCCTACAGGCAATCCAGTAGACGACATCTGGATGACTTTACCCGAGGTCGCATCATTGGGAAGTTGGAAGAAGGTCGAAGTGTGACTAGTATGGCCGAGGAGTTCGGGATCGCTCACAGCATCGTTTCACGAGCTTGGAGAGCATTTCAAACGACAGGAATAGCTGTCCGAGAGTTTAGCAGTGGTCGTCCATGAGCAACCACGGCGGCGGACGACCGGTATACTGTCCTACAGGCGAGAAGAGACCAACGGCAGACAGCGGGAAAAATCGCAAGGCACATGCAACAGACAACTGGACGCCCGTTATCGCGTTTTACCGTGGCCAGGAGGATGCACAAAGGTGGTATATTTGCACGACGACCAGTACGGTGTGTGCCATTAACGCCTGCTCATCGGAGACGGCGGTTTCTGTGGTGCCAGGAACACAAGAACTGGACACATCAGCAATGGGGTCGAGTTCTCTTTACGGATGAGAGCCGATTTAGTCTGACGAGCGATTCTGGACGTATACACATCTAGAGAGAGCAGGGAACACGCAATCACACCTCCAACATCATCGAAAGAGACCGGTTTGGAAGTGGCGGAGTTCTCGTTTGGGGCAGTATCATGCTTGGTAGCCGTACTGACCTCCGCATCTTCCAAGGAGGTTCAGTCACTGGTGTCCGCTATTGTACCGAGGTTCTCCTGCCTCACGTGCGTCTGTTTAGAGGTACTGTGGGTCCTGAGTTCCTCTTCACGGACGACAACGCTACACCTCATCGTACAGTGGCTGTCGCAGAGCTGTTGGAGTGAAGATATTCAATGCATGGATTAGCCCGCAAGATCCCCGGACCTAAATCCAATCTTTCACGTATGGAACCTTCTCGGGAGACGCTTGGCAGCACGTCACCAGCCGCCAGCAACGATTCCACAGCTGCGATTGGCGCTACAAGAGGAATGGGCCGCGATGCCTCAACAGCTCCTGGACAACCTCGTCCTCAGCATGGACAGACGTTGTAAATCCTGCAACGCAATCAGGGGTGATTTTTTTTATTTTAATTGGAGGTTTAACGACCACCGTGTGCAACTCAATGGGCTATAAGCAATCGCCCGTCCCTAATTTAGAGTCACTGTTTCCAGGGAAGGGAGAGAGCCAGTGCCGTAAGACAAACACAACATCCATGCCTCACCGGATTCGAACCCGGACCCCGTTCGGACGAATGATCAGAGGCCATCGCTTAGACCACTGCGCCACCGGGGCGGCCAGGGGTGATCATATCCCCTACTAAAGACTGGATTTTTCTTGGCAGCCGCCTGTCACATGGAAGTTTCTCTCCAGTTGTGCTCGAAGCTACCTTTTCAATAAAGTGCCTTTGTATCCTTTGGATTCCTTGTTTGGAAGGTTTTGCTCACTTGTCCCATATTCTTACATCTTGGGGATCTTATGGTGGAGCACTTCTGCACGACGTTACATTCTAAAAATCGTCTCGTCTTTAATTTTTGCACGCCAGTGTATATAGATGGATCACCACATTGGTACAAAACTAAATTGGCAGTTTATAATTAACATTAGAAATTTGGACTGCGACTCAAAGCGGAGTTGAAGAAAACAATGTAAATCATATTCCACTAGTACACTTGGACTTTACAGTCGTGTAAACGTAAAAAAAAATGAAACAATTTTTTTTTCGGATGTTTACATTCGGCACACAGTTACATTTGAACTCTACACATTTCCAGTGCAATTAGGAGGCAAATTTCAAAATTTCATTCGGTTTTTGAAGGCATGTCTATCCCCCTTCCCCCGCCCACCGATCCCAAAAAAAGAAAAACAACTAAGAAACACGTAAAATAAGAATATTACAATGTACTGGAAATCTAACACTGAACTGTCGGTAGTTTTAGCTTAACCGTCGGATGTTTAGAAACAATATGCTTTTGTTTTTATGGTTAGCCATTTTGATCACCTATGTGATGAAGCGCACTCCCCGAGAACAAAGTAAAGGCAAATTCAGGGGACAAACAACGCTGTGAAAATATCACCAAGAACAGGCAGCTGCCATCTACTGCAGGTAAAACACAAACTCTTGTGATTCATGAAACGCCATAGAGCTTGAACCGATTGTAGCACGACCATTCGTTTGATATACGAATATGTTTGCGTATAAAACACAGAACTGCCATTTATGCCTACATGGCCACCTAAACGTACCTTTGTCCCACTTTAGCCATTAAAAGTGTCTTAGCGATGCTAAGCCTAGTAAGAAAATGTGCCTTAGCGCCGCTAAGCCCTTCTACGTCCCTGGCTTAGACTACCTTAATGCCACGAGATTTTTTTTTTTTTTTTTTTTTTTTTTTTGAGGTTTAACGACCACCGTGAGCAACTCAATGGGCTATAAGCAGTCGCCCGTCCCTAATTTAGGGTCATTGGTTCCAGGGAAGGGAGAGAGCCAGTGCCGTAAGACAAACACAACATCCATGCCTGACCGGGATTCGAACCCGGACCCCTTACGGACGAATGATCAGAGGCCAGCGCCTTAGACCACTGCGCCACCGGGGCGGCCCACGAGATTAGCATTTGATCTTATTCTAATATATAATTTGTTAGAGCCCTCCTCCTACTCCGTGCCACTTTTTAAGTCGTCATGGCAACAACCGAGAAACAAATGTTTGTGACGTCACGTTTAGCTTTTCGTGTAGGTGACGTCATCACCTACACGCGCACAGTCCACGCGTATATCACTTTGTTCTGTTGTCATAGCAATAAATAACACAGCTGCTGGCGTGGCGTCATCTAATCCAAATCATTCTCACATGACGTCACAGATGCGTTACGTCACATGGCCAACTGTTTAGAGATACGAAAACTCTACATCAGGAATTTTGGTTCACTACTTGAAACGGTGTTTAGCCATCTGTATGTGGCAACGTCAACAGTACGACAATCTGACGATGCCAAGATAAAAACAGTTCACGGAAAAGAACAGGGGAAATTGATACAGGATTCACAGTCGGGGTATACGAAAAATGCGTACAAGGAAGTGTTGACAAAATAGTGACTAAAGGTTTTACAAAACACATAAACAGACAACCCGTCGTATCAAATTCCATAAAAGACTTCTCGGGAAATTTTCAGAAAGCTGTGAACCAACCTCGCCATCTATTGACGTGGAACTAAAAAACTCAATATCATGAATTTTAACTCAAAAACTTCTGTATCATAAATTATATTTTTTCCCGTCATTATAACATCTTCTCGTTCAATTAATACAGACAAGTGAAGTGGACCAGGAACATTAAACAGAAGTCATCGCTCTTTCCACATTTTTATAAGTGAGTCACGGAAAAATTCTCATCGGCCGAGTGGAAAGAGCGATGACTTCTGTTTGATGTTCCTGGTCCACGTCACTTGTCTGTATTAATTATTCATTTGCCTCCTAGTTATTTGTTCAGTTGCTGCTTACCATCTTTAGTGAATCCCCAGCATTGTGTGGGGCTCCAAGAATCAACCTGCCAAGTGGCTTGGCAGTTAGTCGTATGTGGGTCTGGAAGAATTCGAGGCCGCTCTGATGCAGTGGAAGAATGTCCGGCGTGTAACTGAAAGACCCAGGATTTGTTTCCCGGTGGCGGCCAATGAGAATTTGTCCGTGACTCACTTATAAAAACGTAGAAAGAGCGATGACTTCTGTTTGATCTTCTCGTTCATTGTTTTTCATCTAGGAGTGGTTTTATGATGCTTGTGCTGGAGAAAAGAGTTCTTTCGGCAGGATTCTGGTCCTCTTGGTTTTTGAGAGGGAAAGGGGGTGTGGCTATTGACCATGGTAAGAAGTGGCTACCACTGTGCACTAATGAAGGAGAATATGCGATTAAAGATGGAGAAAGAAATGAAACTGGAGAAGAGTAGAAAATATTTAAATATGGCATCAGTAGATCTCCGATGCCATCGTGCGGATCCACGGAAGACAGTAAATTAAAAAAGAACCAGACAGTAAAAAAAAAAAAAGCAGACAATAAATTAAAAAAGGAAAAAAATCGCGCTGGTTGGGAGTTATTTCAACTCTAGTGATAAGCAAGGTGCAGTTTAACCATCATCAAGCAAATTCAAAGAATGCAATTTATTTTTTATATTTCAAGAGAGTTCTGTTTTTTTTCTTCCCCTTTTTATTTCTAATTTTGTATTTTATCAAATTGTTTTGATTTTTAATTTTCTTGGCATAGCTATTTGCTAGCGAAGTGAATGAACAAAAGGAGATTAAAAACAAAGCAAAACTTGCATCTATATTTCTGGGAAAATGCAGTTTGCTGTTGAACACAGAGCCCCCCCCCCTTCTCGGATCTAGCTATGGCCCTGCATATATATTAATAGTGATGATATGCTTCGCTTAACATAATGTTTGGATACACACACAAGCAAATGCCATAAAAATAAAGTGAAAGACTCTTCATATCCCTCCTCTGTAATAGCACCTGTTGTGATCCAAGTATGTGATACTTTGGTATAAGTGTGTACAGAAGTCAAAGATATGTGAAAAATGGTTTAAGAGCATAAACAGGAAGCATTAAACATGCAAGTATGTAGGCATCAGAGTGAGTTTTTATCATAGTATATTTATTCCTCAGTTCACATTACTTTCATATATACATCCATTTTGTTACTGGTATTGCACCAATTAAAACAGTAGTCATTAAAACGATTTGTTTCTAAAAATTGATCCAGATAACTAATTTTTGTCAAAAAATTACTTTTTTTCTTCTTCTTTTTTTTTTTTTTTTTTATTGATTGGAGATTTAACGACCACCGTGAGCAACTCATTGGACTATAAGCAGTTGCCTGTCCCTAATTTAGGGCCACTGACTCCAGGGAAGAGATAGAGCCAGTGCCGTAAGAAAAACACACAACATCCATGCCTCACAGGGATTCGAACCTGGACCCTTCGCGGGGACGAATGATCAGAAGCCAGCGCTTAGACCACTGCACTACTGGGGCGGCAAAACTGCTCTTTGCTTAAAAATTATGGAGATTCAAAGCATGTGGAAGCACAGAATCACGCACAAATAAATCAAAATGATGCTGACAATGCAATTTGTTTAAAAGTCACAACTCAGTTTGTATTCCTTCTACGTGAAAAACACAGCTTTTTACATTTGTTTATAACTTCTTGGAATTATTACATCAGCATATATATAAGTAATTTGGTCATCACTCATGTCACAAATTTCAATATAAAATAAAAAAGTTGTGTGTGTTATGGGTGTTATTCAGCAGATATGTAAAGTTATCACAATAATAGCCAAAAATGTGCAACTGCTTAAAAAAAAAAAAAAAAAACAGGTCATATCACAGTTATACAAAAGGTAACATAAAACTCAACAAAATTAAATAACTAAAATTTCTCCAAAATACAGATTCCAGAAGTCACATCTTCAACAGCAAATAAACAAAAAAACACAATATTCATGGAGAAATATAAAATAAATAAAATAAAAATGTGTGTATGTATATATGTATGTGTCATCATTGCTACAAAATAAGATTGCTTTGACTTAGTGCAAAACTGAAATTGTTCAGGATTCTTGAGCTACAGCTGCTTAGCTTCAGTAGCTTGGAAGTAGTGTAATGCTATCATGCTCCAATCAAAATCAGATTTGCAAGTTTGAATGCTGCTCAGCACAAAGCAGTTTTCAAGTTCTGAAGAGACAGCTGCATAAGAAACCGTGAAAAATAGGGTGCTTCTGTGCCAATGATGATACACACATGCTTATCATGTGTATTTGGGAAGAACTATTTCTTCATGGGGTTCTTTTCTCAGTAACTGCTATATGTGTACATATATATACACACATATCAAAAAGTAAACATAATAAAACCGTATAAAAATGTAAAATAAAAACACAAAAATGTTTTTTTAGTCATTACATAATGATAAACAACAGGGGAGGCAGAAAGTGAAGTTCGTTGACCGGGCCTGAAATTTCGAATCGTGGTGCACCCTCTGCCTTACCGGAACAAACAGAAGAAAAACAATGCCTAAGGAGCTTTGTTGGGAATTAGGACCACCCAACGACTTACCTAGAGAAACTTTCTAAAACACATCACAACAATCGCACATATGCCAAATAAAAAAATAATAAAACAATAAAAAGAAAAATCTTGGTTGAAATTGTTGACCAGGCGGTTCTGCCACCACTGATAAAACATGAACACAGTGACACTAAGCACACATGAAAAGTAACCCTTACTGCAATTTCAATTGGGATATTTCATCTGATTTTGGCAGGGAAAATTCACAGACAGCAGAAAGGCATCTGTGGTGTTCAAAGGATATATACACACACACACACACACACACACACACACACACACACACACACACACACACACTTGAGTGGAGTAAATAAATAAAAACTTCACCTTTTCATTCCTGTATATGGGGAAATTATTTTAATGAAACAATTTTACTAAAATAGTGGGTGTTGGTTTTCTACAAACTGGTTAGTCATTTTTTTAAAAATAAATAAACTACTGAATTCTATATAGATGGAAATTATGCAAACAAAATTTAATTACAGAAGTAGTCAAAAATACTGTAACAAAAAATATGTGATCATCTGTATGCTAAATTATGATCACTAATTTCCTAGTCAAGATGATTAACACACAGTCATGTTCAAATTGCACCTGAATTTTTCCTCCTCTAAAATCCATACTTTTTTGGCAATATAGCATAACATAATACATTAAGTACAACTGAATAAAATACACACCTATTTTTAATTGAAGACTTATTTTTAAATGTTGAGATGGGTGTATTTAGGGGATGGTGGTTTAAATACACATGAATTATTATTCTGTTGATCTGTCATAGAAAAGAAAATTATGCCTGTTCTGAAAACTCATGAAAACAGAACCCCCTTAAGAACTCATACTACAGTATTGACAGATATTAAGTGAGTGAGTGAGTGAGTGAGTGTGCGTATTGTGTGTAGACATGTTCATGCATGTGTGGCCAATGTCACACTCAGCGGGGGTCGTTCAGGGGCTAGCCCCACCCCATGAGTGTCCATAGCTTAGTTTTCAGGAGGGGGCAAACAGAAATTGTAACTGCAAGAAACATAAACAAACACTGCATGCAAATTTCAGCCGCACCTTCTTGTTATCTAATGTTTTTACTACACTCTAACACATAAATTTAATTGGAAATCAGAGGACCTAAAAACTAAATAAAAATGATCTTTTTTTTTTTTTTTTTTTGATTGGAGGTTTAACGACCACTGTGAGCAACTCAATGGGCTATAGGCAGTCGCCCGTCCTAATTTAGGGTCATTGGTTCCAGGGAAAGGAGAGAGCCAGTGCCGTAAGACAAACACAACATCCATGCTTCACCGGGATTCGAACCCGGACCCCGTTCGGACGAATGATTAGAGGCCATCACTTAGACCACTGCACCACCGGAGTGGCATAAATGAAATTAGACAGCATAATACGACAATAAGAAATCGTTCTTTTGAACCTTTTGCCCCAGAGATCAATTAACTGTATATAATTTATGACTACTAAACTTGTGGTGTTGATATAGATAGAATACCAATGTTTCTCACAATGAAATGTTTATTTTACATCTACTATAGTTTCGTAGAGCGTCTGGCTCAGCTTCATCAGGACGAATGGAGCATGTACATTTAAATCATTGTGACATCATCAGAGTTCCGATGGTCACATATTTTGGCGAGTTGTTTCCATGCACTAATGTTTTCCCAGTATTTACCGCATTTCCACATACACGGGAACTCTTCATGCCTTGTCAACAACATGGTGTCGACCCCATTTCTTTAAAGCGCGTGGAAACAATTCACCAAAATCCGTGACCATCAGAACTCTGATGATGTCACAATGATTTAAATGTTTACGCTCCATTCTTCCTGACGAAGCTGAGCCAGATGCTCTGCGAAACTACAGTCGATGTAAAATAAACATTTCATTGTGAGGAACATTGGTATTTTTATTCTATATCAATTAACTGGTTATCAAGAAGGCAAAAGTACCCTCACAAAATTTTGGGAAACATTTTGAGAGATCTGCTTTTTCATTCTGTATGTATGTACACTATTCTCCAACATGCAATAGAAAATTTCATTATTGCTTTCAACTTTAAATTTCCGCTTTATCTACTGGGAATTCCTAATGTTTTCTCAATATTTACCGCATACATACAAATTCCAGAAGTCCTAAAGAAAAATCACAAATCAAAGTTAGTGTTTTTGCAAAATCTCTGTAGCACCTTCCAAGAACAGAAAGGGCATAGTCGGATGCTCTGCGAATGCCCATGAGGTGTCACTTGGTCTTTCATTCTTTGTTATTGGATGCCTGTTTTTAAATGTATCTGTACATATTTTTAGAAATATATTTTTCAAATCATTGGAAACACATTTTATATGGTGGAGATATTTATATCGCTTCCCAATATTTTGGAAAATGCTTTCTCCAGAGTATTTTTATTTACTTCATCAATATTTTGGGCCACCCCCATAAAGAAATCCTGGGTGCACTACTGTGTGTGGAAGTGTTCTTTGCAACATTACTGTGCTTGTAGTTTTTCTTTTCAGATGCTATAAAGTGCAAACATTCTGAAATTCAATAAGGCAATTATGACCTAACATTTAAAACAACTGCATATGTTGGTGAATATCAAAATTTTTTACACTGCATTTTTTTGTTAACGCGATGCTTTGATACAAAGATCATGTGATATACTATTAAACTAAATGAAATGCTAGTCTGATTCTGTTGAGGTAATTAATTTAGTAGCAATACAACTACGCATAAGATTGTACATTCAGCATTTTTTGTGCAATAAACCTCCACTTCTGAAATTAAAACCTCCACTTCTGAAATTATTATTGCAAACATCTAGAATTAAGTAATCATAGGATTTTTTTGTTCTGGTACAATGACAATAAAGTTCCCAGTATATATTCAGGGTATAAAGTGTCATGTGGTTTCTTTTATTATATGCTATGTCTAACCGTTATGCCTTTACCTAATTTTTCAATACCACATATCCTGTGCAAATGAGTGATTGGATGCACCTGGCTAACTAGTACTGTAACACCCAACAAATCAATCACACATTTCAAGTTTTACAATAAAAAGGTATTTTTTATAAATGCCAGAAATTTGAAGAAGCTCATATGATACCAACAGTTCTTGCAATTTTCTTGTAAACAACCAAAGAGATAAACAAGTTAGTAAAATCAGGCAATTCATTGATTATGATATGCTTTCCAAAATACCAGAAATCATTACTCAAGTTATTACTCTAGTATTAGGAGAATTCAAATTCGTGCAGAAATAGTCCAAAGTAATAAAGGTAGTTGCCTTCAATGCACGATCTTTAATAACAAGAGTCACTCTCAATACAAATTTTAATTCGTTGGCTAAATTTAAAAAATTTATTGTATAAGAACTTTCGGGTTTCCCTAGAACCCATCATCTTATACAGAAGAAGGAATAAGTTTAAATAAAGTGTTACGTGACCATAATATAGATATCAGATAGTAATATGACATAATGTCACATTACTATCTGATATGTCTCAATCACTTTCCTTCTAAGCAGAGCCATCACGCATTCATCTAGTTTCAGCAGATGTAAATGTGAAATTAACAAAATATTCAACATCACCCTCAACCATGGCTTTCCCACCTTTATCATAAAGAAAGCTCTTAAGAAGCTCCACCAAGAAAACTCAACTACTGTCCAGAGGAACCAACAACCTCATAGATATATAGGTTCCATAGATTATTATTCAACCATAACATCTGTTCTCAAAGCCATTTGCAGAAACTTTCACCTGGAATTCGGAATACGTACTACAAACATTTTCCAGTTAATTAAAAAAGATCAAGACCAGGTAACAAAGCTAAATAAATTTGGCGTTTACAGCATCCCCTTAAAAAGTATTGATGCTGACATTCCCGATAGTAAATATATAGGATCTACAAAATATACACTAGCCACAAGATTGAATGAACATAAATACGCCGTAAAGAATGCACTTAAAAATTCTGCATTGTCTCGGCTCGTGTGCGATGGCCTGCACTATCCAATTTGGAATGATGCTTCCATCATCGTAACACCTAGTGCTGTCTCTTCATTGCTGTTCACCGAGAGCCTTGTAATTGCTACTGAGAGACATTTATGCTGTAATGACAATATACCGGTATCTGTACCTACAATCTGGAAACTATTTACAGTTCCGAATACGAGGCAAACTGAGGATGAAATCACTTAATCTCTATTTCTGCTATAGTGCTCCTTGTTGTATCTCCTGATGAGAACAACACAATTAATTTAGTTACCTACTAACCTTCCTTTATTTTTACAATGTAGAATTTTATGTATACCTGCATTCTATTTTCTTTATTTTCTTTATTTCATGATACATGCCATGTCGTTTGACAATTTGATGCCACGTGACATTATGTCATATTACTATCTGATATCTATATTATGTTCACGTAACACTCTATTTAAACTTATTCCTTCTTCTGTATCTGATGATGGGTTCTAGGGAAACCCGAAAGTTCTTATACAATAAAATTTTTAAATTCAGCCAACGAATTTAAATTTGTATTGTGAGTGACTTGTTATTAAAGATCGTGCATGGAAGGCAACTACCTCTATTACTTATTACTCTAGTTATGAGGCTAATAGCTGTGGAATAAATTTCGTTCCTGTGCCCTGACCTTTGATCCCATTTCGATGATATTACACAGAATTGGTTCAGTAAATCTCCAGAACAACATACTAAAGTTTTGTCACAATCGAAGCATTTTTACGTAAGTTACGATGCACAAGGGCAATGGAATGGATCCCACGCCTATGTCCTGACTTTTGATCCCATTTCGCCCATTTTCAATAGGGTTCATCCCCAGATGCTCCCCTACTACATACTAAAATTTCACCGAAATCGAACCATTTTTACGCGAGTTATCATGCGGACGGACGGACAGACATACAAAGCTAGAGCATATACGCTTCTTTAACCTACGGTTGGTAAGCATAAAAAACAAACAAAAAAAAAACTCTTCTTTTTCCAAGTCAGGCAACCATTTGATTATCACTTCTCTCTCTATTCTGTTTGAATATTTTGTTCAACATATCTTGGTATAGTCACATTACTTTCATAGTTAAATGTGCATCAAAAGACACCTTTCCTTTTAACAGTGTTTGTCACTACTTCTCCAGGTGCTGTATCATCCATGAATGTTGGCCATCATCATCCTGAACTGTTCCCAGCTATGATGATTAATTTTCCTGTGGAATGGGGATTATAATGAGGCTTTCCTATTGCCTTCCTCAACACAGTGTTGTAGTCGTTCAAAGGCTAACCACCAGAAATGCTCTCAATACATCCATAGCTAACTTTAGGGATCCATCCACATATTTGTGTTACATTCATAACAATCCTGGAAAACTGTGAACTGACTGGTTGGCAATGATATTTGAGCCCCCAACACTACCACCCACTACACAGCCATGAGGCACATACTTTAGGTAATTGCGCCATGCTAGTGATTTTGATACTATATTTATAAGATCAGAATTCATCCAACTGTTCACACATTTTGGATAGGGCACCTAAACAACCATACATAAAAGTGAATTCACTTAACTAATAAGCTGGAACTCATCTCAGTGAATATGGTGGGTGCACCAGCTTCACCCAGCCATTCTGTTTAACGAACAGCCAAATAAACTGGGGCAGCGTGGGTTCTCGTGTACGAGGACAAGTTGTTGTACATGATGGCCAGTGCCCATGCTGGCATATGCTCCTATATAAGTGACTTATACTGTCCTGATGTCATGGTGATGCTCTCATCATCCATCTTCCAAAATGCCATGCCATGAACATCCATGCCAACAACCAGTAAGATTTTCTTTATGCTCATGCAATTCTGCATGGGATAAAGGTGCCGCAGAGGCACTGGGTTCAACCCAGGACCGTATCTGATGTCGTAGCCTCGGTGCATAAAATTTCCCCCAACTTTCATCTAAGCAGAGGAACCTTGTGAGCACCTTACTATTGCTTGTGACATTACCATACAAGATTACACCATGCAATTTTGTAGCTGAATTCCTTCTGTGGCATGGTTAATGAGTGTGGTACTCACATCACTAGCTTGCTAATTAGGGCTAAATCTTCCATCATCATTGTATAAATCATTGTGTAAGGGATACCCAGTTGTGTGGAAAGATCGCCAGCACTCACCCTATAAGCCTGAGGCAAGGCTTCTTGGTTGTGTTGTTTGGCTTCATGTCTGGAAGTCAGAATCGGTTGATGGTATCCTGGAGCATCTTTGGGTGATCTTCTGCCTTTCTGATATCATTTCATACAACTGTGCACTGTCGTTTTCTTGAAGGCACTTTGACCTACTTCTATCCACAGAAGACTTTCTGCAATGCCCTCTGAATACTCTGCAATAAGACAAAAAAAAAAACCAAAAAACATGCTGTTCTTCCATTATCACTGATCATCTCAGCTGCTTCACCATTATCACAACTTTCACTAACTGATAAGTAAGCAGGAACTGAACAAGAGGTACATACCATGCAGCCACTAGACATTGCATGCACTGTCACTTCAGATTTCTAAGTTTCTAAAATGTATGCAAATGATAGGGTTCATGTACTTCACAAATGGCCTAATATATATTATATATATGTATATATACAGTGGCGGCCCCAGGTACGGACATACCAGGAAAATGCCCAGGGCCCTGCACTGCCATCAATTAATTAGTAGTTTTTGCCTGGTGTCACCTAAAATGTTGTAGTTCACGATCATATACAAATAAATGCCCATTTTTAATATTTGTTTACTGCTTTTAATAAACATCAAAAAGTTACTGTTAGAAAAAAAAAATATTTTTTGGTCAGAGACATTTTTTCAGCGGGAAAGTTGTGGAGAAATGTCTAAATTTAATTTTTTTTTCAAGATATTTTGCATAGGAGTTTTGCCGCAATTTTGGGTACAAGTAGTGCATTGCAATGTACTCGCTCTTCTGTCCATAGCAAATGATGTGGCATCTACTCTGGACAAGAGTGATTTGATTGAAGACTTCAGCCACAAGAAAAGTAACAGAATTTTTCTTTAAATAATAGACATCTTATTTATTTAGTAACAGGCCATTTTGGAAAAGGTAATATTTTGGATTCCTAATTATATTAATAAACAATGTACTGTATTACATCCTGTTTACTTCATATAAATCAATACCACAATTCCCAATTAAAAAAATTGCTTTGGGATCACATTCACCATAAGTGAGGTCTTGTGTGAGAAAAAAAAGTGAGCAACTGGTTTACGGTCAGAGTGAGCAACATGTAACTTTTTTACGTGTGTATGTATATATATCATCATTGTCAACCATTATCAATCCACTGCTGGATGAAGGTCTCTCCAAGCCTCTTCCACAAAGGTCTGTCTTGTGTCAGTCTCCTCCATGTTACACCTGCATACTTTCGAATTTCATCCACCCATCTCCCTTGTGGTCTTCTTCTGGGTCTTTCCCTGTCTCTTGGAATTCAATCTAAAATTTCGGCTGTCCATCGATGGTCTGTCTTTCTGGCAGTATGTCCAGCCCATTGCCATTTCAGGGATTTAACTCTGATCATGATGTCTTCCACTCTTGTCATTTTTCGGATCCACGAGTTCCTCTTCTTATCTCTCCTGGTTACACCAAGCATGCACCTCTCCATGCTTCTTTGAGTTGTCTGCAGCCTTTTTATGTCTCTTTTAGTTAAAGTCCACATCTCTGCACCACACGTAAGCACTAGAAGGATGCACTGATCAAACACTTTTCTTTTAAGACATAATGGCATATTGCTCTTGAAAATTATGCTGTTTCTTCTAAAAGCTCTCGAGGTAAGTTTTGAACACCGATTAATTTCTTCATCAATGTGACCCTCACTTGATATCTGCTGTCCAAGATAAACGTATGTGTCTGTTACCTCCAGCTTTTCTCCATCAATCGATAAATCTTCATTTCTTGTAAAAGCATTGAACATCACTTTTGTCTTCTGAAAGTTCATTTTCAATCCCACTTCTTTACTGTTGTCAGCAAGTTCCTGGATCATACTCTGCAGCTCCGATGGGGTAGTTGCAAAAATGACTATGTCATCAGCAAAACGAAGGTGAGTTAGATAATCTCCATTAGCCTTTATCCCTTTGCTTTCCCAGTTCAGTGATTGAAAGACATTTTCCAATGTGGTATTAAAGAGCTTGGGAGATATGGTGTCCCCTTGTCTCACTCCCTTTCCAATTTTTATGTGTGTTGTATTTATCTTTGCGCTTGCATTTTCATAGATGTTATTAATAATATTAATGTATGCATCTTCAATACCGCAGGATATCAAAGCCATTGTAACTGCTGATGGTTTCACCAAATCAAAGGCCTTTTCATAATCGATAAAAGCCATGCACAATGGAAGTTCATATTCCCTCACTCTTTCAATTAGTTCTCTCAGTATGTGGATATTGATTTATAGTGCTGTAACCACTCATGAATCCAGCTTGTTCTCTTGGTTGAGCCATGTCCAGTGTTACATTCAAACGGTGTGAATGAACTTTAGTGAAGATTTTATAAACCACTGATAGGTCTGTAGTTCTTCAGATCCACAATGTCACCTTTTTTATGTAGCAGGATCATTGTAGCACTGTTCCAATCCTCAGGAATCTTCCCTTCATTAAGGCATCGAGTGAAAACTTGGGCGAGTACTGTTTCAATTTCTCCACTTGCTTCTTGCATGATGTTACAGTAATTCCATCTTCTCTTGGAGCTTTTCCCCGCTTCATGTTCTTGATTGCATGTGCAACTTCTGCTGGGAGGACTGGAAGAACTCGGGTACTGATACTTTTCATGATATCTGGAGTGCATGTATCATCCCTTACATATAATTTGGAGTAGAAATCTTTCACTCTTGTCAAAATTTCGCCTCTATTTCTTGTTACAGAACCATCTTCTTTTCTCAGTGCCATAATCTGTTTTCTTCCCTTACTGAGATGTCCTTTTGCTATCTTTAGGCTTTGGTTGTTTTCAATTGCTTTCCTCACTAGTTCACAGTTGAATTTCCTTATGTCTTCAGTGATACTTTTTCGTACTGTCTTGTATAGCTCTATATATTTCACTTTGGAAGTCACATCTTCTTTAGTTGTCCTCATCTCTCTTCTTTTTTGCATCTACATTTCGGTGTTTCCTGATAATTTGTTCACACGCAACTTGTTCTTAGACCCAGCTAATTTTGTTGCTGTTTCTATAAGAGCTCTGGTTACTTTTCTGTTAACTTCATAAATATCCACTTCTTCCGATGTTAGGCCTTCTAAAGCAGAGAATCTGTTCTTCAGTACCAACTTGAAGGTATTATGGTATTTTTTAAGTTTGGTTATGTCAATACATTTTGTTTGTCTTATGAGCTTGCCACGTTCGAGTTTAGTGTTGAGGTGCATCTTACATCTCACCAATCTATGGTCACTACCTGTGTTGAACTTGTTTAGCACACTGCAGTCTTCGATGACGAATTTTTTGTTACACATAATAAAATCAATTTCACTTGTCATCCCATTTGGATGTCTCCATGTCCATTTCCTGTGTGGCTTTTTCTTGAAAAAGGAGTTCATGATGAAAAACCCTCCTGCCTCTGCAAACTTAACGAGAGTATTTCCACGCTGGTTTCTGTTGCAGTGACCGAATTTACCTACTGAAGTTTCATTTATTATTTAGATGACGAATTTCCTCATAAAATTCTTCAATTGCTTCTTCAGGATGACTTGTGGTGGGTGCATAAGTTTGAATAATCTGAGCCTGGTATCTTCTCAAGAGCTGGATAACGAGTCGTGCAGCTCTGTCAGAGGAACTTTCAACTTCTACAAATTTATCCTTCAGTTTCTTGTTTATTATAAATACTAGTTCTGCTAGTATCTGTCCCACGATAGTAGAAGAGATGTCCACGTTTCAGTTCAATGAGATCTTCTCCTTTTCTCCTTACCTCACTTAGCCCGATGATGTCCTACTTGATCCTTTGTATTTCCTCTTCCAATTCAAGAAGCCTTGAATCAGAAGATAGGTAGCATCTATTGTATGTAGCCAAGGTCAGTATCAAACGCATATATATATATATATATATATATATATATATATAAGGCGTTATTGCAATTGTGAAGGGCTCCATGAAGAGCCATCGCCCAGTGCCCTGCAAGGGCTAGGGCCACTTCTCTCTATATATATATGTACACTGAAGTGCAAAAAAACCTGGGATACCTCTCTAATACCGCATTGGCCCTCTCGTGATTGGATAACAGCAGGAACGCGAATACAGCATAGACTTCACAAGCTGTCTGTAGTACTGTGGAGAGCAGCGCGCACGATGCTTCCTGAATAGCATCCACAATTCCATAATATTTGCTAGTGGAGAAACCCATAGAACACAGGGAGCATCGTACTGCCTGAATGCTGATGCTACTGCTGGCCCCAGCATTCAATTGTGCTGTGATATACAGCAATGTTGCATGCCAAGCAAATGTTGCAATGCATGCCAGATGCCTCTGACCACGACATTCAGGATTTTTCCACAGCCACACCACTCTTACACCCTGAATGTTTTCCCCGAGTTTGTGTAATCCAGGTACACCCTTGAAATTGTTGACTATGTAAACCCAAATTTTGAGATAATTTCTGGAATGGAGTGACCCATCTCCTGCATGCCAGCTCTCACACCATGATTGAAATCACTTAAATCCTGATAAGCTGCCATCTGAACTGTGGATGCTACTACTTGAGCTTCTGGAGATATCTGCCTCTTTTTTTATGTTGTTTGCAGATAATAGTATTTACCACATGGGCGTGGTGGCATGTAGTGAAAATGGTAGTACCCTTCCCAGTATTTTTGGTACCTCAGTGTACATATATATATACATAGAGTATATATATATATATGTACACTGAGACTCGTTTACACGTTTTTCAAGGGACTAAGTAAAATTAACATATAATTCAAAAAACGTATATACAAAACAGGGAAATTTTTTACATAAGGGGAAATTCAGAATTTTTGGATCTCCACAACATTTTACGTATAAATTGGAAAAGCATAAGTGAGTAATGCATACTCGAGGTTCTACTGTATATATTGATGT